>JALXJV020000012.1:404915-567997 GCA_024633595.2 Lepomis macrochirus
TCTGACATGTACACAATAATAATAATAATAATAATAATAATAATAATAATATTAATAATAATAATAATAATAATAATAATAATTTACTCCCGCATCCTTTGCACTCTTCATTGCACTATTGTCTCAATCAGTCTATATTGTTTCTGTTTATAGTGTGTATATATTGTGTTCTCTATACTGTAGCCTGTGTTTGATTTCTTCTTGATTCTGATTGTTTGTGTGTATTTATCAATAAATAGAAAAAATAAGTGTATTGTATTATCATGATCTGTCACGCTTTGCTGTGTCTTCAGGCAGGAGCAGGTTTTTGGACCCAAACGCAGAACAGGTACAGTTTCTGAGTATTTATTAAAGGCAACAAAACTTATGGCACAAATTCAACAAAATTCAACAAAGGTAGTCCACAAACAAGAGTAATGCAAAACAAGCAACAAAAATACTAAGTCCTTGGAACAGAAAGCAAAGTCCAAAACAATCCAGCAGGTAATACTCCAACAAGCAACAGGCGTCAGGAAGAGACAGGTAACAGGCAGAAACATGGCAAGAAGAGACACATTTAAGCACAGGCTAACGAGGAGGGCGGGAGCACAAATGGGTGATACTAATAATGACAGCAGACAGACACAGGCAGGCAGAGAGATAGCAGGGGAAAACAGACCGCCGCTAACAGGTTGCAAAACATAAGGCAAGAATCAAACTGCAGCCCAAAATACAGAACAGAGAAGACAGACCAAGTAACTGAGAAACACAGGCAACGCCACAAGACAGGACAGACTGAGATAACCGAACAGAACAGAACAAGATAACACAGAATAATCATAAACAAATCGACTAATCAGGCAGATATCACAATAACACTTGGCAGTCAGAAACCAAGCATGAAACAAACACTGGATAAAAACAGAAAGAGACAGGAACTAAGGCAGGTACAGATCAAAACCAAACTAGACAGGAAACAGACCAAACAGCACTAAAGGCACAGCATAGACTACAAACTAATACAGATGGACTGCAACATAACAGGGAAAACAGACTGAAACAAGAAAACACAGAACTAGGAACAAAGACACAGGACTAAAATGCAGGGCTAAACTTAAGATACAAGACAGACAGGTGCAGAGTGAGCTAAACAGAACCTGCAAGCAAACAATGGAATAAACAAGGCTAAACAGAGAACACAAGACAAGGAAGAAAAGCCTAAAACAGAAAACATGCACCAACTGTAACACAGAACGGGGTAGGGAACAGAGACAGGACCAACCAGGACCGGACAACACTAAACATGGAACAGAACAGAAATGAGGAAAATACCAAAACACCACTAATCACAACCCAGACTAAATAACATATACCGAACTGATCAATAAGTAAACTCACAGAGAACTAAACACAACATAACATAACATATGACAGGACTAAGATGCAGATACAAAACCAACCTTAGAATCAAGAACTAAAACCCAGAAACAGAGAATCTCACAAAAATGAATACACCCCTCACATTTATGTAAATATTTGATTGTCTTTTCATGTGACAACTCTGAAAAAAGAACACTTGCTGCAATGTAAAGTAGTGAGTGTCCAGCTTGTATAACAATGTAAATTTGCTGTCCCCTCAAAATAACACATCACACAGCCATTAATGTCTAAACCGCTGGCAACAAAAGTGAGGACAGCCCTAAGTGAAAATGTCCAAACTGGGCTCAAAGAGTCCATGTTTTGTGTGGCCATCATTATTTTCCAGCACTGCCTTAACCCTCATGGGTATTAAGTTCACCAGAGCTTCACAGGTTACATTACATTTATTCATTTAGCTGACGCTTTTATCCAAAATGACTTAAAATTGCTATACATGTCAGAGGTCCCCATAGTACTGTGTGAGATTTTTCTCACAAGGAATGGATTTATTTGTCAGAACAAGACTAATGATTTTTCTTTGTTTGAAGTTCTTTGTTTCTTGCCATTTCTTGCTGTAATGACACCCACAACTGCTGATGCTCCACATACTCAACTAGTATAAACAAAGACAGTTTTATAGCTTCTTCATCACAACAGTTTTCACCTGCCTTACCATGACTGCAAAAGGGTTTTCTAATGATCAATTAGCCTTTTAAAATGATAAACTTGGATTAGCAAACGCAACATGCCATTGGAGCACAGGCCTCATGGTTGCTGATAATGGGCCTCTGTATGTAGTTATTTCATTACAAATCAGTTGTTTGCAGCAACAATGGACATTTACTACATTAACAATGTCTACATTGTATTTCTGATCAATTTGATGTTATTTTAATGGACAAAAACTGGGCTTTTCTTTCAAAAACAACGACATTTCCAAGTGACCTTAAACTTTTGACCGGTAGTGTATGTCTCTCACAGGTGTTAGAAAAGTTTCTACCACAGCTCAAACTAAGGTTCATCATGTGGTGGAGTTCTTTGTTTACTGGTGCTACATTATCCATCACAGAGAAACACCACCACGCTGTGGTGAGTCAAGGCAAGTGCACAGGTATCCAGATGATGCTAATCACGGTCGTCATGACAACATGATGATGACGCTCTCACCTCTTATTTTACTGCCAAAAAAATTCAGTGACATCTATTGGATAAAAACAACAGTAACAGTATTACTGGCATTATTGGTTATATTTGTATTGTACCAGTAGTACAGAGTAAATAGTATGTTAAGGCTTCTATAATACTGCATCTGTCCTTTTATATTCCTTTGTGCTGCTATGTCGACTGAAGTTTCCCCTGTGGGGGATCAATAAAGTTATGTCTCATCTTATCTTAGCTAACATGTATTATTTCTACTGTAGCTAATACAATACAACTACAACAGATATTAGACCTGCCACTACTTCCTCTAGAATCCGTAGGCCTCTGGTGGGAAAAATTGAGACACTTCTTTATCTTCCATTTTGTGCTTTACAGAAACGTAGCTGTGTAGATTGATACTGGATTTTTTCTGCAAGTGGCAGACTTCCAGCTTTGTAGAGCAGATCATGACACAGATCTCTAAAGCAAAACACTGGACTATTTTTTTTATCGACTGTAAACTGTCCTGGATTGGAATATTTCACTCAGTGAAACATCATGTAGCTTTAATGAAGAGACTGAACAATTTAACACAAAACAGATTCACGTGTTGTTAAATGAAGAAATGTGATAACATGAATGGGACGGGACGTTTAAGGGTTAAACTCACAGAAGTTTTGTATTTTCATCCCAGCTGTTAAACAACAGATAACAGTCTGTGTTACCAAATTCAGCACCAACCTGAATGTGTTTGTGGTAACAGGAATATTTCTTTGTATTTCTGCATGATTGTGAGCCAGATTTTTTATCTGCTGTCAGATTCAAATCAAGACGAAGAAACTTCTCAAGGAATCAGTTCAGAGAAACAGAGAAGTCTGGGAAACAAGAAATAGATGAACTGTAATGAAAGCAGAATGCTCTCTGTTTTCACATTAACACCTGTGTACAAAGAGTGATGTGTCAAAGATGACCAGCAGCAGACAGGATAAACTCCTCCATCTCTATGGTAACTATGTGCTGCCTGTTGCTCCTGGTCTCCACCTCCTCTCCCCTTTAAAACATGACTCAGCAGAAAACCACACAGCAGCTTCAGCTGAGCTGTCAATCAGCAGCAGCAGCCTTATCTGTCCACCGCAGGGGCTGATGGGAGGTCTGAGGACCTGTTAGAAACCACGTGGCCCTCGTCTGATCTCACAGCTCGTCCTTGTTTGGCCTCAGCTGCATCAGAGCGCCACTTCTCCCCAGGTTCACCAGAGGAAACACCACTGCACACAATGCTTTTCCTCCCAGCTGCTGCTCTGTGCTGTCTGTGTTCAGGTGAGTGTTTCCAGCCAATCAGGAGCCAGCAAACTCCACCTGAACAAACACTGTCACACTGACCTTCATCTATCTGTCTGTGTCTCTACAGCGCTGGTTGCCATGGCAGCAGAGCTGATTCAGAAGGATTTAACATTGACCAGGAGAGTTGGTGAAACTGTTTCCTTCAGCTGTGAAACTGACCAGTGTTCCACAAAATTTGTACACTGGTTCCAGAAGAAAGACACAGAAACATTCACAAAAATCCTGGAAATTAATAAGGAAAATTGTGATGTGCATTCAGGTTACAATCATCCTCAGAAAGATGATTTCTCAGCTGTGAGAAAACAGAACGGCTGTGAGTTGCAGATCCAGAAAGTTAAACTCTCTCATTCAGCCACCTACTACTGCTCCTGTTATAAGAGTAGCTCCCACAGTGAGAAATGATCCCTGCAGCCTGAACAAAAACCAGCAGATGTCAAACAGTGTTTGTGACAGGAAGAGAGCAGTAAACCACAGCCCAGGTTCACATATTTCACCTCCATCTCAGCCAGAGTCACAAACATACTGAGCTGAGGGATTTATTTAATAATCTATTGATTTCTATTTGATCAGATATTCCAGCAGGTTTCTTGTTGTTCCACACAGTGAGGACAAACTAGCAGCACAGAAGCACAATGAGCAAACAAGATAAAGAGGAAACAGCTTTCAGCAGATTTCAGCAGATCATTTCACTTTATTACATTTTAAAAGCCAAATCTTGGACACATGTCAGGTCAGGATGTTGCCCTTCTAGCAGCGGCTTATTAGGACGCTGATTCTGTTGCCAGGTTTCCATAAATGTCCTTTGGATGTTTCTGGTTCCCAGAGGATGAATCCTAACATTTATGGTGACCTCCTGACCTTTCTTCTAGCACCACCATCAGGATAAACGATTTCCTCTAGACCAATGGGTTTTCAAAGGCTGAGACTGTGGGCATTGTTCTCGCTGTATGTGTTTCCCCGTGCTCTGTCCATGTTATCTTCTGTCCTCTAGTTCTGAGTGCTCTAGCTGATTACCGAACGATGTCCACCTAGCCTTATAGCCGGTCTTAAAAGCTCTTGTGCATGAGTCAGGAGAGAAGCTTTTTGATTTGGGACTGCTGGTCTTGCTGCCTCTCACCTGGGGCGTTTTTTGTTATGTTCTTGTGTTTTTGGTGTTAATTTATCGTCATGTTATGTTACTAAATTCCACTGATTTGGTTGTTTCAAAGGTGTTTATATGTGTTAAGTTTGGGTCAGTGTTGGAGAGTGTGTCAGGCTGGATTTTGGGGACATGTGTCTAAAATGATGCAGTGACATGTAGGATCTGATGGAGGCTTGGCTTTGAATATTTCACTCAGTGAAACATCATGTAGCTTTAGTGAAGAGACTGAACTACAGAACACAAAATAAAGATGTGATGCTGTGTGTGGAAAAGGTTTCATGTGTCGTAGAAATGAAATGACACAATGACAGAAATGTGAAGGGACGTTTAGGGGTTAAAATCACAGTTTGCACTTTTGGATTTTCATCACAGCTGTTAAACAACAGATAACATTCTGTGTTACTAAATTCCTGTCCCCTTTAAAACATGACTCAGCAGAAAACCACACAGCAGCTTCAGCTGAGCTGTCAATCAGCAGCAGCCTTATCTGTCCGCCGCAGGGGCTGATGGGAGGTCTGAGGACCTGTTAGAAACCACGTGGCCCTCGTCTGATCTCACAGCTCGTCCTTGTTTGGCCTCAGCTGCATCAGAGCGCCACTTCTCCCCAGGTTCACCAGAGGAAACACCACTGCACACAATGCTTTTCCTCCCAGCTGCTGCTCTGTGCTGTCTGTGTTCAGGTGAGTGTTTCCAGCCAATCAGGAGCCAGCAAACTCCACCTGGAACAAACACTGTCACACTGACCTTCATCTATCTGTCTGTGTCTCTACAGCGCTGGTTGCCATGGCAGTAGATATGATTCAGAGTGATTTAACATTGACCAGGAGAGTTGGTGAAACTGTTTCCTTCAGCTGTCTAGGAACTGAGCGGTGTGGTAAATATGTATTCTGGTACCAGAAGAAAGACACAGAAACATTCAGACTGACTGTTGGTATTGATAGGACTTATGGTGACATAATCTCAGGTTACAATCATCCTCAGAAAGATGATTTCTCATCTGTGAGGAAACAAGGCTATGAGTTGCAGATCCAGAAAGTTAAAATCTCTCATTCAGCCACCTACTACTGCGCCTGTGAGAAGGCTGACGGCTCCCACAGTGAGAAATGATCCCTGCAGCCTGAACAAAAACCAGCAGATGTCAAACAGTGTTTGTGACAGGAAGAGAGCAGTAAACCACAGCCCAGGTTCACATATTTCACCTCCATCTCAGCCAGAGTCACAAACATACTGAGCTGAGGGATTTATTTAATATTCTATTGATTTCTATTTGATCAGATATTCCAGCAGGTTTCTTGTTGTTCCACACAGTGAGGACAAACTAGCAGCACAGAAGCACAATGAGCAAACAAGATAAAGAGGAAACAGTAAAAGTATAAAGTAAATCAAAATGTAATCCAGATGAAGGTAAGGCAAATTTATATAGCAATTTCATACATGACGCAGAGTCTGTGTGCTTCACATAAAATCAAATTACACAATAAAGAAAATATGAAAGAATGCATCAATTTATGTTTAAATTAAACAATAAAAGAATAAAATCCAATCAATTCAGTGCAAGGTTTACAGCTTACAAAAGTTACACTCACACTTTCTGACTACGAAGCGATTTGAACAAACCCAGGATATGTTTTCTTTATCTGGCTTCACTAACCCTAACAATCGCGATTGATATAAGCGGTACCATGAAGCTGGTTATCATCTCGGCAAGTCAACCCAGGGTCTCCCATTCCAGCCGGGAGCGCGTTCACATAAAAGAGGCGGGGTTAGCAGCAGATGACCAATCACAGACATGAACAGGTCCACTGTCAGCAGAGCGTCATTTTATGAACGAGGATTAAACTGTAAAACTGCAGAAATACGACAGTAGCACGGCTGAAACTGACACATGCAGGGAGACAGAAATTCGCAAACAGTGTAATTGTCTAAAAAAACAGGCATAGTCTATAATATTGATTTGATGTGTTCTTTTGAGCTGTATGAAAATATCAGCCTTATTCTTTCAGCTCGGCTGTGTGTCGGCGTTTCCACATTAAAAGACTCAGGTCGATCCCCCACACTTTAAAAAACTTCTCGTCACTTAAAAAATGAGATTAATTTATTTAACACACGGAAACGTGTTCCAAACATTGTTCTATATTAACTTTATAAGCAATGAAACGCTTTTGCGCCCACATCGCAAAAGGTGGGACGGAACATGACTACAGTCTCTGTAGTCGGCCTTAGAAAGCTATACTAACCTAAATAAACAGCCTACGCTCAAATTAAAATTTAGTATTTCAGTATCCCTACCAAACTGCTCATAATATTCAGCCTCACATGAGAAAAATAAAACCTAATTATTTTAAGGGCTGAGTCAGGGTTTGTGAAACGAGCAAATAAAAAATATTAAACACTTTTTAAAGGCAGTAAGTAGGCTGATCCTGCTGTAAGGTAAAAACCTGTAGGCAACAATAGCCTAAGGCTTTTAATCAGTCTCTGTACTATTTCTAGCCTATTGGTTAAAACAATCTGTGGGATTTCCTACAATTGTGATGTCATGTTCCAAGAGAGCTGATTGGTCAGTAGGCAGCGTTTTCATAGTTGATCGTTGATCTCATATCTGGAACATAACCTGCGCCGGAGCAGGTTGGCCATTCAGCGTAAGTTACCATGGAGATCTACCCCGGTAAGAAGTGAAAACCCAGGATTAACCCTGAAGCTAGCTGGATAAGCTGGTCAGTCATTATGCCGCTACGTCTCTTTCTTGTAGAGTTTACCAACACATTCTCGTCACATATTGATGTTTGGTCAACGACTTGGGTAGCCCTTTTGCATCAATTATTGACGTTTAGGGATCCGGGGTCAAGTTAGCAATGTTTAGCAACAAAAAACATACAACTTCCGTCAAAGTTATCAACAATAAATATGCAACGTCCCGTACAGCTGTGAAAAGTTGCAGTTTGGTTAGGTTTAGGAAAACACAAATACAGAAATACTTGGTTTTGTTTAGGCAACAAAAGTACTTGGTTAAGGTTAGGAAAAGATCATGGTGTTGTGTGTGTTGGACAGAGAGGACCCATGAGCAACACTCCAGTGAAAATGGTTTTATTGAGGGGAAGAAGGGAGGTGAAGGAGAGGTGGATGCCGGGGAAACACGGGCACGGGAGACCCGAGTAGCAAGTAGGGCAGAGCGGGCCGTCGCAAGGGAGCCGAGGAGCACCGAGGGGCCGAGGAGCAGGTGGGACAAAGGAGGCTGGGACAACTTACCGGGGGGTTGGTGGAGGAGTGTGATGGCAAGCTGACTGTGAGGCACGAGGGGGGATCCCAGATGGTGCTATGGAAGACGCCCGAGGGGAGAGGGCAGGTAGGCGAGCCGAACTGAGTCGATGGAGGACGGAGGTGAGTGAGCCTGGGAAGACAGTCAAACAGACAGGATTGGACAGGGGAAACCCAAGAACTGGGAAACAGAGATTTCTGCAGGTTAATAAAGAGCTTGAGTGAGGTAGTGGCACCAGGTTAGGAGCAACAACGATCAAGCAGAGATTGTGTGGAGAACAGGAGGCCTTTCTCAATCTGTGTTCTTGTCTGTACTTGTGTTCTTGTGTTCTTGTGAAACGTCATCTTTTATGGCCCAAGTACTGTCCTAATACACAAGTTTGCATTTTGGCAAGAACGGTTAAAAATCCCGGAAGTGTTCTTGACACGCCCATTTTACCGAGGATGCATTGGGTGGTAACTTGTGTGAACTTGACGGCTGAGATATCCCAGCATTCATTTCGGGCGTTCAAGCAAGCGGCGGAAAGAAGTTGAGAGAGAGGCCGACAACAGAACGTTTTTTACTGTTTTAATACGTTATTTCATCACTAAATCCACTTCTGAAAAGTTTTGAGGCGAGAAATCAGCTGTGTAGATGTCGAATATGGGAAGTTTTACTATAAATGATGGAGAATCGAAAATGTGCTTAAACGTTTTCGGAGTTGTGACGCTCCGCAACAGTCAGTGGGGGGAGCTAGCGAACCAGCCCACGGGAGAAGCTTACGAGCCGGCCTGCCAGTCAGCGTACAGAGCCTTCACACACACAGACCACTGCAGCCAACACGGCAGAGTGAAGACCCACATCTGGAAGATAGTTTTAACGTTCGTACCGCTGTTATTCTGTCTTTACATTCTGAGTAATTTTGTAAGATTTTAACTTAAATCAAGAGACTTCTGGATCATGTACAGAAAAATAGTGAGAGATAATCTGGTCTTGTGAAACATCGGGAAAAATAAACAAATAGAATGAAAGGGGACTGTCTTTGCTTTATTATTATTAATATTAATAATATTATTATATTAGACGTTAAATTGTTAGTGTACAGTAGAGTTGTGTTCACAGTATTTGCCTTTTATTTGCTCTTATTTTATGTATTTTTTCTGTATGTGCAAATATACCTTGTTAAGTTAAAACCTACAATTAACCCGATTCTGAGCTTTTTGTTCTGGGGGATAAAACCTGACCGTTATAATAATTAGAGCGATTTAGAGAAATGCAGGCAACCTCAGCGCTCAGGGTATTGCGCAATACCAGCAAGAATTCATCGTCTCAAACCGTCAGCAGCGTTTGTGTGCTCGTGATATTGCAAGTTCATTCTTCCAAGAACGACTAGCAAGAATGTTCTCCCCAAGAACACAAGTCCGTTCTTTGCATTCTTGGTTTTGAGAAACACCCAGGGATTGAAATACTGGCAGGGATGGCAGGTAGAGGAGGTGGCTGACGAGGTGCAGGTGTGGATCGTCAGCTGGACTCAGGAGCAGAGAGAGAAAGGTAGAACACAAGCAAGGGGAGCAGAGGAGACACAGACAGACAGGCCAAAACACAAGGGGAAAGAGAATCACAAGGAAAAAGGAGAAATAAACAGGACACTCACCGGGCTGCCAACACGTGGTTTGGCTTTTAATAACTTTGTATGTAAGTTAACACGTAAGTTAACTAACGTCGTAACTTGCCAAAATATAATATTTAATGTTGACTTTTTGTTTGACATGGGACACAAACGCCTGTCTCTCTGGCTCAAAGTTGGGGTTCTGGCCTTCCATCCTCCTTACTTGGTCTTTCCTGTTAAGTATCATATACCTGCCTTTCCCGTCAAAAACTGACGCTGCAGTGCTTCCCCCAATATGTCGCACCATGACGGAAAAGGGTTTCCCAGTGCGTCACAAACTTGTGACTATGGCTCTTGACCATGCGTCCATATGTGACGACGAGAACAGGTTGAGTTTACGCAAGGTTTTTTAGTCTAGAAGAGGGCAATGGGGAACATAAATGTCAGATTTGGAGCAAGTCTCAGATCTTCTGGACATTTATTCTAGCTTTTTGCTGCGTAATAGCTAAATGCTGCTTCACCATGTTTTGTTTTGACTCTGAAGACAGTCAACAAACAGGTCCCTGATGACCTGAGGGGACTAGAGGATTCATATGCTATAAACATTTCAGTGATGTATTTTGATCCTAAATCATTTATAGGTGAGCAGCAGTATTTAGATATTAATTCTCTGACCTACAGGGAGCAAGTCCAGGTACAGTTGTGGTCAAAAGTGTACATACACTTGTAAAAAATCATAATGTTATGGCTGTCTTGAGTTTCCAATAAGTTCTACAACTCTTATTTTTCTGTGATAGAGTGATCGGAACACATACATGTTTGTCACAAAAAACAGTCATAAAATTTGGTTCTTTCATAAATTTATTATGGGTCTGCTGAAAATGTCACCAAATCTGCTGGGTCAAAAATATACATACAGCAACAAAATTTGTCAACTTTGGTGATGTAGCGAGTTGTGTCAATCAAATTAGCTTCATGTCATGGCCTCTTCACTTCTTCTAAGTGATTCTGATTGACTACAGCTGTTGACTTCTCATGAGCCCATTTAAATAGGGGCTCATTTGACCCAGTGATTAGACTCAGCTACAAAAGCTACAATGGGAAAGTCAAAGGAACTCAGTGTGGATCTGAAAAAGCGAATTATTGACTTGAACAAGTCAGGGAAGTCACTTGGAGCCATTTCAAAGCAGCTACAGGTCCCAAGAGCAACTGTGCAGACAATTATACATGAAGTATAAAGTGCATGGAACAGTTGTGTCACTGCCACTGATCAGGAAGAAAACGCAAGCTATCACATGCTGCCGAGAGGAGATTGGTCAGGATGGTCAAGAGTCAACCAAGAATCACCAAGAAGCAGGTCTGCAAGGATTTGGAAGCTGATGGAACACAGGTGTCAGTCTCCACAGTCAAAGCGTGTTTTACATCGGCATGGACTGAGAGGCTGCCGTGCAAGAAAGAAGCCCTTGCTCCAGAAAAGGCACCTTAAGACTCGGCTGAAGTTTGCTGCTGATCACATGGACAAAGATAAAACCTTCTGGAGGAAAGTTCTCTGGTCAGAGCGAAACAAAAATTGAGCTGTTTGGCCACAACACCCAGCAATATGTTTGGAGGAGAAAAGGTGAGGCCTTTAATCCCAGGAACACCATGCCTACTGTCAAGCATGGTGGTGGTAGTATTATGCTCTGGGGATGTTTTGCTGCCAGTGGAACTGGTTCTTTGCAGAAAGTAAATGGGATAATGAAGAAGGAGGATTACCTCCAAATTCTGCAGGAAAACTTAAAACCATCAGCCCGAAGGTTGGGTCTTGAAGCAGTTAGGTGTTCCAACAAGACAATGACCCAAAACACACATCAAAAGTGGTAAAGGAATGGCTAAACCAGGCTAGAATTAAGGTTTTAGAATGGCCTTCCCAAAGTCCTGACTTAAACCCCATTGAGAACATGTGGACAGTGCTAAAGAAACAGGTTCATGCAAGAAAACCATCACATTTAGCTGAACTGCACCAATTCTGTCAAGAAGAGTGGTCAAACATTCGACCTGAAGCTTGCCAGGACCTTGTGGATGGCTACCAAAGCGCCTAGTTGCCGTGAAAATGGCCAAGGGACATGTAACCAAATACTAATGTTGCTGTATGTATATTTTGACCCAGCAGATTTGGTGACATTTTCAGCAGACCCATAATAAATTTATGAAAGAACCAAATTTTATGACTGTTTTTTGTGACAAACATGTATGTGTTCCGATCACTCTATCACAGAAAAATAAGAGTTGTAGAACTTATTGGAAACTCAAGACAGCCATAACATTATGATTTTTTACAAGTGTATGTACACTTTTGACCACAACTGTATTTGATTATTGGTGTAATGTGTTAAAATTTTCAGGCCTTTATTAGAACTCTAGCAGCAGCATTGAGTACATGCTGTGGCTGCGTAAGACCTTTTTAGAGAGACCTGAAAAGAGACCATTACAAGTCTAACCTACTAGTACTACTACTTTTTGTTGTGAAGTTAAACAGAAGTGGCCCTAAGATTGAACCTTATGGGACTCCACACGCCATGTTAGTTAGCTCAGATACATAGTTGCCAAAGTAAAAGAAATAATTCATCTCTTCTATGACCTAAACCAACTAAAGACTGCACTGGAAAGCCAAACCCAAAATTTAAACCTGTCTAGAAGTAGTGAGTTGTCAACAGTGTCAAATGCTGAACTAACTTTGAATAACACCAGTATTGATATTTTGCATGAGTCAGTGCTAAGACAAATATAATTTAGAGAGAACAGTTTCCGTGCTATGGATTGGAATTTGTCAAAGCAACCAATCGAGACTAAGAAGTTGTCAGCTGGGGGCTGTCCGCAGCGCCATGCACCTTACTCACTCTCTGTACAATTGGTGTTCTTCCTGGATCTTGTGGCTGTTTTTAGAAAGATCCATGATCCTTGAACTTTGTGGGTTTTAATTTTGATCCATGTGTCATCCATATACATGTACCGGTGGCTTGGTGCTGTTCCTCTGAAGAAGTTCAGGGCTTTGCTCTCCACTTCTTCCATGTAGATGTTGCCCACAATGGGGGATCCTGGTGAGCCCATGGCACAGCCATGCTTCTCTCTGTAGAAACCTGGGAATTTGGGATACTTAACCACTATACAAACACATGGCACAACATAGGGCAATCTCCTCAGGTCAACACACTTGTCACATTTTAGACAGAGAGGATGGATGCTTTGAAAGAGGTGTCAAAGAAGCCATTTACACCCGGGTTGAGAAGTCCTCACTTAGGATAAGAGGTGGTCAGCACCACCACTTATTCCCCATTTACAATGCTGTACTTTCATCCCCTTCTAATTCCCAGGAAACTTAACAAGCATTCAATTTGGGCCTCAGGTGAAGATGCCAGCAATGGTTGTTTAGACTTGGCCTTTAACGACCATAACGACGGTCATTACAACAGCCAGGAGCACTATCGAACCAGCGGTATCGATGATCTTGGTAAATGACTCCGTAGAGGTTAAATAGCTGAGTTTCCCTATCAGTCAGTCAGAACTGAAGAAGTCTCTTGGATGAGGGTGAAATGTCTAGTATCTTCAACCATGTCCAGCTGCCCTTGATTTTAACCATCCTTGGATAACAGGACAGTCAACACTAAGCATCTCATTTGTATCAGAGGAGTATGCCTCATAACCAGGGTCCTCAAACACGTCAATGTCATGAAGAGAAATGATTTAATAGACTAGCTTTTCTACCTATATTTCCTTGCAGACCCATATTTGAGGGGGCACGGAAATATGGTCCATTTTGTTTTTGAACATGCTTATTCATATCTTTGTTGAACTGTGCGTGCTCAACCTACGGTCATGCCTTTGGCACTTGTGACAAGAACAACTTCCCATTCTTTCAGCAATGGCTACATGAGAAATGTTATCATCATAGTAGTATTCATAAATTTGCTTAGAGGTAGTGCAAAGTCACTGAATTTCAGAACTATGGTGTCTTGCAAGGGACATACGGAAAGAATTTCTGAATTTTCTGGGGAATAGACTCGCAGCCCAAAAGTAATTTGTCCAGTACTTTGGTCATGAACCAAAGTACTGGACAAATTAATAGTTTGATGGTGGTGCTATATGAAAAGTCAGATGATCACCAAAGTTCATCCTGAGGGGAACATCTGAACTACATTAAAAAATAATCCATCTAATAGGAAATGAGATATTATAGTCTGACCAAAAACATCATCCTGCTGGTGGCTGTAGATGAGAAGTCAGAATCAACAAAGTCAATTAATGAAGTGAATCCTCTGGGGACCAAGAATGTCTGAACAGCATGTCAATCCATACATCATTTGGTCCAGGTCCAGTCCATCTGGACTAAATAGTGGACCAGCAGAGATCAGCATCCACAGAGCAACACTGCTAGTGTGTCTAAAGAGACAATAAAAGAAGAGACAGTCATGTTGATATGAACATTAGAGAAACACATCATGCAGCTGAAATATGATCCTGGTTCATCATCTGGACTCGTTCACCTCAGCTGACACATTCAGCAGCTGACAGGTTTTTGTATTACTCTCTGTCACTGTGGGAGAATACCTCTTTGGCTCTGGAACTAAACTGTATGTAACAGGTAAGAATAATCATAAATGTTTCTTCTGTTGTTTTATTGAATAAGTTGGAAATATGTTTTAATTTCTGCTGCTTCAGGCTTCATGTTAGTTTGTTCATAATTAATAGAGAGTTCTTGCAGCTGTGCAGCTATTGTTACATAGAAAAGGTTCATAATTCCAGAAAAGATGTTTAAATCTGACTTCACAACTGAAGTTATTCTTTTTCTCTACACCAGATAAAACTGATTCAGAAAGAAAAAGGAGGATATTGACAAAGTTACAAATACATTCGGTCCTCTCAGTGATTCAGCTCTGTCTCTTGTATTTTATATAGCATATAACTTTAAACATGCTTAAAGGCTAATTGATGAAAAATGTTTAAACGTTAAAATGTACTGCATGATATTTTTATTTTATTTGATGGTACATGAAAGTCTTTTAGTGGAAGATATATAGATGGAGGTAAATATTCACATTCATATTCAATGAATATGATATTACAATGGACTGAATTCAGGAACAAATTTGTATTTCAAGCTTAACATGATTTCAAATATTTTTAACAATTAATTTCATTCCACAACCTTGTGTTACATCAGATACCCTCTAAATAATCTAATCTTAATTTACATTCGACATAACTGAACATATTGGAAGATAATCCTTGTAGTCGTTTTTAATTGTGTGAACGTTTAAATTGATCTATTAAATTGTTTCTTTAGTAATTATAGTAAATATTTCTTGGTAAACAAACATATTGTAGTAATTGAAATGACAATTGTATTATATATCACAGTATGTTTATTATATTACATATAGTATATTAACCATAAACCATAATTGAGAAAGTCTTCCTTTCCAACACGTTCTCATCTCTGGGCATCAAATACACTTTAAGAAATCCTCACAAAGTGTTGGTATTTGACACACAAGGTACTCTTCAGCCTCCACAGGAGACAGCTTTTTAATATCTGCTATGAATGCAATTTGGTTAGCTGCTGCAATAAAAAAAACAAAAGATCATGGTTTAGGTTAATGTAATTATATGAAGGAAGATGGGAGAGTTACAAGAAAGCCCAGGGCTTATCATGCAGACGCCGGAGTATATGTTGTGTGTCAAACGCCGACACAGGCTTTCTCAAAGCATCAGTATTTAACGCCCTGGGATGAGACCAGGCTTTCCTTTCATATCTCATATCATTACATGTTAATTGGGTTTTAAAATGATCAGATAATTGATGTGAAACTATAGTAACTTTTTAGGTTCTAAAAAAGAATTGCTAAGTAAGTAACTTGCTATTTTTTCATGATACATGTGTGTGATATGAAGGTGAATCCCGTACATGTAGTGAACTGTGTGCTGTATTGATGAGGAGCTCAGTGATCAGAGTCCATGTAGTTTCCAGGATCAGACTGAATGCAGTGCTGGAAGCTGCTGTTGACTGTGTGAATGTGTGTCTGTGCTGCTTGTTGCTGCTGTCAAACTTCAGATGAGCAGGTAGTGAAGCCCGTGGTGAGCGTGTACCCAGCAGCATCCAGAGCCCACCTGGAGGGAAGAGCTCCCTGCTGTGTGTGGCCTCAGACATGTTTCCTCCTCTGGTCCGGTTCTCCTGGAAAGACGAAAGGTGAACGAAGTCTCTGGAGGAGCCGGCACCTGCTGAGGAGGAGCAGCTGGAGCTCAGAGAGTCGGGACGTAGCGCCGCCATCAGAGTGATTGATCGGGCGCTCTCTACACATATAAATACCGCTGCTACGTCCAGCACGAGGGGGGGCGAGTGAAGGCCCAAACAGAACAAGGTAATGAAGGCTTGGTGACTGTGTTCAGCAGAGATTCAGCTTCATGTGGAGACGCTGTCAAAGAGAGCAGAGGAGCAGAGGACTGACATTTCTTTCTGACTCCTTTTCTGTTTCAGAGCTTCCAGTGGCCTCCTGTCCTCCAGAGAGAGAGCCAGCAGACCTGGCAGCTCTGCAGCAAGCTGACTGTAAGATCACCTGCTGCCTCTCTGCATAGACAGCTCCAATGTTCTGCTGCAGTTTGGGCTGCATGTAAAAATCAACTAGTCATAATAACCTGTGACTTTTTAAATATGGACTTTCCATTTCATCCTTGAGGCATTTTAATTATCAGAAATTTTAGTTAGTTGTGAATTATAATAAATAATAAGTTAATTCTAGCTCTTCATTTTAAAGAAGAAATTCAGATCCTGTTTAGGGCCCCTAAACAGCATGGTCGGGCCCTGACTCGTATTTAAGAAGAGACTTTTCTAGCCGACCCGTCTTCATGTCAAGCTGGAAAGGTCCAAAGTATACTAATGATATTCTGATGTCTCTGTCTGTCTGTCAGTGTCCTTCCAGTCTCAGTGCAGGGTGAAGCTGCTCTGCCTGCTGTACACAGTGCTGATAGTGAAGAGCCTGGTGTACTGCTGTGGACTCTCTCTGCTGAGGATCCTCAGAAACAAGTGACCGTCCACCTGCTGCACACATGCTGACTGACTGTGTTTTGTTGCGTTTTGCTACCATCAAATCTCATCAACATTGCTTTGATCAGCTGTCACAGAAGTTCAGATGTATTGTGGTTAGTTGTAAAAGATATATAATATAAAAGATATCTTTTATGCACAGGTCAGAAACAGTCATCCTAAAATATAAACACATATATACATTGTTGGGATCACAGGGACTTCACAGATAAAGTTGTTAATTGGTAATAATAACTGAACCTTTATCATGTGAGCCATTTAACTCAATTAGCCAGAGACCAGCTCTGAGAACAGGGTCAGCGCCCGGACCTTCTCATTTGTCTTAAGGCTAGGTCCATCCACAAAAGTCAATAACTTGGCACTGTTACACAGATCACATAAACACAAATTACTTCTTATTTGCAACTTCACATATGAAGGACAAAGTCACACACACACACACACACACAACACACACACACACACACACACACACACTGTTCTTATCACACACACTCATCCTTTTTTCTTCATCTAGCTTTAGTTTAGTGCTTTTTACTTAGTTTGGTCGTGTGTGTTTCGCTTCGTTTACCTTGTTAAATAAATGCTTGGGTATATAAATGTTGGTGAGTTTTAATATTGAGTGAATATATATTATCCTCCTTCACGTAGAAATCCTGATCTTTTAACCCGCTATCTATTAGTAGAATGGTCTTTCGTGAGACTGAAATAGGTAATTGGCAATTAATGTATCTCTTGTTTAGGAGGGGTGCCCAAAGATGTTTATAGTATTAACTATCAACGTCATGCCATTTAAACCCTGATCCCCAACAACAAAGATATCTCTCTCTATATGCAGTTACTGTGTGTTATAGTGTTATTTTGATTCTCTAGTTTATTTCCACTTTTAATTGTGACTTGTATGATACTAGAAAACGAAGCAGAATCATTAGTCGTCTGCTAAATTTGTTATTGTATACAGTATTTTTCTGTTCTTGTGTCTTTTTATTACTTTATGCAGAGTGTGGCAGGTTTGTCAAATTCTTTCAGTCTGACGTTCTCAATAAACTGAAAAATCACTGTGTCTGTGTTTTATAAACATCCTTATTTTTTATGGATTTCAGTTTGGCTTCATAGCAAATAATCAGAACCAGAGCAACTTCACTGGCCATGTGTTTTGATGGCGACAAGTCATTTGACTCTGGTTGTAAGTAGCTGTCAATACACTATCACGCAGTGCCAAGAACAAAAGTACAGGCAGATATCTATATAAGCATACAGCTAAATTTGGACAACAAAAACAAAGATGAATAAACATATAGCTGTTATGTATAAGTCAGTAGGTGTGTGTTTCTCACCAAGTTCAGTGCTCACCCCGTTTTATAACTCTTTCAGTGTGGATGTAAAGCTCTACGCTGATGACACTGTTGTTAACACACATGATCAAACTGCAGAGCTGCTGTGAAGCTACAACTTCTATGAAATGATCTCACAGCGGCTCGATCAGTCAGGCTGAAGTGTTGACAACATGATGGCTGTGTTTATTTATTATTTAACTCTCTTGTCTTTCTTCCTTGTTTGATATTTTAGGTGAATAACCTGACATAAACCAATAAAATGCAGCTTAACTTTGTATTTCTGCTGAGAGAGAGAGACAGTGAGGACTGGGCGCTGAAGTCAAAATTAACTTCCTGGAATGATTTGACGGTTGTAACTGTCATTGTGTTATTAATGTGAAAAAGTGCAGCTAGCAGTGAGGAGGCTGCAGAGCAGAAACCCACAGAGCCCGTCTGCTGCAGAAAAGGAAGTGCTGATTTGCTGTCAACACTTTTTTGTGAGTCCTAATAACCACTGAGAACAGATTCATATCTGCTGCTGACCACACTCATCAACTTCTACACCTCTCTGAAGCTGTTTTTTTCCTCTTGTGTAGAAGTCTTTTTTTCCACTGAGCCCTCCACCCACACAGAGCTGAACTGAGCCCAAAGAGCAACAATGTTGACCATACTTGATATATATCAGACAGCAGCACAGACAGTAAACAAAAGAAATGAGACTAAAGATTGAAATAAACTCTAGATGATGAAATATTTATGTTATCAACATGAAATGAAGGATATTATTGGTGTTGGCCTTATTTCTCTAATTTTGTTTCAACAAAAAGAATGATTCTTTGTGCTAACAAGTCCACTGTGTGTAACAAGTAGCCTATTGTTTGCACCACTGAAAACAAACTACAGTAAACCAGGTTTGTCATAATGAAGGAATGTGTCACCCACATGAAAAACATCTTTTTTTTTATTTTTATTGGTCAACAATAGTAAGTTATGTAACATTCAAGCTTTGGCCATGCAGACAGGACTTGTTAGTTGGATGGATTCATTGTTTGTTTTGGAAGAGGTAGATAAGATTGTTTACTTCAGGTACCGGCTCTGGACTTTATCTTCAGGCTTTAGGAGCCATGAGAAGTTAAATCTCCTGGGGTACAGTGAATCAGTCTCTGAGGACGGTGGACAGCCCCTTGAGAGTCCACAGCAGTACACCAGGCTCTTCACTATCAGCACTGTGTACATCAGGCAGAGCTGCCTCTCTGTGTGCCAGGACTGGACGGGGAGCGGCTGGTGGAGGTGATGGTGGATGATGGAGATGCAGAAACAATCGTACAAATTACCAATATTTAACAACATGACAATATTATTCAAATATATTTACAACCATGTAATTTTTTCACAATATATTTACTATAAATCAAAACATCTTAAAATCATATACCACACAAATAGACAACAGGTAAGAAACAAATATGATATATTCATATAATATATATATTCACGACGGACTGGCGACCTGTCCGGGGTGTACCCCGCCTTTCGCCCTATGCCAGCTGGGATAGGCTCCAGCCCCACCGCGACCCTGTACGCAGGATATAGGCGGTTGACGATGGATGGATGGATATATATTCACTGATATTATGAAATACTGAATATTTGTAACATTGATTCTGCTGTTGAATTTGAATGTTCAGATTAATCGGGCTCGTCTCTTAAATTTACTTTGATTTACTTCCCACTGTGAAGTTTGACTAAACAGCAGCTGATGAGAACACAGAGCAGAGTTACAACATCAATGGATGTGATGGATTTCTATCTAAGGTTCATCATTTGGTGATTTTCTGTTTGCTGTTGATGCTGACATTAAACACCACAGTGAAACACCACCACCCTGTGATCAGTCAGATGAAGTACACAGGTCCAGATGATAAAAATAAAACATAGTGATATGTAGTAGATAAAAAATAATAATAGAATTTACAGTATTTAACAGTATTAATAGCATCATTGCTGTTAGTATTTCTATAATACTAAATGTACCATTTCTGTACTGTGGCCAATACAACACAGTAAATTCTATAATTACTAATTAAATACTGGATCATCCCACCCAGATGCAAAGAAAATGCCATCAGACTGGTGTCTGGTCATCACTGCTGTCGTACAGTCAGGCCAATCAGTCTGAGCAGACAGCTTTCTACATAACATTTTCTATATTGATACAGACAAACACAAAGTAGGCCTGTCATTACTTGATCATATTACATATCATTCTGGGGCTTCTGTTATAGTAGATGGTATCATACTACTCTTACATGTATATACTACAACTTAACTATAACTAATCACACCGCTTTGTCACTTCACCTGAGAATGCAGCATTAGTTCAAATACAGCACTGGTCATGAGTCTGTGTACTGCTTGCTTTGTAAGTTTGACTTTAATTCTTGTTGAATACTTTCTATTTTAACTTCCACTTTTCACTCAGTGAAACATCATGTAGCTTTAATGAAGAGACCGAAAAACAGAACACAAAATAAAGATTTCATGCTGTGTGTGGAAAAGGTTCATGTGTCGTACAAATGAAATGACAGAAATGTGACGTTTAAAGTCACAGTAGTTTTGTATTTTCATCCCAGCTGTTAAACAACAGATAACAGTCTGTGTTACTAAATTCAGCACCAACCCAAATGTGTTTGTGGTAACAGGAATGTTCAAGACGAAGAAACTTCTCACTGAATCAGTTCAGAGAAACAGAGAAGTCTGGGAAACAAGAAGCATTTAGAAACAACATTAAAAAATTGAGAATAACAGAAAGATAAATAGTGTCAGTAAGAAATGAAGCTGCTGGCTGACAGTAACCTTCATCTTCTTTTTCAACAACAGACATTTGAAGATTGAACACAAACAGGATTTTGGAGAATGAAGGACTGAGTGTGACGAAGCACACAATGAAAACAAGAAGCTGTTAGATTTTTTATACTAGAGATATAGAGTATCTCACAAAAAGGCACTTTGCTACAATGTAAAGTAGTGAGTGTACAGCTTGTGAAAATGTCCAAATTGGGCCTATTAGCCATTTTCCCTCCCCAGTGTCATGTGATTAGTTAGCGTTACCATGTCTCAGGTGTGAATGGGGAGCAAGTGTGTTAAATTTGATGTTATCACTCTCACACTCCCTCATACTGGTCACTGGATGTTATACATGGCACCTCATGGCAAAGAACTCTCTGAGAATCTGAAAAAAAAGAACGGTTGCTCTACATAAAGATGGCCGAGGCTATAGGAAGACTGCCAAGACCCTGAAACTGAGCTGCAGCACGGTGGCCAAGACCACACAGTGGTTCAACAGGACAGGTTCCACTCAAAACAGGCCTCGCCATTGCCGATCAAGAAGTTGAGTGCACGATTGGAGAGCATGATCCCATCCCTTTGGAGACTGGGCCGCAGGGCAGTATTCCAAGATGAGAACTACCCCAAACACACTTCCAAGACGACCGCTGCCTTGCTAGAGAAGCTGATGGGGGAGCATCTGTGGGGGATCCTCAAACAGAAGGTGGAGGAGCGCAAGGGCTCTAACATATTGAGGACCCCTCTATTTGAGGACCCCAGGAAGAATAGCTTTCAGCTTATGCTGAAGCTAATGGGGATCCAAATAAAACAAACAAAACAAACAAATCCACCAGCGTCCATCCACTTTGATGTCATCACGAAGGAGTGGAAGAGGACTCGACTGGCAACCAGTTAAGCTCTAACTTCATGTCAGTGAGGGTTAAGAAAGTGCTGGAAAACAATGGCCACAAACAATTCTGACACTTTGGGCCGAGTTGGACATTTTCACTAAGAGGTGTAGTCATTTTTGTTGCCAGTGGTTTAGACATTCATGGCTGTGTGATGTGTTATTTAGAGGGGGCAGCAAATTTACACTGTTATACAGCTGTACACTCACTACTTTACATTGTGGCTAAGTGTACTTTATTCAGTGTTATTTACAAGCATCTTAGGGGTTTACTCATTTTTGTGCTGTTATGCTCCTTTCTTATTTACCTGTAGTGATTTGAAATAGTTCAATAGAGGAGATGAACTGTAATAAAGCAGAATGAGCTCCGACTCAGTAGAAAACCACACAGCAGCTTCAGCTGAGCTGTCAATCAGCAGCAGCAGCCTTATCTGTCCGCCGCAGGGGCTGATGGGAGGTCTGAGGACCTGTTAGAAACCACGTGGCCCTCGTCTGATCTCACAGCTCGTCCTTGTTTGGCCTCAGCTGCATCAGAGCGCCACTTCTCCCCAGGTTCACCAGAGGAAACACCACTGCACACAATGCTTTTCCTCCCAGCTGCTGCTCTGTGCTGTCTGTGTTCAGGTGAGTGTTTCCAGCCAATCAGGAGCCAGCAAACTCCACCTGGAACAAACACTGTCACACTGACCTTCATCTGTCTGTCTGCGTCTCTACAGCGCTGGTTGCCATGGCAGCAGAGCTGGTTCAGGAGGATTTAACATTGACCAGGAGAGTTGGTGAAACTGTTTCCTTCAGCTGTCAGAAAACTGAGCAGTGTGATGGTTATTATGTAGTCTGGTATCAGAAGAAAGACACAGAAACATTCAGAGTGATTCTAGGTATAGGTAAGAGTAATTGTGACGTAGATTCAAGTTACAATCATCCTCAGAAAGATGATTTCTCAGCTGTGAGAAAACAGAACGGCTGTGAGTTGCAGCTCAAGAAAGTTAAACTCTCTCATTCAGCCACCTACTACTGTGCCTGTTGGAAGAGTAGCTCCCACAGTGAGAAATGATCCCTGCAGCCTGAACAAAAACCAGCAGATGTCAAACAGTGTTTGTGACAGGAAGAGAGCAGTAAACCACAGCCCAGGTTCACATATTTCACCTCCATCTCAGCCAGAGTCACAAACATACTGAGCTGAGGGATTTATTTAATATTCTATTGATTTCTATTTGATCAGATATTCCAGCAGGTTTCTTGTTGCTCCACACAGTGAGGACAAACTAGCAGCACAGAAGCACAATGAGCAAACAAGATAAAGAGGAAACAAAAGAACAAAGTAAATCAAAATGCAATCCAGATGAAGGCAAGGCAAATTTATTTAGCGCAATTCATACGTGATGCAGAGTCAGTTTACACAATAAATAAAATATGAAAGAATGTATCAAATTATATTTAAATTAAACAATAAAAGAACAAAATCCAATCAATTCAGTGCAAGGTTTAAAGCTTACAAAAGTTACACTCACACTTTCTGACCACGAAGCGAGTTCAACACATCCAGGATATGTTTTCGTTATCTGGCTTAACTAACCCTAACAATCGCGATCGGTAAGCGGTAACACAAAGCTGGTTATCAACTCGGTAAGTCAGCCCAGGGCCTCCCAATCCAGCCGGATGCGCGTTCACATAAAAGAAGTGGTGTTAGCAGCAGATGACCAATCACAGACATGAACAAGTCCACTGTCAGCAGAGCGTCATATTTTACGATCGAGGATTAAACTGTAAAACTACAGAAATACGACAGCAGCACGGCTGAAACTGACACATGCAGGGAGACAGAAATTCGCAGACAGTGTGAATGTCTAAATGAACAGGTGTAGTCGATAATACTGTGTTGATTTGATGTGTTCTTATGACCTGTATGAAAATAGATATTTATAGAGCCTTAATACGATCATGTAATGACTATGGATGTATGGTATATGGAGCAGCAGCCAAGAGTATCTTAGAAAAACTAGACAGAATACAGCTCAGAGCTCTAAGACTCAGTTTAGGTGCAGTGAAAACAACCCCTACTAATGCACTGCTGGTAGAAGCTGATGAATTGCCACTATATTTTACACGTGCTAAGTTGTCTTTAGCATATTGGGTCAAGTTAAAAGGATCTGGAGAGGAACAACCTGCAACTAAGGTTCTGTGTGACTGCTGGGAATATACACATCAAGTGAAAGGTAAAGGATTTGGCTGGAATATTAATACAGCAGCAGAAGAATACGGATTAAATAACATAGAATATGGACCAACTACTGTATGGGGCAATGTTCCTCCGTGGATATTTCCTGTACCCAATGTGGACTTGTTGCTTCTAGAGAAGAAGAAAGAATGCAGTGAAAGTAATGTAGATAATATTGGATATGTGGTTTAAGACTATATAAAGAGGAATTATTATAATTATATACTATTATTTACTGACGGATCAAAAGATCCAGGGACTGATCATGTAGGATCAGGAGCATACATACCTAAGTTTGATGTAAGTATATGTAAAATAATTAATGATAAACTATCTGTATATACAGCAGAAATCATTGCTATTATTTTAGGGTTACAGTGGATAGAAGAGGTGCAGCCTGAGAGAGCTGCCATTTGCCATTTTGACTCCACTGCAGCCCTGTATAGTCTGAATTCCAAAAAGACAGTAAGAGATGATCATGTTGGTGTTGATGGGAACGAGAAAGCAGATGAGATTACAAAGACAGAGTTGAAATTAAAAGATGATGAAATAATGACAGTCCCCTTTGGAAAAGGAGAGGCCAAATCATTAATTAGAAAAGCAGTGAGTGACGTATGGCAGAAGAAGTGGGACACAGGACCTAAAGGGAGACGCTATTACAACATACAGAAATCAATTAAGGTGAAGAGTTTCAAAGGGAAATGCAGAAGAGATGAAGTGGTGTTTTCAAGATTAAGGCTTGGACATACTGGGTTAAAATCAACGCTTTATTTAATGGCAAAATGTATGTCTGAGAAATGTGAGGCTTGTAATGTTCCTGAAAATGTCGAGCATGTCATCATGAAGTGTAGTAAATATAATTCTGAGAGAAACATCTTACATGACAAGATATATGAATTAGGACAGGGATGGAATTTAGAAGGGATTTTAGGGATGAGTGAGGAAACAAGGGAGTGCTGCAAACTGTCTTTTATTTTCTCAAAACTACAGGATTAGATCATAAAATATAGTTATTTTTTTTTTCTTTATTTATTTATTTTTTTGTTGTTGTTTTGTTTTGTTTGTTTGATTTATTTTGCGTGTTTCGTTTTCTAGCCATTTATTTACCTGTAATCTGTAACCTGAAGCAGTAAAACCCTGATATTGCACACTCCGGCACAGTAGGTAGCGGTATGCACCTGAACAAGTTGGTTGCGACCTGCCATAAAACCCAGAGAAGAAGAAGAAGAAGAAGGTGTGGATCGTCAGCTGTGCTCAGGAGCAGAGAGAGAAAGGTAGAACACAAGCAAGGGGAGCAGAGGACACAGACAGACAGGCCAAAACACAAGGGGAAAGAGAATCACAAGGAAAAAGGAGAAATAAATAGGACACTCACCGTCAGCTGGGCTGCCAACACGTGGTTTGGGTTTAAATAACTTCTTATGTCTTATGTAACTCACATGTAAGTTAACGTCACTTACATCGTAACTTGCCAAAATCAAATTTATTGTTAACGTTTTGTTTCACATGTGACACGAACCCCGGTCTCCTGGCTCAAAGTTGGGGTTCTGGCCCTCCATCCCCCTTACTTGGTCTTTTCTGGTAGACCTGTCATTACTTGATCATATTACATATATTCTGGTGCTTCTGTTATAGTAGATGGTATCATACTACTCTTACATGTATATACTACAACTAAACTATAACTAATCACACCGGTTTGTCACTTCACCTTAAAATGCAGCATTAGTTCAAATACAGCACTGGTCATGAGTCTGTGTACTGCTTGCTTTGTAAGTTTGACTTTAATTCTTGTTGAATACTTTCTATTTTAACTTCCACTTTTCACTCATGTAGCTTTAAAGAAGAGACTTTAAGAAGAAATGGAACAACAGAACACAAAATAAAGATTTCATGTTGTGTGTGTAAAAGGTTTCATGTGTCGCAGAAATTAAATGACAGAAATGTGACGTTTAAAGTCACATATTTTTTGTATTTTCATCCCAGCTGTTAAACAACAGATAACAGTCTGTGTTACTAAATTCAGCACCAACCTCAATGTGTTTGTGGTAACAGGAATGTTTGTTTGTATTTCTGCATCATCGTGACCCAGATTTTTTATCTGCTGTCAGATTCAAATCAAGACGAAGAAACTTCTGACTGAATCAGTTCAGAGAAACAGAGAAGTCTGGGAAACAAGAAGCATTTAGAAACAACATTAAAATAATGAGAATAACAGAAAGATAAATAGTGTCAGTAAGAAATGAAGCTGCTGGCTGACAGTAACCTTCATCTTCTTTTTCAACAACAGACATTTGAAGATTGAACACAAACAGGATTTTGGAGAATGAAGGTCTCAGTGTGATGAAGCACACAATGAAAACAAGAAGCTGTTAGACTTTTTATACCAGAGAGATAGAGTATCTCACAAAAAGGCACTTTGCTATAATGTAAAGTAGTGAGTGTACAGCTTGTGAAAATGTCCAAATTCGGCCCATTAGCCATTTTCCCTCCCCAGTGTCATGTGATTAGTTAGCGTTACCATGTCTCTGGTGTGAATGGGGAGCAAATGTGTTAAATTTGATGTAATCACTCTCACACTCCCTCATACTGGTCACTGGAAGTTATACACCTTCACCTCATGGCAAAGAACTCTCTGAGAATCTGAAAAAAAAGAACGGTTGCTCTACATAAAGATGGCCGAGGCTATAGGAAGACTGCCAAGACCCTGAAACTGAGCTGCAGCACGGTGGCCAAGATGATACAACGGTTCAACAGGACAGGTTCCACTCAGAACAGGCCTCGCCATTGCCGATCAAGAAGTTGAGTGCACGATTGGAGAGCATGATCCCCTCCCTTTGGAGACTGGGCTGCAGGGCAGTATTCCAAGATGAGAACTACCCCAAACACACTTCCAAGACGACCGCTGCCTTGCTAGGGAAGCTGATGGGGGAGCATCTGTGGGGGATCCTCAAACAGAAGGTGGAGGAGCGCAAGGGCTCTAACATCCACCAGCGTCCATCCACTTTGATGTCATCACGAAGGAGTGGAAGAGGACTCGACTGGCAACCAGTTAAGCTCTGACTTCATGTCAGTGAGGGTTAAGAAAGTGCTGGAAAACAATGGCCACAAACAATTCTGACACTTTGGGCCGAGTTAGACATTTTCACTAAGAGGTGTAGTCATTTTTGTTGCCAGTGGTTTAGACATTCATGGCTGTGTGATGTGTTATTTAGAGGGGGCAGCAAATTTACACTGTTATACAGCTGTACACTTTACATTGTGGCAAAGTGTCCTTTATTCAGTGTTGTTACATGAAAAAATATAAGAAAATATTTACAAGCATCTGAGGGACGTACTCATTTTTGTGCTGTTATGCTCCTTCTAATGTACCTGTAGTGATTTGAAATAGTTCAATAGAGGAGATGAACTGTAATAAAGCAGAATGAGCTCCGACTCATTCTGCCTTATCTGTCCGCCGCAGGGGCTGATGGGAGGTCTGAGGACCTGTTAGAAACCACGTGGCCCTCGTCTGATCTCACAGCTCGTCCTTGTTTGGCCTCAGCTGCATCAGAGCGCCACTTCTCCCCAGGTTCACCAGAGGAAACACCACTGCACACAATGCTTTTCCTCCCAGCTGCTGCTCTGTGCTGTCTGTGTTCAGGTGAGTGTTTCCAGCCAATCAGGAGCCAGCAAACTCCACCTGGAACAAACACTGTCACACTGACCTTCATCTATCTGTCTGTGTCTCTACAGCGCTGGTTGCCATGGCAGCAGAGCTGATTCAGGAGGATTTAACATTGACCAGGAGAGTTGGTGAAACTGTTTCCTTCAGCTGTGGAGGAACTGACCAGTGTGGCACTTATGTAGTCTGGTACCAGAAGAAAGACACAGAAACATTCACAAGGATTCTGTATATTGATAAGGGTAGGTGTACCGTAGCTTACAGGTACAATCATCCTCAGAAAGATGATTTCTCAGCTGTGAGAAAACAGAACGGCTGTGAGTTGCAGCTCCAGAAAGTTAAACTCTCTCATTCAGCCACCTACTACTGCTCCTGTTATAAGAGTAGCTCCCACAGTGAGAAATGATCCCTGCAGCCTGAACAAAAACCAGCAGATGTCAAACAGTGTTTGTGACAGGAAGAGAGCAGTAAACCACAGCCCAGGTTCACATATTTCACCTCCATCTCAGCCAGAGTCACAAACATACTGAGCTGAGGGATTTATTTAATATTCTATTGATTTCTATTTGATCAGATATTCCAGCAGGTTTCTTGTTGTTCCACACAGTGAGGACAAACTAGCAGCACAGAAGCACAATGAGCAAACAAGATAAAGAGGAAACAGTAAAAGTACAAAGTAAATCAAAATGTAATTCAGATGAAGGCAAGGCAAGGCAATTTCATACATGACGCAGAGTCTGTGTGCTTCACATAAAATCAAATTACACAATAAAGAAAATATGAAAGAATGCATCAATTTATATTTAAATTAAATAATAAAAGAACAAAATCCAATCAATTCAGTGCAAGGTTTACAGCTTACAAAAGTTACACTCACACTTTCTGACTACGAAGCGATTTGAACAAACCCAGGATATGTTTTCTTTATCTGGCTTCACTAACCCTAACAATCGCGATTGATATAAGCGGTACCACGAAGCTGGTTATCATCTCGGCAAGTCAACCCAGGGTCTGGTCTCCCATTTCAGCCGGGAGCGCGTTCACATAAAAGAGGCGGGGTTAGCAGCACGGCTGAAACTGACACATGCAGGGAGACAGAAATTCGCAGACAGTGTGATTGTCTACAAAAAACAGACGTAGTCTATAATAATGCATTGATTTGATGTGTTCTTATGAGCTGTATGAAAATATCAGCCTTATTATTTCAGCTCGACTGTGTGTCGGCGTTTCCACATTAAAAGACTCAGGTCGATCCCCCTCACTTTAAAAATCTTCTCGTCACTTAAAAAATGAGATTCATTTATTTAACACACGGAAACGTGTTCCAAACATTGTTCTAAATTAACTTCATAAGCAATGAAGCGCTTTTGCGCCAACATCGCAAAAGGTGGGACGGAACATGACTACAGTCTCTGTAGTCGGCCTTAGAAAGCTATACTAACCTAAATAAACAGCCTACGCTCAAATTAAAATTTAGTATTTCAGTATCCCTACCAAACTGCTCATAATATTCAGCCTCACATGAGAAAAATAAAACCTAATTATTTTAAGGGCTGAGTCAGGGTTTGTGAAACGAGCAAATAAAAAATATTAAACACTTTTTAAAGGCAGTAAGTAGGCTGATCCTGCTGCACGGTAAAAACCTGTAGGCAACAATAGCCTAAGGCTTTTAATCAGTCTCTGTACTATTTCTAGCCTATTGGTTAAAACAATCTGTGGGATTTCCTACAATGGTGATGTCATGTTCCAAGAGAGCTGATTGGTCAGTGGGCAGCGTTTTCATAGTTGATCGTTGATCTCATATCTGGAACATAATCTGCGCCGGAGCAGGTTGGCCATTCAGCATAAGTTACCATGGAGATCTACCCCGGTAAGAAGTGAAAACCCAGGATTAACCCCGAAGCTAGCTGGATAAGCTGGTCAGTCATTATGCCGCTACAATTATTTGATGGGTCTCTTTCTTGTAGAGTTTACCAACACGTTCTCGTCACATATTGATGTTTGGTCAACGACTTGGGTACCCCTTTTGCATCAATTATTGACATTTAGGGATCCGGGGTCAAGTTAGCAATGTTTAGCAACAAAAAACATACAACTTCCGTCAAAGTTATCAACAATAAATATGCAACGTCCCGTACAGCTGTGAAACATTGCAGTTTGGTTAGGTTTAGGAAAACACAAATACAGAAATACTTGGTTTTGTTTAGGCAACAAAACTACTTGGTTAAGGATAGGAAAAGATCATGGTGTTGTGTGTGTCGGACAGAGAGGACCCATGAGCAACACTCTGGTGAAAATGGTTTTATTGAGGGGAAGAAGGGAGGTGAAGGAGAGGTGGATGCCGGGGAAACACGGGCACGGGAGACCCGAGTAGCAAGTAGGGCAGAGCGGGCCGTCGCAAGGGAGCCGAGGAGCGCCGAGGGGCCGAGGAGCAGGTGGGACAAAGGAGGCTGGGACGAGGGAACTGGGAGGCACCGGGGGCCGATAGAGAGAGGAGGCACGGGAGAACTTACCGGGGGGTTGGTGGAGGAGTGTGATGGCAAGCTGACTGTGAGGCACGAGGGGGATCCCAGATGGTGCCATGGAAGACGCCCGAGGGGAGAGGGCAGGTAGGCGAGCCGAACTGAGTCGATGGAGGACGGAGGTGAGTGAGCCTGGGAAGACAGACAAACAGACAGGATTGGACAGGGGAAACCCAAGAACTGGGAAACAGAGATTTCTGCAGGTTAATAAAGAGCTTGAGTGAGGTAGTGGCACCAGGTTAGGAGCAACAACGATCAAGCAGAGATTGTGTGGAGAACAGGAGGCCTTTCTCAATCTGTGTTCTTGTCTGTACTTGTGTTCTTGTGTTCTTGTGAAACGCCATCTTTATGGCCCAAGTACTGTCCTAATACACAAGTTTGCATTTTGGCAAGAACGGTTAAAAATCCCGGAAGTGTTCTTGATGCGCCCATTTTACCGAGGATGCATCGGGTGGTAACTTGTGTGAACTTGACGGCTGAGATATCCCAGCATTCATTTCGGCGTTCAAGCGAGCTGCAGAAAGAAGCTGAGAGAGAGGCCGACAACAGAACGTTTTTTACTGTTTTCATACGTTATTTCATCACTAAATCCACTTCTGAAAAGTTTTGAGGCGAGAAATCAGCTGTGTAGATGTCGAATATTGGAAGTTTTACTATAAATGATGGCGAATCGAAAATGTGCTTAAACGTTTTCGGAGTTGTGACGCTCCGCAACCGTCAGCGGGGGGAGCTAGCGAACCAGCCCACGGGAGAAGCTTACGAGCCGGACTGCCAGTCAGCGTACAGAGCCCTCAGACACACAGACCACTGCAGCCAGCACGGCAGAGTGAAGACCCACAGCTGGAAGATAGTTTTAACGTTCGTACCGCTGTTATTCTGTCATTACATTCTGAGTAATTTTGTAAGATTTTAACTTAAATCAAGAGACTTCTGGATCATGTACAGAAAAATAGTGAGAGATAATCTGGTCTTGTGAAACATCAGGAAAAATAAACAAATAGAATGAAAGGGGACTGTCTTTGCTTTATTATTATTAATATTAATAATAATAATATTACTATATTAGACATTAAATTGTTAGTGTACAGTAGAGTTGTGTTCACAGTATTTGCCTTTTATTTGCTTTTATTTTATATATTTTTTATGTATGTGCAAATATACCTTGTTAAGTTAAAACCTACAATTAACCCGATTCTGAGCTTTTTGTTCTGGGGGATAAAACCTGACCGTTATAATAATTAGAGCGATTTAGAGAAATGCAGGCAACCTCAGCGCTCAGGGTATTGCGCAATACCAGCAAGAATTCATCGTCTCAAACCGTCAGCAGCGTTTGTGTGCTCGTGATATTGCAAGTTCATTCTTCCAAGAACGACTAGCAAGAATGTTCTCCCCAAGAACACAAGTCCGTTCTTTGCATTCTTGAGAAACACCCAGGGATTGAAATACTGGCAGGGATGGCAGGTAGAGGAGGTGGCTGACGAGGTGCAGGTGTGGATCGTCAGCTGGACTCAGGAGCAGAGAGAGAAAGGTAGAACACAAGCAAGGGGAGCAGAGGAGACACAGACAGACAGGCCAAAACACAAGGGGAAACAGAATCACAAGAAAAAAGGAGAAATAAACAGGACACTCACCGTCAGCCGGGCTGCCAACACGTGGTTTGGCTTTAAATAACTTTGTATGTAAGTTAACACGTAAAGTTAACTAACGTCGTAACTTGCCAAAATACAATATTTAATGTTGACTTTTTGTTTGACATGGGACACAAACCCCGGTCTCTCTGGCTCAAAGTTGGGGTTCTGGCCTTCCATCCTCCTTACTTGGTCTTTCCTGTTAAGTATCATATACCTGCCTTTCCCGTCAAAAACTGACGCTGCAGTGCTTCCCCCAATATGTCGCACCATGACGGAAAAGGGTTTCCCTGTGCATCACAAACTAGTGACTATGGCTCTTGACCATGCGTCCATATGAGCCCGTTCTCATCTCAGGGCGTCATATACCGACGATTTGAGAAAGAGTGACAAAGCGTAAGTATTTTACGCGAAAGGTACCCTTTAGCGTTTTATGGAGACGCACCCGGTGCGTCTCCATGAGACGCTTCCGGAAGCGTCTGTATGAGACGCTCCGGGGCGTCCGGTTCGGACCGGAACCTAGCACGGCCTCACGGCCGATGTGCTAACAGGTAGGGTTAGCCTCCCTTGTATTGCTTTAACGTAGGAAACGGGAGCGTTTCATACGGACGCGGAAGGGTACCTTTAGCGTAAAATCCTTACGCTTTGTCACTCCAGATGAAAGCGTCACATATGACACATTGAGATGAGAATGTGTTGTCCATATGTGACGACGAGAACAGGTTGTGTTTACGCAAGGTTTTTTAGTCTAGAAGAGGATAATGGAGAACATAAATGTTCTTGGTCTGGATTTAAAAATAGTCAGATTTGGAGCAAGTCTCAGATCTTCTGGACATTTATTCTATCTTTTTGCTGCGTAATAGCTAAATGCTGCTTCACCATGTTTTGTTTTGAAGACCGGGCCCCTGATGACCTGAGGGGACTAGAGGATTCATATTCTATAAACATTTCAGTGATGTATTTTGATCCTAAAACATTTAGTCATTTATAGGTGAGCAGCAGTATTTAGATATTAATTCTCTGACCTACAGGGAGCAAGTCCAGGTATTTGATTATTGGTGTAATGTGTTAAAATTTTCAGGCCTTTATTAGAACTCTAGCAGCAGCATTGAGTACATGCTGTGGCTGCGTAAGACCTTTTTAGCGAGACCAGAAAAGAGACCATTACAAGTCTAACCTACTAGTACTACTACTTTTTGTTGTGAAGTTAAACAGAGGTGGCCCTAAGATTGAACCTTATGGTACTCCACACGTCATGTTAGTTAGCTCAGATACATAGTTGCCAAAGTAAAAGAAATAATTCATCTCTTCTATGACCTAAACCAACTAAAGACTGCACTGGAAAGCCAAACCCAAAATTTAAACCTGTCTAGAAGTAGTGAGTTGTCAACAGTGTCAAATGCTGAACTAACTTTGAATAACACCAGTATTGATATTTTTCATGAGTCAGTGCTAAGACAAATATAATTTAGAGAGAACAGTTTCCGTGCTATGGATTGGAATTTGTCAAAGCAACCAATCGAGACTAAGAAGTTGTCAGCTGGGGGCTGTCCGCAGCGCCATGCACCTTACTCACTCTCTGTACTGTTGGTGTTCTTCCTGGATCTTGTGGCTGTTTTTAGAAAGATCCATGATCCTTGAACTTCGTGGGTTTTAATTTTGATCCATGTGTCATCCATATACATGTACCGGTGGCTTGGTGCTGTTCCTCTGAAGAAGTTCAGGGCTTTGCTCTCCACTTCTTCCATGTAGATGTTGCCCACAATGGGGGATCCTGGTGAACCCATGGCACAGCCATGCTTCTGTCTGTAGAAACCTGGGAATTTGGGATACTTAACAACCACTACACAAACGCATGGCTCAACATAGGGCAAACTCCTCAGGTCAACACACTTGTCACATTTTAGACAGAGAGGATGGATGCTTTGAAAGAGGTGTCAAAGAAGCCATTTACACCCGGGTTGAGAAGCCCTCACTTAGGATAAGAGGTGGTCAGCACCACCACTTATTCCCCATTTACAATCCTGTACTTTCATCCCCTTCTAATTCCCAGGAAACTTAACAAGCATTCAATTTGGGCCTCATGTGAGGATGCCAGCAATGGTTGTTTAGACTTGGCCTTTAACGACCATAACGACGGTCATTACAACAGCCAGGAGCACTATCAAACCAGCGGTATCGATGATCTTGGCAAATGACTCCATAGAGGTTAAATAGCAGAGTTTCCCTATCAGTCAGTCAGAATTGAAGAAGTCTCTTGGATGAGGGTGAAACGTCTAGTATCTTCAACCATGTCCAGTTGCCCTTGATTTTAACCATCCTTTGAATAATTGGACAGTCAACACTAAGCATCTCATTTGTATCAGAGGAGTATGCCTCATAACCAGGGTCCTCAAACACCTTTGACAAAATGTCATCGACAGAAAACCTTTCCTCAAAGGTCATTTTCAGTTTAGAAAGAGAACACACCGAGCATGAAGAGAAATGATTTAATAGACTACTGTGCAAGCTTTTCTACCTATATTTCCTTGCGGACCCATATTTGAGGGGGCACGGAAATATGGTCCATTTTGTTTTTGAACATGCTTATTCATATCTTTGTTGAACTGTGCGTGCTCATCCTATGGTTCTTGTCACAAGTGCCTTTGGCACTTGTGACAAGAACAACTTCCCATTCTTTCAGCAATGGCTACATGAGAAATGTTATCATCATAGTAGTATTCATAAATTTGCTTAGAGGTAGTGCAAAGTCAACTTTAAAAACAGGGCACTGAATTTCAGAACTATGGTGTCTTGCAAGGGACATACGGAAAGAATTGCTGAATTTTCTGGGGAATAGACTCGCAGCCCCTTCGTGGTTTATTCAGGCTAGTGCCTTACATTTCCTAATAAGCACTGAACATAAAGCTGAAGCTGATGGGATTGTCATGTCAATTTTAATAGTAGTTTACAATCCAAAATCACAAAGGGAAAATTCCTCAAGGGGCATTATAATCAGTACAGCCTACAACCTCTTCTATCCTTAAAGCCTCAAGACAATCAGGGGAAAAAAACAACAACAAGAGCAATTATGCAAGTAACCTCAGAAAAAGCAAGAGAGGATTGCTCTTCCAAGATGACAAATGCTACAAATGTCATGCAGCAAATTGACCAAAATAGCAAAGATGTAAGATGTAAAATTAGGATGACACCATTACAGAGAGACTGTAAATAAAAAATAACATAAATGAGGGAGGACATCGAGCAACTTCAGGTGCCACCAAACAGTCAGAATGTCAATATTTCTGAAGATATTTGGTTATGAATCAAAGTACTGGGCAAATTATAAGTTTGATTTGATGGTGGTGCTAGATGAAAAGTCAGATGATCACCAAAGAGGGGAACGTCTGAACTACATTAAAAAGTAATCCATCTAATAGGAAATGAGATATTATAGTCTGACAAAAACATCATCCTGCTGGTGGCTGTAGATGAGAAGTCAGAATCAACAAAGTCAATTAATGAAGTGAATCCTCTGGGGACCAAGAATGTCTGAACAGCATGTCAATCCATACATCATTTGGTCCAGGTCCAGTCCATCTGGACTAATAGTGGACCAGCAGAGATCAGCATCCACACTGCTAGTGTGTCTAAAAAGACAATAAAAGAAGAGACAGTCATGTAGATATGAACATTAAAGAAACTCATCATGCAGCTGGAATATGATCCTGGTTCATCATCTGGACTCGTTCACCTCAGCTGACACATTCAGCAGCTGACAGGTTTTTGTATTACTCTGTTTCACTGTGGGAGCATACCTCTTTGGCTCTGGAACTAAACTGTATGTAACAGGTAAGAATAATCATAAATGTTTCTTCTGTTGTTTTATTGAATAAGTTGGAAATATGTTTTTAATTTCTGCTGCTTCAGGCTTCATGTTAGTTTGTTCATAATTAATAGAGAGTTCTTGCAGCTGTGCAGCTATTGTTACATAGAAAAGGTTCATACTTCTTGAAAAGATGTTTAAATCTGACTTCACAACTGAAGTTATTCTTTTTCTCTGCACCAGATAAAACTGACTCAGAAAGAAAAAGGAGGATATTGACAAAGTTACAAATATATTCGGTCCTCTCAGTGTTTCAGCTCTTTCTCTTGTATTTTATATAGCATATAACTTTAAACATGCTTAAAGGTTAATTGATGAAAAATGTTTAAACGTTAAAATGTACTGCATGATATTTTTATTTTATTTGATGGTACATGAAAGTCTTTTAGTGGAAGATATATAGATGGAGGCAAATATTCACATTCATATTCAATGAATATGATATTACAATGAAGTGAATTCAGGAACAAATTTGTATTTAAAGCTTAACATGATTTCAAATATTTTTAACAATTAATTTCATTCCACAACCTTGTGTTACATCAGATACTGCAGATATTACATGACAAAATTAATATTCCCTCTAGATAATCTAATCTTAATTTACATTTGACATTACTGACCATATTGGAAGAAAATCCTTGTAGTCATGTTTAATTGTGTGAACGTTTAAATTGATCTATTAAATTGTTTCTTTAGTAATTATAGTAAATATTTCTTGGTAAACAAACATATTGTAGTAATTGAAATGACAATTGTATTATATATCACAGTATGTTTATTATATTACATATAGTATATTAACCATAAACCATAATTGAGAAAGTCTTCCTTTCCAACACGTTCTCATCTCTGGGCATCAAATACACTTTAAGAAATCCTCACAAAGTGTTGGTATTTGACACACAAGGTACTCTTCAGCCTCCACAGGAGACAGCTTTTTTAATATCTGCTATGAATGCAATTTGGTTAGCTGCTGTAATAAAAAAAACAAAAGATCATGGTTTAGGTTAATGTAATTATATGAAGGAAGATGGGTGAGTTGCAAGAAAGCCCAGGGCTTATCATGCGGACGCCGGAGTATATGTTGTGTGTCAAACGCCGACACAGGCTTTCTCAAAGCATCAGTATTTAACGCCCTGGGATGAGACCAGGCTTTCCTTTCATATCTCATATCATTACATGTTAATTGGGTTTTAAAATGATCAGATAATTGATGTGAAACTATAGTAACTTTTTACGTTCTAAAAAAGAATTGCTAAGTAAGTAACTTTCTATTTTTTCATGATACGTGTGTGTGACATGAAGGTGAATCCAGTACATGTAGTAAACTGTGTGCTGTATTGATGAGGAGCTCAGTGATCAGAGTCCATGTAGTTTCCAGGATCAGACTGAATGCAGTGCTGGAAGCTGCTGTTGACTGTGTGAATGTGTGTCTGTGCTGCTTGTTGCTGCTGTCAAACTTCAGGTGAGCAGGTAGTGAAGCCCGTGGTGAGCGTGTACCCAGCAGCATCCAGAGAAAACCAGGAAGAGAAGAGATTCCTGCTGTGTGTGGCTGCAGACATGTTTCCTCCTCTGGTCCGGTTCTCCTGGAAAAGACGAAAGGTGAATGGTCCTCTGGAGGAGCTGCCCTCTTCAAAGGAGGAGCAGTGGGAGCTCAGAGAGTCGGAATGCATTGCCGCCATTAGAGTGACTGATCGGAACGCTCTCTACACGTATGAACACATCTGTTATGTCCAACATGAGACGGGCAGAGAGGAGGCCCGACTACAACAAGGTAATGAAGGCTTGGTGACTGTGTTAAGCAGAGATTCAGGTTCATGTGGAGACCCCGTCAAAGAGAGCAGAGGAGCAGAGGACTGACATTTCTTTCTGACTCCTTTTCTGTTTCAGGTGTTTCTGCAAAAACATCACCTCCACCATCACTTCCACCATCAACTCTACCATCACTTCCAACATCAACTCTACCATCACTTCCAACATCACTTCCACCATCACCTCCACCATCACTTCCACCATCAGTGTCCATCCAGTCTCAGTGCAGGGTGAAGCTGCTCTGCCTGCTGTACGCAGTGCTGATAGTGAAGAGTCTGGTGTACTGCTGTGGACTCTCTCTGCTGAGGATCCTCAGAAACAAATGACCGTCCACCTGCTGCACACATGCTGACTGACTGTTTTCTGTTGCTTTTTGCTACCATCAAATCTAATCAATTCATCTAATTGATTGCTTTGATCAGCTGTCACAGAAGTTCAGACGTATGGTGGTTAGTTGTAAAAGATATCTTTTATGCACAGGTTAGAAACAGTCATCCTAAAATGTAAACACATATATACATTGTTGGGATCACAGGGACCTCACAGATAAAGTTGTTAATTGGTAATAATAACTGAACCTTTATCATGTGAGCCATTTAACTCAATTAGCCAGAGACCAGCTCTGAGAACAGGGTCAGCGCCCGGACCTTCTCATTTGTCTTAAGGCACATCAAAAGACTGAAACTGAACATTCTTCCACAGCTGGCTCCATCCACAACAGTCAATAACTTGGCACTGTTAAACAGATCACATAAACACAAATTACTTCGTATTTGCAACTTCACATATGAAGGACAAAGTCACACACACACACACATACACACACACACACACACTGTTCTTATCACACACACTCATCCTTTTTTCTTCATCTGGTTTTAGTTTAGTGCTTTTTACTTAGTTTGGTCGTGTGTGTTTCGCTTTGTTTACCTTGTTAAATAAATGCTTGGGTATATAAATGTTGGTGAGTTTTAATATTGAGTGAATATATATTATCCTCCTTCACGTAGAAATCCAGATCTTTCAACCCGCTATCTATAGGTAGAATGGTCTTTCGTGAGACTGAAATAGGTAATTGGCAATTAATGTATCTCTTGTTTAGGAGGGGTGCCCCAAGATGTTTATAGTATTAACTTTAAACGTCATGCCATTTAAACCCTGATCCCCAACAACAAAGATATCTCTCTCTATATGCAGTTACTGTGTGTTATAGTGTTATTTTGATTCTCTAGTTTATTTCCACTTTTAATTGTGACTTGTATGATACTAGAAAACGAAGCAGAATCATTAGTTGTCTGCTAAATGTGTTATTGTATACAGTATTTTTCTGTTCTTGTGTCTTTTTATTACATTATGCAGAGTGTGGCAGGTTTGTCAAATTCTTTCAGTCTGACTTTCTCAATAAACTGAAAAATCAAAAAAATGTCTGTGTTTTATAAACATCCTTTTTTTTTTATGGATTTCAGTTTGGCTTCACAGCAAATAATCAGAACCAGAGCAACTTCACTGGCCATGTGTTTTGATGGCGACAAGTCATTTGACTCTGGTTGTAAGTAGCTGTCAATACACTATCACGCAGTGCCAAGAACAAAAGTACAGGCAGATATCTATATAAGCATACAGCTAAATTTGGACAACAAAAACAAAGATGAATAAATATATAGATGTTATGTATAAATCAGCAGGTGTGTGTTTCTCACCAAGTTCAGTGCTCACCCCGTTTTATAACTTTCAGTGTGGGTGTAAAGCTCTACGCTGATGACACTGTTGTTAACACACATGAACAAACTGCAGAGCAGCTGTGAAGCTACAACTGCTATAAAATGATCTCACAGCGGCTCGATCAGTCAGGCTGAAGTCTGAATGTTGGCAACATGATGGCTGTGTTTATTTCTAGTAAACTAATAAAATGCAGCTTAACTTTGTATTTTGCCTGCTGCTATGTTGAAGAGAGACAGTGAGTACTGAGCGCTGAAATGAAACTTAACTTCCTGGAATGATTCGACGGTTGTAACTGTCATTGTGTTAATAATGTGAAAAAGTGCAGCTAGCGGTGAGGAGGCTGCAGAGCAGAAACCCACAACGCCCGTCTGCTGCAGAAAAGGAAGTGCTGATTTACTGTCAACAGTTTTTTGTGAGTCCTAATAACCACTGAGAACAGATTCATATCTGCTGCTGACCACACTCATCAACTTCTCTACCTCTCTGAAGCTAGTTTGTTTTTTCTCTTGTTGTCTAGAAACTTTTTTTCCACTGAGCCCTCCACCCACACAGAGCTGAACTGAGCCCAAAGAACAACAATGTTGACCATACTCGATATATATCAGACAGTAGCACAGACAGTAAACAAAAGAAACGGGACTAAAGATTGAAATAAACCCTAATGTTTAACTTGTCCTGAGAACAAAATTCATTCACTCCACCACTAGTTCTAAAATTATTGAACAAGTAGATCTGACAGTGTTTTTTTAACTAATTTTTCCCTCTATTTTATATGTTTTTATATGTAAAGGCACAGACATGGTGGTCCGGAGGACAGCGCTGTGGCCCCACAGCAAGAAGGTTGCGGGTTCAAACCCTGGTTGCCCCAGCATTTCTGTGTGGAGTTTGCATATTGTCTGCGTGGGTTCTTTCTGGGGGCTTCAGCTTCCTCCCACTGCCCAAAAACATGTGGACTAGGTTGATTGGTGACTCTAAATTGTGAGTCCGATTGGTTGTTTGTCTATGTGTGGCCCCATGGTTGGCAAACTGTCCAGGCTGTACCCTGCCTTTCGCCTGATCTTAGCTGGGATTTCCGCCAGCCCCCTGCAACTCTGTATGCAGGATAAGCTTTGATGAAGGATGGATGGCACTGACATTTTTCAGAAAATATTCAGTATAAATGAAGAACAATGCAATGATAGAAATGTTGCAATGTTAATCTTATAAAAAAGAAAACGTAAATATTGAGTATGTATAAAATAAGCATTATATTAGAAAACAACTTAACATTATGTGAGTTCTAAATGAGCTTCTTATCCAATCTCAAATGTAGATTTTTAATGACAGTATCGTTAGATAACACTTTTCATAATATTATTGGTATGATCAACATTTCTTTTCTCTAGATAATGAAATAATTAAGATTTAAACATGTTATCAACAAATTATCAACATGAAATGAAGGATGTTGTTGGTGTTGGTCTTATTTCTCTAATTTTGTTTCAACAAAATGACCAGTGTAACAAGTAGCCTATTGTTTACACCACTGAAAACAAACTACACTAAACCAGGTTTCTCATAATGAAGGAATGCAAAACATCTTTTTTTATTGTTATTAGTCAAAAATGTAAATGCTCTGTACTTGTATAGTGCCTTTCTAGTCTTTTCGACTACTCAAAGCACTTTTTCCACTGCTTCTGCATTCACACAAAAATTCACTCACTGAGCCTAAGTGCTCAAACGGAACTAACATTCATGCACATTCATACACTGGCGGAACAGCCGGCAGGGGCAATTCGGGGTTTAGTGTCTTACCCAAGAACACTTCGACACGCATCCTGGGGAATCGGAAGGTTGAACCGCCAACCTTCCGATTAACGGCCAACCCGCTCTATCTCCTGAGCCACGGCCGCCCTGTTAAAATAGACAGTTATATGGCGTTAAACACCACAGAGAAACACCACCACCCTGTGATCAGTCAAATGAAGTACACAGGTCTCCAGATGATAAAAATAAAACATAGAGATATGTAGTAGATAAAAAATAATAATAGAATTTACAGTATTTAACAGTATTAATAGCATCATTGCTGTTAGTATTTCTATAATACTAAATGTACCATTTCTGTACTGTGGCCAGTACAACACAGTAAATTCTACAATTACTAATTAAATGCTGGATCATCCCACCCAGATGCAAAGAAAATGCCATCAGACTGGTATCTGGTCATCACTGCTGTCGTACAGTCAGGCCAATCAGTCTGAGCAGACAGCTTTCTACATAACATTTTCTATATTGATACAGACAAACACGAAGTAGGCCCGTCAGTACTTGATTATATTACATATCATTCTGGGGCTTCTGTTATAGTAGATGGTATCATACTACTCTTACATGTATATACTACAACTGATCACACCGCTTTGTCACTTCACCTGAGAATGCAGCATTAGTTCAAATACAGCACTGGTCATGAGTCTGTGTACTGCTTGCCTTGTTTGACTTTAATTGTTGTTTAATACTTTCTATTTTAACTTCCACTTTTCACTCAGTGAAACATCATGTAGCTTTAATGAAGAGACTGAAAAACAGAACACAAAATAAAGATGTGATGCTGTGTGTGGAAAAGGTTTCATGTGTCGTACAAATGAAATGACAGAAATGCGACGTTTAAAGTCACAGTAGTTTTGTATTTTCATACCAGCTTTTAAACAACAGATAACAGTCTGTGTTACTAAATTCAGCACCAACCCAAATGTGTTTGTGGTAACACTGAATCAGAGCATGATCCCTTCCCTTTGGAGACTGGGCCGCAGGGCAGTATTCCAAGATGAGAACTACCCCAAACACACTTCCAAGACGACCGCTGCCTTGCTAGAGAAGCTGATGGGGGAGCATCTGTGGGGGATCCTCAAACAGAAGGTGGAGGAGCGCAAGGGCTCTAACATCCACCAGCGTTCATCCACTTTGATGTCATCACGAAGGAGTGGAAGAGGACTCGACTGGCAACCTGTTAAGCTCTGACTTCATGTCAGTGAGGGTTAAGAAAGTTCTGGAAAACAATGGCCACAAACAATTCTGACAATTTGGGCCGAGTTGGACATTTTCACTAAGAGGTGTAGTCATTTTTGTTGCCAGTGGTTTAGACATTCATGGCTGTGTGATGTGTTATTTAGAGGGGGCAGCAAATTTACACTGTTATACAGCTGTACACTTTACATTGTGGCAAAGTGTCCTTTATTCAGTGTTATTTACAAGCATCTTAGGGGTTTACTCATTTTTGTGCTGTTATGCTCCTTTCTTATTTACCTGTAGTGATTTGAAATAGTTCAATAGAGGAGATGAACTGTAATAAAGCAGAATGAGCTCCGACTCAGCAGAAAACCACACAGCAGCTTCAGCTGAGCTGTCAATCAGCAGCAGCAGCCTTATCTGTCCGCCGCAGGGGCTGATGGGAGGTCTGAGGACCTGTTAGAAACCACGTGGCCCTCGTCTGATCTCACAGCTCGTCCTTGTTTGGCCTCAGCTGCATCAGAGCGCCACTTCTCCCCAGGTTCACCAGAGGAAACACCACTGCACACAATGCTTTTCCTCCCAGCTGCTGCTCTGTGCTGTCTGTGTTCAGGTGAGTGTTTCCAGCCAATCAGGAGCCAGCAAACTCCACCTGGAACAAACACTGTCACACTGACCTTCATCTATCTGTCTGTGTCTCTACAGCTGGTTGCCATGGCAGCAGAGCTGGTTCAGAAGGATTTAACATTGACCAGGAGAGTTGGTGAAACTGTTTCCTTCAGCTGTGGAGGAACTGACCAGTGTGGCACTTATGTAGTCTGGTACCAGAAGAAAGACACAGAAACATTCAGAGTGATTCTAGATATTCATAGGACTACGGGTGACATAGATTACAATAGTTACAATCATCCTCAGAAAGATGATTTCTCAGCTGTGAATAATCAGAACGGCTGTGATCTGCAGCTCAAGAAAGTTAAACTCTCTCATTCAGCCACCTACTACTGCTCCTGTTATAAGGGAAGCTCCCACAGTGAGAAATGATCCCTGCAGCCTGAACAAAAACCAGCAGATGTCAAACAGTGTTTGTGACAGGAAGAGAGCAGTAAACCACAGCCCAGGTTCACATATTTCACCTCCATCTCAGCCAGAGTCACAAACATACTGAGCTGAGGGATTTATTTAATATTCTGTTGATTTCTATTTGATCAGATATTCCAGCAGGTTTCTTGTTGTTCCACACAGTGAGGACAAACTAGCAGCACAGAAGCACAATGAGCAAACAGGATAAAGAGGAAACAGCTTTCAGGACTGAAGCACTAAATGCTACTAGTCGGAGGCTTTTAAGAGGTGACAGTTTGCCAACTTATCACTTTGAAATGTGTTTTATACTTTTTATTTGTCCCAGTCAGTTTCACACAGCCTGTCGCAGCAGTTAAAATAAACAGGTTTCATTTCTCTTGTGAGTCTGAACATTATGAGCATATAGTTTGGTCGACCTGTTGAAAATAAGTTTAATGTGAATGTGTTTATTTTAGGTTAGTAGCTATCTTGTATGATAGAAACTGGCCATAGAGCTCCACCTTTTGCTACCTGGGCAGGTAATGTGGGGGAGTTTTCAGCAGCCTAAATGATTCAGTCTTTCAACCACCAGCCTGTTAAATTTACATTTACTCAGTTAGCTGAAGCTTTTATCCAAAGAGACTTACAGTTGCTATATATGTCAGAGGTCGCACGGCTCTGGAGCAAATCAAGCTGTAGCGTTAGTTCAGGCAGGCAACAAAGTCAAGCTCAGCTCACAATCCCAGCAACATCAGCTGATAGCTAATGAAAATTTAGCCCATAAGAATCAACAATGCTAACATGCGCTGCTGTTGTTGCACTCTGAGCGCCATATTGCTGCTCATAGAGCCACACAGACGCAGTGCAGGCAGCTAGAGCCAAACAAACATGTCGGCAAGGTTCGGATATTTTCACGGTTTCAGAAGAAGACAGCGCATTGCATATGGCATCAGTCCTTCCCTCTGTGGCTGCTGTGATCACTGCAGGTAACTACGGGCCAATCTAAGCTAAACAGTTAAACTCCAGACAGCTTTCATTTAGCTTGCTGAACATCTAGCTAACAGCCAAGCTAGCGTTAGCGAGGTGTGATTTTCTAATAGAGGATGAGCGATGTGGACAGAGCAGATCTAATAAACACCTTCTACATGTTGTCTCTTCATTATACTCCCACACAGAAAAGCTGTTTTAATGGTCAAGCACAGCCTGTAGTTTTTCATTATATTCCAATTCCAATTTTGTCACTGTCGTGTCAGAAATAAGGCCAGGCTGGGCCAGTAAAGGCCTGGACCTTACCTCCGCCAACGTAATAAACTTAACAAATAATACTCTATTAGTTTCCTTCTTTGGCTGATTCATCGTAGTTAAAAACTCAACTGGAGACGATCAAGAGTCGGTGCAAAAGAGTTTATTTCCAAAAAAGACAAATAAACCTGAGTGAGTTCCCAGCAGGTCAGGAAAAACACTGAGGAGCGGTCAGCTTACATCGCCTTATATTCACCTTTCATTTTACCCACAAAGTGGGTGTTACACCTTAGCTCCTCCTGTAGATGCTGCTGACCACTCCTCTAACAATGGTAAATTTCCTATCCTATGGTGCCATCTGGTGGCTTCTTGTGTGTATTATTTATCCAAACATATTCAAGATTAAACCCTTTTAGATGCTTTATTTTAATGGTAATACTAATGTTTATTATCATATTTATCCCTTTTTATATATTTTTATATCTCTCAGGATCAGAAATTTACCATTAGGTTTCAACTTCACTTTCACCGTATTTTTTAAAAGTCTTAAGGCATGTTGTTTACACCATTAAAACTTAAACTTTTTGTCAGTGCATTTTAAAAACAATCATATAACCAATATACTCAGTAAGTGTGTTTACATGTTTTTCACACATTAAAACCGTGTCAGATCATCCATGGAGTGCATTTTATCGTCTCACACCGCCGTGCTCTCAAGTATCAAGTAACCCTGTTGCAGGCCTCTTTTGGAGAGTGTCCAACAGTCTTCCCTCCACACTTTTGGCAGCAGGCCTGTATTGCCGTGCCGACATCCCAATCGATCATACGGTGCTTGACAGTTCTGTAAGTGAGTTCCCATGGTTTGTCTATTTAATGTGCACCTAGTCGTATGATATATGAGTCCACGGTCAGGAGGTCAGACAATAAATCAGAATTAACGAGCACACAGTGAGCGCACTGGCGCAGTGCCCGACCGCATGGCTCGGTGCCAGGTCGTAAATCTGAAATAATGAGCACATAGTGGTTGCATTGGCGCGGTGCCCGGCCGCATGGCTCGGTGCCAGGTCGTAAATCTGAAATACTGAGCACATGGCGCGTGCATGGCGCATGCATAGCACGTGCATGGCGCCGTGCCTGGTCGTAAATCTGAAATAATGAGTTCACGGCAAGTGTATGATCGCAACACACAAGATGGATACTAAGCACACGGCAAGTGCATGACCACAAAACACAGGATGGATTAGGATGGATTAAAATAACATTCAACACTTACAGTAGGTTAAACTCATATTCAACACTTATGATTATGATAGGTTAAACACTTATGATTATGATATGATAGGTTAAACACTTATGATTATGATAGGTTAAACACTCATGATTATGATATGATAGGTTAAAATAATTGATATGATAGGTTAAACACTTATGATTATGATAGGTTAAACACTTATGATTATGATATGATAGGTTAAAATAATATTCAACATCACCCTATCCATGCTACACACCCCGTGAAGCTAGGAGGCTCAGCCAGAACGTCAAACCAACCATTTTTATCCACAGCAAACACACATCAAACACCAAGCATCTAAATGAGCTTCTATCACAACATAAATCGCTCTGTAATCACTGTACATGGCTGCACTTATTGCCTTCTAGATACCTCTCATCTCATCCCACACCGCCATCAGCAACCACTCTAAAGAAAGCTCAGCTCCAGCTCTGATCAGCTGTGTAGCTCAAATCACTCAAATCACCAAACTCCCAGAGTTATTAGCCGGATAATAATAACAACAAACACACCAATATACATATACAGTTACAACCTCTGACTTACTTTTTCCATATTTGCTGTTTTCTGTATGTGGAAATAACTGCAGGCAGCCATCTTGGTATTGTGCAATACCTCTGAGCTGTTAACCTCTTGGAAACAGACACCTATTTCCAAGAAAAATGCCCAAATAAATCAGTAATAATTCCTGAACCATTAGGACGAGATGCATAATTCTCCTTTTAATGGTCAGAGGAATATGAATCAGCTGTAAATGAACCTATTTATTTTGCTATTAAAGACTAAATTGAGATGCAAAAAGGAAAATATGATATTTTCATCCTCGTCTGGTATAAAATCTATATTGTAATAACAATATCACCATCAACACCATCATCCAACTTATTATAATTAGTGCTGGGCAATGATTAAAATTTTTAATCACGATTAATCACATTGTTACGAGCAAAATTGAATAATGAATTCTAAAGTTGTGTATTGGCACTTTTGATTTAAATGTACTGTTTTATACACAAAAGTGCAATAACATGTGGTTTGCAAACACTTTAAACTAATAAGGAGCTTTTTCCCAGCAGTATTCTCTTTACACAGCAGCAATAAAATATTTCTTGTAAATCTCAACTTAAACATTAATGTAATCAAATCAAACATTAAACCAAATCTGTTTGCCACTGCCAGGGAATTACCTTTTATCTAGCTTGTTAAAACAAGTTACCATCAGAGTCCAGTTTTCTTGGGATTTTTTCTGAGCAGGTATCAGCAGAAACATTTTTCTTTTATCAGAGAGCAGCAGAAACAGTCTGTGTTCAGCAGCAAGTGTCCCTGTTACAGTGAGGTGAAGAGGTCGAGCTCAAGGTGTGCTGGGTGTACTGCTGCGGTCGTGCTCGCCTCACACACATGCAGATGCCCGCCCACTGCTGAATTGTCTTGAACTTTTGTATGCGTGACTCGCAGCACAAATCATTGAAGACAGACTGATCTTCGCTGTTTGTGAGTTTCCAGAATCTAAATAGTTATCAGGACATCAATAGGAGGGAATTCACAAGGCTATCAGGTAAACTTAGCCTAGTATAATTTTAATTGAAGTTAAAAATGCATGGCTGTTGCCATGGTTACTAGCACCTTCTGTTCACTCGCGGAGCGTCGTCTCCCTTTCTGTTCACCTAAGAGAACCTGACGAAGCCTCTCTATTTGCAGGCTGATCAACATCCCACCTCTCCTGTGAAAATCCCTCATCTCAGACTGAACATACTCAGAGTTCTGAAACGAGGCCCAGGACGAGGACGTAGATACAAAACCAATGTAACAAAAACTAGGAGCAGAACACGGCAGAAAGACTGAAATCAGGATCAACAATACAGGACAGAACAGTTGAACATCAATCAGCTCCAACTCCAACATGATCTGCTCAGTTTCAGTCGCTAACATTTGTAGCAGCCGACACTAGCGAAGAAGAAGAAACTCAGCACAGTTGTTGGAATCATTATGTATATAAGTTATCTCATATTTACTCAGTACAGGGAAATACATATATGGAAATATAAGCCTTGTATTTTAATATGAATCTTTGAGTTTGTTCACAGGAAACCTGCAGTGGATGGATCACAGAGCCAGACACCCAAAGAAGCAAGAACCAAAATAGCTACTGATATGGAGCTGTTTTACATAGTTTCTGGAACATTCTTCACAGCACCATAGCCATAACAACATATTTTAATCTGTCTCAATTTCAAGTTCATGTCCTTGTTTATTCCCTTTCCCCCATATAGCAGCAATGTGTATGTAACTAGGGACCTCCTTGTTCATAATAAAAGAGGAAGCGGCGGAGATGCCTCAGAACGGTTGGAGTTTGTAACTGAGTGCATCTCTGTCCGTTCTCCTCGCGAGTAAAAAGCCAGTAACTCTCTTGTGTCTTTCTTCCTTGTTTGATATTTTAGGTGTCTAAACCTGACATTTATTTGGTCCTTCGAGCCGGATACCAAGATACCCGAGGTTTCCAGTGGGCGAGTTAGAAACCGGGAAAGACCGTGGCCACGGCAATAGATCCTTTTCCAGGACCGAAGTTTCAACTTCGCTGACTGGGATCTGAAGGTTGACGGTAATCCGAGAGAGAGAGACAACAGTGGTGAGTAGGCTTTTGGTTAAAATACAAGCGTGACTGAGGGTCAAAACGCGTTGTAGAAAACCCTGTAAATCCTAGGCACTGACAGGTAAAATAGGGCTGCGGAGTCCTGAAAGGCACTTGGGAAGTGGCCTATAAAGTCCGCAAAAAGGACTGCGGAGTCCTAGAAAGGCACTTGGGAAGTGGCCTATAAACACCGAAAAGAGGACTGTAGGGTCTTCGAGGGTCGACGAAGGCTTACTGGGGATCCAAATAAAATTCCGTGTAAAACTGGACGGCGGAGTCCAACTGGATACCGTAAAATTTCGTGAGAAGAGAGCAATGTATGACTGAGAGGGAAAGAAGTTCCACTAGGAACCTATTTCCAGAGAAAGCAGTGGGGTTGTAAACAGTAAGACTGACGTGGATGCAAAGGCAAGAATTCTCCACTCGTGAGAGTTGAAGTGAGAATTACCACGACAGGTATTTTATTACTGTCCTGCTGGGTAAATCACCAACGGTAGAACACCCTAGGTGTTGAAACGTTGGACTAAATTTTGCGAAAAGGGACAAGGGGAAAGTAAACTTTTAACTAAGGAAGATTTAACATGCAAAGACTGGAAGTATGTTGAAAAATTAGATCCAAAACATGTAGAGCATCTTGACAAATAGATAAATGACTATGGGTTTGAGGGACGCCTCAACACCCAAAAAATTAGTTGAATTACAAGATGCAATAATAAAGAATACACAGAGTGACTTGAAGAAAAAAAATAAAAAAATAAATAAAAGCCGGTTATTATTGTTGTTATATTATTGTTATATAATATTATACTATGTTATTATTGAACAGGTTGGAATAGTATTGATTTTTGGAAACAAATAGCAAGTAAACGAGAAGAGGGAAGTAGACGAGCTAAAGAAAAAGTAAATAATGATAAAAAAGGAAATGAGCAAGTGCTGTTTCACAGACAAGAGGATGATGAAACGTAGACACAGACCGCAGAGAGAGGAGGAAGGAGATGAGGATGAGGTAGAAGGAGCAGCAGCACAGGCTGGACCAGCTCCAACATTATACCCCGACCTACAAACAGAACTGCCACCTAAATATGATGAACCTGCCCATAGACAAACCAGAGCAGCTGGACCAGTTGATTTCATTTGGTCAAAACAAATAGGGAAAGCCATGTCTCCGATACCCTCTGCACCAACAGTGTTAAAAATGAGTCCAGACCAAGCCAATGTACTTCCAATGATAAAAGTGGCAAATCCCAACATGGGAGAAGGTGTAAATGATCCCACCATACTAGTCTATAGGACATGGACAATGAAGGATGTAAAAAAGGCCATAGAAGAGATTTACTACCAGGCACAAGGTGGAAAAGGGGGATTTAGGGACCAAGGACGAGGTCGCAAAGGACAGAGGGGTAGGAGAAGAGGAAACTATAGGCGTGATATGACAGGATGTTGGCGTTGTGGAAAGGAAGGACATTTTGCGCGGGACTGCCCGGAGAAAAAGGATGTATCTGCATGACTAGAGTCAGAAAACAAATCAAACATGTCTCCTGAATCAACTGAACCTTCTGAAGTAAAAACAATGAGGATGTCATGATAAATTTCCAAGATCTATTAGCAATGGACAGTGTAAAACCTGAAGTAACACTGTTAGTAAATGGAAAACCCATTATCTTTTTGTGTGATTCTGGAGCATGCAGGACCACCTGTAATGAACCAATACCAAATTTTAAACATAGTGGCCAACAAATTGTTGTGCGATCAGCCAGCGGAAAGCTGACTGAAATACCTGAATCTGAACCCGTGTGGATACGAGATCCTGAGGGTCTGTCATGCCACATGTCCATCTTAATGTTTCCATAATGACCAGTAAACTTACTAGGATGAGATGGTCTTTGTTGCTAGGATTAGCATTAATACCATCAGCCGAGGGACAGATTGTGGTAAAAAGAAAAGCTGAACTGCTGCAGGGGGACATGTGTGTCCTTCAAGGGATAGGAGAGCCAAAATACTACTATTCCCTAGACATAACAAACAAGCCACCACACAATACTGCCACAGCCCTATTAAGTGAAGGAAGAAAAGCAATATCTGAGTTACAAAAATCACAACAGGCCCAGATAGAGACTATGAGAAAAGCCTGACACAAGTTACCCCTATTAAAATCACCATCAATTGAATTTATTCTGATGCAGATAGCACATCTGTTGCAGGAGTGACTTTAAATATATATTGATAGTATCATGCAGTTCTACAGAATGAGAGTACCACCACACATTTCTCTGTATAAAAGCAAAACATGCAGTGGAAAGATTCCACAGTTCAAACACATGAGAATTAATGGTGTTAATACAGGAAGATGAGGATTTGTTACAAGACTTCTTCTGGGATGAAGAAGTGTGGTCTAAGGGACCTAGTGATGTAGGCCTACTAAAAGGAGCTGTACCTGTAAAAATAAGACCAAAATCAGATTATAGGCCTCGCATAAGACAATACCATTAAAAGAAGCACAAGAAGGAATAAAACCAGTAATAGAAGATTTGCTTAAAGCAAGAATAATAATGAAATGCGAAAATAATGAAATACAACTTTCCTTGTAATACTCCAATTTTCTGCGAAAGTCCAACCATCTATTCACAAGTTATGAGTGCTAGCATGGCTAAATTCCAACCTCCTGGTAATAGTCAAATCTTACTTTATGTGGATGACATTTTGTTAGCATCTCCAGATGAAGAAATTTGTATGACAGATACAATAGCATTACTGCAGCATTTGGTAAAGTAAGGTCACAAAGTGAGCAAAAATAAACTTCAGCTATGTCAGGCATCCCTGATGAGGTGTCTCTTGGAAATGCTTTTGCGGATAAAATAGCTAAAGAAGCAGTTACGGGGAAACAAGATGTTCTTCTAATGACAGAACACACAGACATGGATCAATCAACCCTTAAAGAAATGCAACAACAAAGTCCCCAGTTTGAAAAAGATGTTTGGTTACGTAATGGTGCACAGTTGAAAGATGATCTGTATGTATGACCAGACAACAAACCAATATTACCAAAGAATCTATTTAAATGGGCAGCCATATTGAGCCATGGAGTTACTCATGTCTCAACAGGAGGGATGGTGACTTAGGTTCAGTATCCGTTTCAAGCAATACACATGGATTTCATAGAACTAAATAAGAGTGAAGGGAAAAAATACTGTCTAGTGATAATAGATGCCTTTTCCAAATGGATAGAACTTTTTCCTACTCAGCATCCAGATGCACTGACGGTAGCAAAAGCATTGTGTAAAGATATTATTTCACGATATGGCATCCCAGAAAGAATCTATAGTGATAACGGAACACACAACAAACCAATTAATTGAAAAAATAGGAGTTATGTTTCAACAGATGGACAACAGGATTAACTCCATATGAAATTCTGTTTGGATGAAGAAATTAGAAAAACAGCAATTAAAATAGCATCTGACGCACTGTAAGAAGGTCATTTCTGCTGTCTTAAGCTCCAACAAGGGAAGCAAGCCAAAGTCTGATAATAGGACGGATTCAGGTGTTTAGAACCTGGATAGGCCCGAAAGTCAGTGAAGAAACCCACGGGCTGCTGACCTTATTAGGGAGTAAGAGCAGTGAGATGGCTTTTAAGGTGTGGCGCATGTTAGTGGTGATCTCCCTGGAGGTACCTACTTTTGGCCACGTAAGAAACACACTTCTGCCAGGGAAATAATTATTATAGAATAATACCAGTGTTTCTGTAGTGCTTCCATTTTCTAGCCTTACCAGTAGAAATGCTAAAGGTAGTGATTATAGTGCTAATACATGGTATATGACAAATGATCTGCAAGATACATCATGGTCAACTCTAGTAGCAGATGAAAATAATAACTGGACACCTTGTTGGGCAACTACTGAATGTGCACATCATAGACGACTGCTTAAACTGACACACACAAACCCGGACTTTTGTTAATAGTAGATTTGACATCTAATACTCTGACGCCGCCTTCCTATAGTTCTATGGGAAGATCACCAACCAGTTGTTGGGGATTCCTGTTATGGGCTTTTAGTTCATGATATGATCCAAAATTTGTCGTTTACATATGTGAAGTGAATAAACATTACAGAATCCTCCTTATCTCCTGTGTCATTGAAAGGCGGAATACGCATTATTGGCACACCAAAAAACAGCTGATGAATGGTTTCAAATGACCACAGGAATAACTGCATATAGTAATAACTGGGACAGGGACAGGTGCAAAATTGGGTAAACTATCCAAAGAATGGTGTACTGTTATAATATCTGTGAAAACCACATTCAGACCAATTTCTCGAGGAGATATCTGGTGGTGGTGTGGAGATGATAGATTGTTTGACAAATTACCATATAATGTGACAGGACTCTGTTCACTAGTGACACTGATCTTACCAGTCTCAGTATATCCCATGACAGTTGCAAATTTAATCATTGACTTGAAGAGTGTAATGCCACATCAGTGGTTGCATAAGAGAAGGAGCATCCAGGATAATACCCCTTGGCTATCTATAACAGATCCTACTTATATTGATGCTATTGGAGTTCCTAGAGGGGTTCCTGATGAATATAAATTAGCAAATCAAATATTATCTAGGTTTGAATCAGCACTCTGTTGGTGGTGTACAACTAATAAAAATGTAGACAGAATAAATTACATCCACTACAACGTTCAGAAACTAGGAAATTGGACCCAGAGCGGTTTTGAGGCCATTCATGACCAACTTGCTGCCACCTCCCTCATGGCGTTCCAGAACCGAATAGCCATAGATATGGTATTAGCAGAACAAGGAGGTGTTTGTGCAATGTTCGGAGAGCAATGCTGCACGCTCATTCCTAATCAATACTGGCTGCAGATGGCAGTCTCACTAATGCCATTGCAGGACTTGGATCCCTTTAACGGGAAAATGAAAGAGCACTCAGGAATAGATAATTCACTGTGGGGCTCATGGTCAAGTGTGTTTGGTCGATGGGAAGCTCTGATAACCTCCGCTTTGGTGTCCATAACTGTATTTGCTACTATTCTGACCTTGTGTGGTTGTTGTTTTATTCCTTGTCTTAGAACACTGGTACACCGTATCATTACCACAGCTATATCACCTATGGAGCACAGAGTGGCTCAGTTATATCCTTTGTTGGGTGAAATGAATCAATTCGAAGAATTCAAAGACAATGATACTGATAATGAAGAAAATGATCCATTACATCAAGTACCAGATTTGTTTTCTTATCCATGACATTATGAACGAGTCTCCTCTAACCTGTAACATTGAACTCTGAGTGTAAGCATATTGGAGCTTATAAAAATGATCTTGCAGTCGAAAATCTTAACAGAAGTGACTGACTTAAGTGAAATGAGAATTTGAGCAAATATGTGATAAACAGGAGGGAAATGTTGGAATCATTATGTATATAAGTTATCTCATATTTACTCAGTACAGGGAAATACATATATGGAAATATAAGCCTTGTATTTTAATATGAATCTTTGAGTTTGTTCACAGGAAACCTGCAGTGGATGGGTCACAGAGCCAGACACCCAAAGAAGCAAGAACCAAAATAGCTACTGATATGGAGCTGGTTTACATAGTTTCTGGAACATTCTTCACAGCACCATAGCCATAACAACATATTTTAATCTGTCTCAATTTCAAGTTCATGTCCTTGTTTATTCCCTTTCCCCCCATATAGCAGCAATGTGTATGTAACTAGGGACCTCCTTGTTCATAATAAAAGAGGAAGCGGCGGAGATGCCTCAGAACGGTTGGAGTTTGTAACTGAGTGCATCTCTGTCCGTTCTCCTCGCGAGTAAAAAGCCAGTAACTCTCTTGTGTCTTTCTTCCTTGTTTGATATTTTAGGTGTCTAAACCTGACAACAGTGGAACATAGAAACCCCACCAACTATTGTTTTGGCGCTGTAACTGCAGAGCGACGCAGACACAACGCACAAATATAAATGCTCACGATGGCACGTAGCCTACAGCGCAGACTAGACGCAAAGTATAAATGGACTTTAGTCTGGTTGTACAGGTTTTAGGTAGAGCTTTGGAAAGTAAGAATGCTTCAAAAATAGACATGTTAATAGATTTTATTTAGAAATGAACTAAAATGCAAAGTGTGTGAACAGTGCACATAGTTTCTGAAGGAACTCTGCAGGCAGGTCGGCCCAAACATCTTGGAGAACTCCCCACAGTCCTTCTGTGGATTCAGGCAGCCTCAGTTTCTTCTCTCTCTTCATGTGATCCCAGACAGACTGGATGATGTTGAGATCAGGGCTCTGTGGGGGCCACACCATCATTTCTAGGACTCCATGTTTGTCACGCTGTGGGTGTGTCTGATCTGTTTAGTTTCATTATTCTGTTATTTAGTCTGTGTGCTGGTTCCATGTCTTAGTTCACAGTCCTGTTTTCCAGTTGGTCCCGTCTCTGTTCGTACTCCGTCCTGTTAGTCAGTTGTCATGTTCCTGCTCTTGTGTTCTGTTAGTTCTCTGTCTCAGTTCATGTCTATGTGTTTTCTCCTGGTCTGTGTACTTCTGTGTTATTTTGCCCATGTCTGCTCTAAGTTTTGTGTTATCTTTGCTTCAGTCTGTGTTCCTTGTCAGTGGTTATTTGTGACCTGTTTGCTTGTGTCTGTTCCTCCAGTAATCCTCTGCTCACTTGTCCACTAAATACTTTGTGTTCCAGTTAATGTATGGTCTTGTGTTTTGCATCTGTGAGTGTCTCTCTCTGTTCCCCCCCTGCTGTCTCTCTGTCTGCCTCGTTAGCCCTGATCCTCACCTGTGTTGCTCCTGCCCTGCTTGTTAGTCCCTGTGTATAAATGTTTGGTGTTTCTGTTCATTCCCTGTCCGGTCATTGTTGCATTTGTACGCACTGTTATGTGTTGCTCCGTGCCTGCCTTGTCTCTGCCCCTATTTGGATGATCTGTGTTTTTGGATTTTTCTTGAATTATATGTTTTAGACTCTGTTTTTCCAGCCACTCTGCCCGTAAGTGTGCTCACCTTTTGTTTTGCCACAATAAACTGTTTGGACTTCACCTCCTCTGCCTTTTGTCCTGCATTTGGGTTCACCAACCTACCTCTCCACCACAAACCTTGACAATGTTCTTCTTTAGGCTGAAAATAGTTCTTAATAACTCTCTGTATGTTTGGGGTCGGTGTCATGCTGCAGAATAAATGTGGGGCCAATCAGATGCCTCCCTGATGGTACTGCATGATGAAGAAGTATCTGCCTGAACTTCTCAGCATTTAAGAAACCATCATTCTGACCAAATCCCCAACTCTGTTTGCAGAAATGCAGCCCCAAACATGCAGGAACCTCCACCGTGCTTCACTGCTGCCTGCAGACACTCATTCTTGCTGTGGCTCAGTAGGTAGAGTGGGTTGGCCGTTAATAGGAATGTCGGCGGTTCAATCCCCGGCTCCCCCAGGCTGCATGTCGAAGTGTCCTTGGGCAAGATACTGAACCCCAAATTACCGCTGTTCGGCTGTTCCACCAGTCTGAGTGAGCAAAAAGACTAGAAAGGTGCTAAACAAATACGGAGCATTTACATTTATTTTTGAAACCATTGTTAGTTCTTAAGTCAAATCAACAAAGTGAATTAATGAAGTGAATCCTCTGAGGACCAAGAATGTCTGAACAATGTCGTGGAAATTATATTCCTGGTGGGGAGTTGAGCAAAGAATTGAGTTACAACCAACTGTTGTCTCTGAGGAATTTATTTAACAAAAGAGAATAAACAGAGAAGAACTAAAACACATATACAGCTGGTCCAGAGACCTGCTGCCGAGGGCGGCATCGGGGTCTGGCCCAGAGCAAAGGGATGCATCATCATTTACACAGTCTAGGTTTCTATGTTTTGGGGAACAGAGATCCTCTCTCAGCCTTGAATGAACATTCCAGGAGAGGAGAGGAACAACAAGAGGAGGAGAACACCAAAACAATCTCACAGCTCTGACCTAAACCCTAGTAAATGTGGACAGACTAACATAAGGAGTATAGGAGAGGAAAGGTTAAGGATAAAAACACAATACATATCTATAACAATAATAGTAACTAGAACTGCAAGCAGTTGTAAACGGGATTCAAGCCGCCCCCCGGCCCCGCAGAGGGCGCGCGAGTCGGCCCGGGCCCGCTATGATTAATTGTGCCATAATGACGGGCCCCCAAACCACGGCGGGGCCCGTGGAGAAGAAATGAGCAGAGTTATAAATAAAAATGGGGCTTGCGGTTAAGGAGATCTGAAATGAATGGATGTCTATTGGCCTGTTATTTGATTTCCAATTAATAGCGTCACCTAGAGGCCGATTGACACCAAATTCCACACAGCCCCTCGTGAGGGCGTTACATATTATTTCCCCGAGTTTGGTGTAGATTGGGCATTGCCAACATAAGATCTGAAATGACATCCTGTTGTTAGCGTTAGTGCAGGAATTTTTTGGCCTATAAATGGGCCGATTTTAGGCGGATCAAAATTCCCTCTGCAAACTTTCTTCGGCTTTGTCCAGAGATGGTCCGTGCAAAGTTTCGTGTCGATCAGACTTGCGGTTTCAGAGGAGTTAATTAATATAGGTTTTTCAGTTTTCACGATTTCGCAAAATGAAATCGTCATCGCAGAGAGGCGTGTCCTATACCATAGGATGTAGGATGTAGTAGGTCAGTAGTTCTGTGGTAAAATGTCCATAGTTTGAAAATCCCATTGAAATTAATGGGGTATTTGAGCTTCGATTATAGCGCCACCTTTAGGCCGAACTGCTCCAAATTCTTCAGGTGTCATCAGGGGCCCATAGGGAAGTAATCTTCCAAATTTGGTTTGAATCGGACTTGTGGTATAGCGCCCCCTAGAGGTAGATGTGTGCAAATTTTTTCGCCTGATGTACTGTTGACACTGCGAACCCACCTTGTGAGTTTCGCCTCCCTAGCAGTTACCGTCTAGGCCGCAGTATCAATTTTATGCACGGAAGAAAAAATTGATAAAAATCCTAACGATTACAATAGGGTTCCCAGCTCCGCTGGTACTGGGAACCACGATGCCTTGTATTCGCGGGTTCCCAGCCCCACTTGGACTCCTAATAATAAAGATAATATTAAAAGATCATACATAAAAGATTAAATGCAAGAGGACATAATTTTCTGCCATAACAAACAACATATCAATCTATCCTTTCTTCCAGGTCTGATCCATCTGGACTAAAGTAGTGGACCAGCAGACATCAGCATCCACAGAGCAACACTGCTAGTGTGTCTAAAAAGACAATAAAAGAAGAGACAGTCATGTTGATATGAACATTAGAGAAACACATCATGCAGCTGAAATATGATCCTGGTTCATCATCTGGACTCGTTCACCTCAGCTGACACATTCAGCAGCTGACAGGTTTTTGTATTACTCTGTTTCACTGTGGATGAACTCATCTTTGGCTCTGGAACTAAACTGTATGTAACAGGTAAGAATCAACATTTTCCTTCAGTTGTTTTAATTGAAGAAGTTGAAAATGTGTTTTAATGAGTTTCTGCTGCTTCAGGCTTCACATGTTTGTTTGTTCATAATTAGTAGAGAGTTCTTGCAGCCGTGCAGCTATTGTTACATAAAAAGGTTCATAATTCCTGAAAAGATGTTTAAATCTCACAGACAGAGGAAGATATTGACAAAGTTACAAATATACAGTATTTGATCTCTCAGTGATTCAGCACCGTCTCCTATTTTTGAAAACAACATAATAAATGATAGAAAACAATATTTGTATAAAAAACATAACTTTAAATATGTTGTATGGGATAATGAATAAATCATATTTAAATGGTGAAATTGACCTCCTAAAATTCAAAGAGATATTGAAAATTATATTACAATAAATATAATTTATGCATGCTAATTTATATATTTCTATACATGAAATAGCATGACATGTTATGGCACACAAAGATTTACATCTTAAAATACTTAACATAAATATTTTGGAGATGCTCATGATTAAAACATGATTAAAAAGAGATAACAGTAAAAATGTTTAGGAAAATATATGGTAGTAAAAATGATGTATCTGATACATTATAATTTTAACAAGACATTATTACATTTCATTAAATAGTGTCTGTCAAAAGTGAATTTCCCCTCTGGGATCTATACAACCTGATTTAATATTTTAAAATGTCTTTATTCACGTTTCACATAATAAACAAGAAAATTGTTGTAATTCATTTTTGAGTGATTAGAATACAGTTCATGTTTATAAATATATGTTACGCTATACATAATGTAATCATCGACATGACAACTGCATTGTTAATAAACATGTAATTTTGTATAATATGTATTTTAACTGTAACATGGTATAGTTTATAGGAAACATTATTTTGAGACAATAAAGGTACATATAATGATTATGTTATATTGTAATGTACTCATATTATTGTTTTATATATAGAAAAACTGTAGCTCATAAATCTTAATATATCATGCGTTTTGTTTTTTATATCAAAATATACAAAGTGAAAAAAAAATTAGGAAGTTACTATTGCTTGTTGTTAGAGTAAAGTCTGCAATATTAAATATACAATATGTTATAAATGTTGTAATCATCAAAATTACAATTTATTTTACGTGAAAGTAAAACTTACCTTTATTACAATATGTATATTAACCCTAATATATATTTTACTTGAGACGCTCTGGGGCGTCTCGTACAGACCAGAATCGCTAGCTGGCTAGCTACATTCCTGTTAAAGGTGTTGACAGCCCCCTGAAGCCCCCTACGCTTATCATAACCATCAGAAATGTTAGTGCCTAAACCTAAGTCACTGACTTTATGCATGTCGACCGGCTGTGAGGCCAATGTGCACAGCTCCTTTGTGTTGCGGCGATGTAGCAAATAGTTGGCGTTTCATACGGATGCTGAAGGGTACCTTTAGCGTAAAATAATTACGCTGTCTGAAAGCGTCGGTAATGAAGCACTGAGATGAGAATGTGTTGAATCTAGTTTATGTAGTGAACTGCTGAATAAGTAAGTTTCTTTTCCTTCCTCATAATAATAATAAAATATTATTGTTATGAATTTATATGAGGGGCGGCACGGTGGTGCAGTGGTTACAGCAAGAAGGTCGTGGGTTCAAACCCTGGTTAAACCGGCCTTTCTGTGTGGAGTTTGCATGTTCTCCCCGTGTCCGCGTGGGTTCTCTCTGTGTGCTCCGGCTTCCTCCCACCATACAAAGACATGCAGGCTAGGTTAATTGGTGACATTAAATGGTCCTTAGGTGTGGATGTGAGTGTGAGTGGTTGTCTGTCTATGTGTGGCCCTGCGATGGACTGGCGACCTGCCAGCTGGGATAGGCTCCAGCCCCCCCGCGACCCTGTACGCAGGATAAGCGGTTGACGATGGATGGATGGAATTTATATGACATGATGTGTGTGTGTAATGTGAATCCAGTACATGTAGTGAACTGTGTGCTGTATTGATGAGGAGCTCAGTGATCAGAGTCCATGTAGTTTCCAGGATCAGACTGAATGCAGTGCTGGAAGCTGCTGTTGACTGTGTGAATGTGTGTCTGTGCTGCTTGTTGCTGCTGTCAAACTTCAGATGAGCAGGTAGTGAAGCCTGTGGTGAGCGTGTACCCAGCAGCATCCAGAGCCCACCTGAAGGGGAAGAGCTCCCTGCTGTGTGTGGCCTCAGACATGTCTCCTCCTCTGGTCCGGTTCTCCTGGAAAAGACGAAAGGTGAACGAAGTCTCTGGAGGAGCCGGCACCTGCTGAGGAGGAGCAGCTGGAGCTCAGAGAGTCGGGACGCAGCGCCGCCATCAGAGTGATTGATCGGGACGCCTCTCACACATATAAATACCGCTGCTACGTCCAGCACGAGGGGGGGGAAGTGGAGGCCCAAACAGAACAAGGTAATGAAGGCTTGGTGACTGTGTTCAGCAGAGATTCAGCTTCATGTGGAGACGCTGTCAAAGAGAGCAGAGGAGCAGAGGACTGACATTTCTTTCTGACTCCTTTTCTGTTTCAGAGCTTCCAGTGGCCTCCTGTCCTCCAGAGAGAGAGCCAGCAGACCTGGCAGCTCTGCAGCAAGCTGACTGTAAGATCACCTGCTGCCTCTCTGCATAGACAGCTCCAATGTTCTGCTGCAGTTTGGGCTGCATGTAAAAATCAACTAGTCATAATAACCTGTGACTTTTTGAATATTGACTTTCTATGTGATCCTTTAGGGACTTTAATTTTCATTAGTTGTAGTTAGTCCTGAATTACAAAGTTAATTGGAGCTCTTAAATTGAAAACGGAAATCAAATTTTGCTTAGGGCCCCTATGAAGCTTAATTAGGCCCCGACTTATATTATATTTATTTAGGACCATTCGGTTTTTATTCAAACTGTGGCCGACCTAACTTGATGTAAAGCTGGGGTTCTATCTGGAAAAGTTGTACTGATGAAAATCTTAAAATCTTATATCTACACAGTTGAACAGACTGAGACACTGTGGAGAGAAGAATGACCTGAATCTGTCTGTCTGTTTGTCTGTCTGTCAGGGTCCTTCCAGTCTCAGTGCAGGGTGAAGCTGCTCTGCCTGCTGTACACAGTGCTGATAGTGAAGAGTCTGGTGTACTGCTGTGGACTCTCTCTGCTGAGGATCCTCAGAAACAACGGACCGTACACATACTGACTGACTGTTTTCTGCTCGCCTTTTCTCACCATCAAATCTCATCAATTTATCTCATTGATCACTTTGATCAGCAGTCGGAAATGTAAGATACAATGTGCACAGGTTAGATAGAGTCATCCTAAAAATATAAACACATCCATACTATACTGTATTCTGATGCTCTTGTTTATTTCCAGTTGTAATTGTGACTTGTACAATAATAGAAAATGAAGCTGAATCATTAGCTGTCTGCTAGATATGTTATTGTTTAGAGTATTGTTCTGTTCTTGTCTCTCTTTTTAATACATTATGCAGAGTATGGCAGGTTTGTCAAATTATTTCAGTGTGTCTTTCTCAATAAACTGAAAATTCACAGTGTCTGTGTCTTGTAAAAATCCTTGTTTTTTCATTTCAGTTTGACTTCATATCAAATAATCAGAAACCGAATCAACCTCATTGGCCATGTGTACAAGTAATTTGACAGTTACAAGTAATTTGACTCTAGTTGTAAGTCGCTCTCAATATACTTTCACAGCGCAGAGAACAAATGTCGAGGCAGATATGAATTTAAGCAAACAGCTAAACAAGGTCAACAAAGCTAAACAATGATGAGCAAATAAACATGTACAAGTCAGCAGGTATGGGTGTGCCACCTGGTTCAGTGCTGACTCCCTTTTATAATTGTGTCAGTGTGGATGTAAAACTCTACGCTGATGACACTGTTGTTTACACACATGAACAAACAGCAGAGCATTTGTGAAGCTACAGCTGCTATAAAATGATCCCACAGCGACTGAAGTCTGAATGTTGGCAACATGATGGCTGTTTATTTCTTATAAACCAATAAAATACAGCTTAACTCTTTCAGCTTTATCAGGGTGAAATGGATTTACTGAAGTTACTGATTATATGTAAACTAAGATTTGTCTTCATTTTACACTTTTAAAGACTTAGTCAAAAAAGATTAATAATACAGATCAAAGCTGAGACAGTGAGTACTGAGCACTGATATCAACTTCCTGGAATGATTATTTAACCAGAGTCAATGTTTGTAACTGTCATTGTGGTATTAATGTGAAAAAGTGCAGCTAGCAGTGAGGAGGCTGCAGAGCAGAAACCCACACAGCCCGTCTGCTGCAGGAAAGGAAGTGCTGATTGGCTGTCAACAGTTTTTGATGAGTCCTAATAACCACAGAGAACAGATTCATATCTGCTGCTGTACACACTCATCAACTCCTCTCCCTCTCTGTAGCTGTTTGTCTTTTCTCTTGTTGTCTGGAAGCCTTTTTTCCACTGAGCCCTCCACCCACACAGAGTTGAACTGAGCCCAGAGACCAACAATGACGACCCACCTGGAGGTCACGTCCATGGACTTTTATTTATGGGGATTTTAGCCATCAAAGGTGAACTTTACAGTTTACACTTGGTGTTGATGATAGCCAACAAGTCCTCATACAAACAGGACTAAAGGCTTCTTTGTCAGAGCCGGAAACAGAAACACATTTCATCACAATCCATCCAATAGTTGTTGAGGTATTTCAGGAAGGGCTTGGTAACAGGAGCTGAAGCAGCAGCAGCAGTAAAAGGCCTCATAAGTAAAGCAGTGTGTTGTTGTAGCCACTAGAGAGCAGCAGTACTCCCAAATACACACTACGTATTAATTATATTATACTACTTATGATCAAAATCAACAGTCAAAGAAATCCAAGAGGGCACACCTGGGTAACAGTCAGGAACCAAAAATACAGGAGCAGGTAACAAGAAAGCAGGAACAGGCACAGATGGCTGGATGCAAAGTAACAGAGCCACACTGACAATCAGGTTGGTAAATGAGAGGAAATGTGCTGATTTGAAGGTCAAAGGGTGGTCACACCAAATATTGGATTGATATAGATTTTTCTTCTGTTCACTCACTTTGTATTCACTATTTATTTCATTTATATATGCATGTACACAAACACACACACACACACATATATACATAGATACACACTTAAAAACATTGGGTGTTCATTGCAGTTGTAAGAGTTCTAACAATATCAATACTAACAAAAGTAATAACTCTACCAGTAGAATTATTAGCAATACGAGTAAAATGGACCACAGCTTGAAGGGGTTGTGTGTTTTATTTCTGACCGCAGCTGATGCAAGGATTCGATTAAGTGAATTGTTAATCAATGTAAACTATTTTTAAATCATTTCATCTTTTGATTAATCAAGGAATCAAAACCGGTAAAACAACACTGAAGGTCCAGTCATAAGCAGAATTCCTATTAGTGGTAGAAGAAGCAGCAACAGCAGTAGTAGTATTGCCGGGTAATAGTAGTAGTAATAATACTGATAATGGTAGTAGTAGTTGCAGTAGTAGTAAAGGCCTTGTGTGTGAGTCAGTGTGTTGCAGCCACTAGAGGGCAGCAGTGTGAAGGACTTGATGTACACAGTAACAGCAGTACAGCAGTTGGAGCAGTATTAGTATTAATAGCAGTAGTAGCTGTTAGTGAATAATTTCTGGGTTCTGTGACTCAGGTTTCACCAGGTCATTATAGGGTCGACTGCTGAGCTAAAGTCAGCCAAAGGTGACAGCCAGCCTCTCTCCAAAATGTAGCTCAGACTCATGAGTCTCTTCTCTGTATGGAGTTTTGTAAACTGAGGTTCAGGAACAGGACCACGCCTCCCTCACTCATCCTACCACCTGCGCTTCTTCATACCTCCAATGAACCACCCGCACTCCACTGATCCCATCCACCTGTGCTTCTCAATTCCAGCCACAAGCGCTTACGTATATAAGCTGTCTAACCCATAACCCTCCCACCCTAACCCAGCTTGTTCACCTCTTTCAATGGGCAGCACTGCGGCCTCACAGCAGAAGGTTCTTAGTTAGACCTCGCTCAGCACAGGCCTCTCCTCACTGGAGAGTTGCACGCTCTCTCCTGCTCGAGTGAGCATCCCCTGGCGCCCGGCTTCCTCCCACCATGAAAGACATGCACGCTGAAAATACATTATTCTGCTTAGTGACCATATTGTCTTCTTCTACAATAGGAATCACAGGGGGGTTCATAAGACCAAGCTGCTTATGAAGACGAGCCCCCACCCTGAGTCTCGACCCCTCGGGTTCCTAGTCAGCCCGCCACCGTATCACAAGCAACCCGCTCGACCCCTTCATCCCTCTTCCCTCGACCCCTTCATCCCTCTCTCCTATCGCTTAGTCATCTCTAACTTGGCGCGGTCCTGTTAGTGAACTGCTTGTTGACTGACTGACTCAGCTGACTTGATAATGAAGCTCTGTTATCCATTTGTTAGGTAACCCAAGGTCCAGATTATCTCTGTTTTGTTTCATTACAGACAGACTGACTGGCTCTTTGTAGGAAACCAATAACCAATGGACTCTTCGCACATGTACAGAGGGCTGACCAATAACCTTCTGTGAACCTCTGTAGATCTAGGAAGGAGAAATATCCCCAGACAGGAAGTATTCTTCAGGTTTAGTGTTGGCATTCCACGTGTTCACACAGATTCAGGCACTGCATCTCCTCAGCTGAGTCTCATTAAACCATGCTATGTTAAGTCTTCATCAGGCTTCCAAACTTCTTCATCACACCTGAACCTGGCTCACAATATTTCTTTAAGGTAGTATCAGGTGGAGACGCAGTGTGTTGTTGTTGTAGACACTAGAGGGCAGCAGTGTGACAGTTATAATCCTGACAGCAGCAGCACAGAACAGATAGAAGTACTGTCAGAAACTGTAGCACGAAAACTACAAGTTTAAAATGAGGGCTGAGTGTAAAAAACATCTTGGAACAACATAAAGATAATTTATGTAAAATTTTCTCAACATGTAGATACGGGGACAGGTTATATTTATATCAACTCCTGAAAAAAATGTCATATAAATTATATATATATATATAAAATGACAAATAATTCCAATCTTGTATGATTTAATTTCTTTCAGCTATTTAAGTCATCTGTTAAAACTCTTAAATAATTATGAATATTTTTTTATTTTTTTCTCCAAATGAGCAGCAGTATTGTCTTTATTATTTATTTTCATTACAATTGATCAATCTATACACAATGTTTAATATTTTAAATTCAAACATCTCCTGACAAAAGACAACAACAACAACCCGTCAAGATAAAACTGAAACTGAACAAGATAAAAACACATTCTTTATTTTTCTCTTTGTTTCAAATCATGTGGAGCTGAACTTTAAATTATACCCAGAGATCCTGCAGTAAAATATTTTAATGTTGTTGAAAATATTTAAAATACAGAAATATTCACACTGCAAAAAATCATACTATATTTTGATACCTAAAATATTGTAACTGTGAAAAAATATTTAGATTGGATCAAAATTATTTTTTTAGCACAAACTATTTAAAAATATATTTGATTGTTATTTTTTAAATCTTATGTCTTAAATATTCACAGTGTAAAAATAAAATTGACTGTAAATCTACTAAATAAGTGTTAAAAGAACATTTAGGGTTTTTGTTCTTGTTGATTTCCAATGTACTTGTGTAAGTTATGGTTTAAAACTTACTGGAAGCAGAAGTGGGATTATTAGTATTTTATTAGTAGTTTCAGTTTACAGTGAAAAAATCTAATTGACAGATGTCACATGACATATTGTCAATCTGCTCACTAACACATTTGTCCAGACGTCAATGAGACGAGAGGCAAAAACTGTCAAAATCCAACACCCATCAAGTCTATAAAAGAAGAAACATTACCCACGATTGAGAGCAACCTGGATGTGAAGACGTAATCATTATAACGCTAAAAAAAATATCTGAACAGCTGCATTCTACTTCATTTTTTATGTAATAGTTTGTTGATCTAATGACATTTTAAATTGCACACATCTAAAGGACTTTTTGGCCCCAGTTTCTGCCTGAATAAATATTTCAGATACAAGGAGGGTTTTCACAGGCAGAAGCAGTACTGGCTTCACCAGTGTCTCCTGTTGTAGCTGAGCTCTACATGGAGGAAGTAGAGAGCCGAGGCTTGGCTTTGAATATTTCACTCAGTGAAACATCAAGTAGCTTTAATGAAGAGACTGAACAACAGAACACAAAATAATGATGTGATGCTGTGTGTGTAAAAGGTTTCATGTGTCGTAGAAATGAAATGACAGAAATGTGACGTTTAAAGTCACAGTAGTTTTGTATTTTCATCCCAGCTGTTAAACAACAGATAACTGTTACTAAATTCAGCACCAACCTGAATGTGTTTGTGGTAACAGGAATGTTTGTTTGTATTTCTGCATCATCGTGAGCCAGATTTTTTATCTGCAGTCAGATTCAAATCAAGACGAAGAAACTTCTCACTGAGTCAGTTCAGAGAAACAGAGAAGTCTGGGAAACAAGAAGCATTTAGAAACAACATTAAAATAATGAGAATAACAGAAAGATAAATAGTGTCAGTAAGAAATGAAGCTGCTGGCTGACAGTATCCTTCATCTTCTTTTTCAACAACAGACATTTGAAGATTGAACACAAACAGGATTTTGGAGAATGAAGGTCTCAGTGTGACGAAGCACACAATGAAAACAAGAAGCTGTTAGACTTTTTATACCAGAGAGACACAACTACATGTTCCTGCCTTGAATTGATGATTTTCACTGTTAGAATCAGCCGAGTTTGTAGTTTTCCTTCTTTCTAATGTACCTGTAGTGATTTGAAGTAATATTAAAATTTTGTCGTGTGCGTTGTATAATTTGCTCAGACCCAAATGATGTAACAAAGGTCAATGGAAACCAAGATCATCAACTGCTTGAGGGCTGGATTCAAATCATACAGAAAATCAAACAAAAAAAAATTAAATGACAGGCTGATCCAATGTTCTTCACGGCAACTCATAATGTGACTCAGTAGTGTGTACTCCGGACAACATCTGGGCGTGCTCCTGATGAGATGGTGTCCTCCTCCCACACCTGGACAGTCTTTGGCACTACTTGGTGGTTTGTGATGCACCAATACAAAACATCCCAGAGGTTCTCATTTCGATTCAGGTCTGGGGAACATGTGGGGCATTTGTTATCCAGGATTCCAGGGCCCACTACTCCAGGGTAAGGTCTGACAACGGTGCTGAGGTTTTTAATCCTGGTATGTAACAGCAGTCAGGGTACCACTAGCAAGGACATGGAGGTCTGCTCAATTCTCCAAGGATACGCGTTCCCAGACCATTACCATCGTGGTCATGCTGCAGGCAGCATAAAGGTCACCATGACTCATACACGCCTGTAACATGTGCTCATCTGTGAAGAGCACAGAGCTCCAATGGCAGATCTGCCAATTCTAGAGTTGTCTTGCGAATGGCAATCGAGCTGCATGGTGGTGGGCTCTGAGCACAGATCTCACTAGAGGACATCAGGACCTCATTCTACCCTCATGGAGTCTGTTTCTGATAGTCTGGTCAGAAGCATGCACACCAGTAGCCTGCTGGGTCATATTATAGGGCTCTGGTGGTGCTTCCACTGTTCCTCCTTGCACAAAGGAGTAAATACAGATCCTGATACTGGATTATTGCCCTTCTTTGGCCCTGTTCAGCTCTCCTAGTGTAACGACCAGTCTTCTGGTATCTCCTCCTTGCTCTTGAGAATATGCTGGGGAGCACACGGCAAACCTTGCAATGGCATGTATGGATGATCCATCTTGGAAGAGCTGGACTACATGTGCAACCTGAATGGGCTGCAGGTACCGGCTCACACTACCAGTAGTGAAAAGGACAGAAGCAAAACTAGAGAACAATCAGTCGGGAAGGATCAGGAGAGAGGAGCTGTCTTTGGCCACTACCTTCATTTTTTTCAATTCAATTCAATTTTATTTATATAGCGCCAAATCACAACAACAGTTATCTCACAGCACTTTTCATAAAGAGCAGGTCTAGACCGTACTCTGAAGTTTATACAGAAGCCCAACAATTCCCACCAAGAGCAGCACTAGGCGACACAGGCAAGGAAAAACTTCCTTTTAAGAGGCAGAAACCTCGAGCAGAACCATGGCTCAGGGTGGGGGGGCATCTGCCTCGACCGGTTAGGGGTGAGGGGGGGAGAGAAAGAGAGAGCAAGAAAAAGAGAGAGAGAGAGCAGAGGGAGGCAACCTACACAGTATACACATAAAGGTACAGACAGTAAAGGTAATGTTGCTATAGACTGAAGCAACATTCAGTAGTTCATTGGTTTTAAAGTACCTTCAAAACAATTTTTGGGTGTTGTTTTGCTGATGCCTCTCCAGTGCAACATTTGTCTCTTTAATTTGCATCAGTTGACACTGATTCACACTTATCACTTAAGCTTCCTAACTGGAAGGATTTATATCTCTGAAGTTTAATTGGCTTGGTGTTATACTGTGATGATTCAGTGTTCCCTTAATTTTTTGACCAGTGTAGTTCAATAGAGATGACAAACTGTAATAAAGCAGAAGAAGCTCTGATATCACATTAACACCTGTGTACAAACAGGGGTGTGCAGCAGCAAACAGGATGCAGTCCTCCATCTCTATGGTAACCGTGTGCTGCCTTTTACATCTCAACTTCACCTCCTCTCCCCATTAAAACCTCAACGGAAAACCACAGTCAGCAGCAGCAGCCTTATCTGAGCGCCCAGAGGCTGATGGGAGGTCTGAGGACCTGTTAGAAACCACGTGGCCCTCGTCTGATCTCACAGCTCGTCCTTGTTTGGCCTCAGCTGCATCAAAGCGCCACTTCTCCCCAGGTTCACCAGAGGAAACACCACTGCACACAATGCTTTTCCTCCCAGCTGCTGCTCTGTGCTGTCTGTGTTCAGGTGAGTGTTTCCAGCCAATCAGGAGCCAGCAAACTCCACCTGGAACAAACACTGTCACACTGACCTTCATCTATCTGTCTGTGTCTCTACAGCGCTGGTTGCCATGGCAGCAGAGCTGATTCAGGAGGATTTAACATTGACCAGGAGAGTTGGTGAAACTGTTTCCTTCAGCTGTGATACTGACCAGTGTAACAGCCTTAATGCTTACTGGTACCAGAAAAAAGACAGAGAAACATTCACAAGGATTTTGCGGATTGATATGAGTAATGATGAAGTTTATTCAGGTTACAATCATCCTCAGAAAGATGATTTCTCAGCTGTGAATAATCAGAACGGCTGTGAGTTGCAGATTCAGAAAGTTAAACTCTCTCACTCAGCCACCTACTACTGCTCCTGTCAGAAGAAAGGTCTCCACAGTGAGAAATGATCCCTGCAGCCTGAACAAAAACCAGCAGATGTCAAACAGTGTTTGTGACAGGAAGAGAGCAGTAAACCACAGCCCAGGTTCACATATTTCACCTCCATCTCAGCCAGAGTCACAAACATACTGAGCTGAGGGATTTATTTAATATTCTATTGATTTCTATTTGATCAGATATTCCAGCAGGTTTCTTGTTGTTCCACACAGTGAGGACAAACTAGCAGCACAGAAGCACAATGAGCAAACAAGATAAAGAGGAAACAGCTTTCAGCAGATTTCAGCAGATCATTTCACTTTATTACATTTTAAAAGCCAAATCTTGGACACATGTCAGGTCAGGATGTTGCCCTTCTAGCAGCGGCTTATTAGGACGCTGATTCTGTTCCAGATAATCAACTCTATAAATGGATCAATATATCAAATAGATCAAATATATAGAAAAAGATCAACTCTATAAAAATGACGCCTGACCAATCAGCTCTTATGTTTGCTAATGTGGATGAACTTTTGCATAGCGATATCCAACAGAGAGTGATTTAAACACAAAAGGCTAAAACTTTTGTTATATTTTTATTTGTCCTAGTCAGTTTCACACAGCCTGTCACAGCCATTAAAATAAATGGGTTTAATTTTTCTTATGTGAGGCTGAATATATAGTTAGATAGGCCAATTCAAATTAAGTTTAATAAGAATGTGTTTATTTTTAGGTTAGTAACTATCTTGTATTACAGAGAGGTCATGTAGCCTAAATGTTCAGTCTTTTTTGACCACTGGCCTATTACATTTACCGTTAGTCATTTAACTAATGTTTTTTATCCAAAGCGACTTACAGTTCCTATATGTGTCAGTGTTGTAAGTTATAGTTTTGGGTTTTGTTTGTGGTGTTTGCTTGTTTTTTTGTCAGGCTGCTGGGTGTGACACCAAAATTTATCACCTATCAGATTCTGTGACCCAAATGGGAAGTTAAGCGCCGAGGCTTTGTTGATGATGTGAAGCGGTTGTAGCTTGGTTGGGTTTAGGCACTAAAAGTACTTGGTTATGGTTAAAAAACATCGTCGTTTGGGTGTAGTCACAGAATCTGATAGGTCACATATTTTGGTGTTACACCGGCAACTGACGAGAGACTTGGAGCTTATTCTGGACTCTCGTAAAGGTTCTAAGGCAAGCCTGGGGGGGCGCTGTGGCGGTAACCTGTCTGCTCCGGCTAGCGCTGTGATCTCTCTCCTTGTGTGAAATTCTCAGGATTCACTATAATTCACAATAATTAATTTTGAGAAATTAGCCTTGGTCACAGGGTTTTTTGGCTGAACAGAGAGCACAAATCAAAGGGTTTTCTTACTTAGAATAAACGATTGCTGGCATGTAGGTGAGAATTTTAACAAAGACCAATCAAGGAGCAGGGAGACATCTCTGATGTTACATTTGCATTATTTTGTCAGCTCAGGAAGAGCTTTGGAGTGTATGTTAATACTCCAGATGTGATTTGCCATTTGTCTTTGCAGTTACTGTTGGCTGTTGTGTTTGTACTTGTTTGTATTTAAGAAGAGGGATATGCTGAGTTTGGGAGAGTAACTGTGCTTTTTCTCTTCTCATTTCAGTACATTAAAGAATGATTCATTACATATTATTGACTCTGTATTCTTTGGGAAGAGTTCATTTCCCCGACATCCTCCTGCCACAGTTACTGATAAAGTGCAAAATATCCGTAGTGCAAATGTCACCATAAATGCTCTCAAGCTTCAAGTCATAAATCCTGTTGAGCAACTCCAGGGGTGCTGATGATCCTGAGAATGTGACACTGTATATCCTTTTCAGATGAAACATTTGCTTCAGATAGATACCTGGAATATTTGGTTATCAAATTTCTACAAGATGACTTAAGATCCTCCCACTTAACTGCTGGAACTTGAGTATTCCCTTCAAATCATGACAAATGTCCCTGATTGACTGAAATCTGGAAGTCAGCTGTGCAATGATAGTGTCCACCAGAGGAGTGGACTTGAGTCAGACTTGAGTCACAAAAATGATGACTTGCAACTCGACTTGGACTTTAATATCAGTGACTCGTGACTTCACTTGGACTTTGGCCCTTTAACTCGAGCTGACTTAACACTCCACATGCCCACATAAAGCCTAAATTATGATATAAAAACTGCTGAGTGCTGTTTCACAACGACACTCGTTTTGTTTTATAAATCCAGCGCACCCCTTTCCTTTACAGCTGAGGCTCTCGTCCCTCCCTAAAAGGTGTGTTCAGTGTTGCTTTACCTGGTCGGTTCTTGTAAAATATCCACTGTGTCTGCGTCTTCTAACATCAATTATAGTTTTCTCACCACTGGTTTCTGTCACACACAAAACCCTCCACTAACACAGCCCCCCTCAGTGACCCATCTGTCACCCACAGCTGGATTATTGTTTCTTATTTCATGGGCTATATGGGATTTTGGAGTAATGCATGAATTGTAGTTTTTAAAAAGAAAGTATTACATTTTAAAAGTTCAATACTTTAATGTTTCCTAAGGCAATGAGTAATCCTGTTAAATAATTGTGATCTCAATATTGACCAAAATAAATAGCAGTCCTACGTGAACATTTAATTTACTTCATTAAATTTGTAGTGTGAAACTGCACCTCTGCCTTGTTTCTGTACAGGCTAATGGTTCATTCAAGTCCTCCTCCAAACTTCTTACTGCTCTGTTTCTTTCTTTTAGTTCCTCTGAGCAGTCTGGTGTTTTCCATTCAGCCAAGTTTCAGTCAGACCTAACATGCTGCACTCTCGATGTGGTGCTCATTAGCAGAGTTTCAGGAGCGGGACCACACATCAAGCACGTCATCGCCAGGATTTCCATAAATACCCACACGTCTTAACTCCTCCCCTTCGCTCTAGTATCCTTCATGGCTCTCGCATTCCGCAGACGAACCGAGAACAAGCAACTTCGCGTCAGGCACGCTAACATTACGCTAACATCCAATAACCGCTATCCCCATCGGACGCTGAATTATTCAGACGGACTCGAGACATCTTCATTGTCAGCTGAACCAGCACCAGAAGCCGAATTCTCTCCTCCGTCTCCACGCTTCCGGCCCCGCTTCCTACAATCCTATAAGTCGGCCAGGGAGCGGGCGAGTCCAGCCTTAACGCCGTCCGCCTTCCACGGTCCACTTTCCTCAACAATGAGAAACATTGCACCCAAAGAATCCTCTGCCTCTCATCAAACAGCCAATCACAGCGTTTCCACGTGCCAGCACAATCTTCACAAACAAGCAAGACACGAACCATAGCCACTCTTCAGAGAACGGTTAAAAATGTAACAATTTAGAGAACCGACAATACAGCAAACTTTTCACGCTATCATGTCAGCATGCCATGCATTCAGTTCTGTCAACACCAGCTCCTTTCGCGTGACGCGTGACGCATGCCGTGACGTCAGCGCCACTGTTAATCTCAAGATAGCAAAGAAGTCGGTACAAAAGCAACACACCAGAAGTGCAAGGCCTCCACCTCTCATCGGGGTTGACCGCACCAGCAGCCTACATCACACAGGACAACCACATTGAGCCGTCAGTACCCCGCCATCCAGCTCCTGAAGCTTCAGACACCCAGCAATGGGATATGCCAGCACCCCAGCCGTCTACATCTACCAACCACAGCAGCAGGCTTCGTTAGAGGCCTTCGGCACCGGGACACCAGTGCCACAGCAGGACACTTCCAGCAGCTACAGCAGCCAGTTCCATAGGGGGCGCCCACAGTCATATACCTCGAACAACCTCAGCAGCCGATTTCAGTAGGGGCATCTGGCACTGGGATGCCCACTGTCTGCTCCCATCAACCACTAACCAGACCGCACAAAATGGTCCATTACACAGAACCATCCGAAAAGTCAGACCGAAACCGTTTTAATGGACAGGAACTTCATGCCGTTCTTTGCTTATCTTTCAATTGTAATCTCCAGTTCCGTTATAACTGATGGTAGCAGCATAGAAACTGACCTCGAAGCTTACTGAAGCTAACAGTCACTCAGCTTACTTGCATACTACCTTGAGCCAATAGTCATTTGAGCAAACGGTTTATTTTAAGCCAAGTCGCTTAAAATAAAGAGTCTCTATCTAGCTGTCTTTATCGAAACCACACCAAGGTTAAAACTAGGAAAGAGGAGAGGGAGCTGCTGTGTCGTGGCTGCCACTCTCATGGCGCCGAAGTTAAAGGTGCATCTAACCTTTCTTCAGTGTGCTGGCGCTTTCTTATGGAGCTAAATCAGGGCCAAATGTTTTGTTCATTTGAAATCGGTATAGCTCCTGGGTTCGGTGCCGCTCTCACAGGCTTCTCCTTCATATCCAGCCTGTGTTCTTGGTTCTGGCTCCATAGAAGTAGACTCAACAACATCATTATCAGTTCTCCTCACAGATGTTGCCGTGGGTTCAAATCCTGGTGTCGAGGTTAAATGCAGAACATTTTCGTTATTATCATTAGCATCATCTTCTTTCTAACAGGTGGTGGTGGCTCCATCACTAAAAATAATGTTAGCTGTAACATTAGCCTGACTGGGAACAGCTTCAACGTTAGCTTGTAAATTTCTCAAGTCAATTGACTTCTGACCATGAAGCACTTTTGACATTTTGCCATTGCGTATAACAAAAATTACTATTTTTATTATTATTAAATTATTCATTATGACACAGGCAATATTTTACCCAAGCAACATTAAATAAAAAGCATTTTTATTTGGAAATATAGGTGCTCTGCATGTAAGAGTAGGCTTAAGACTTTCCTTTTTGATAAAGCTTATAGTTAGAGCTGGCTCAGGTGAGTCCTGAACCATCCCTTAGTTATGCTGCTATAGGCTAGACTGGCGGGGGATTTCCCATGATGCACTGAGCTCCTCTCTCCTCTTCTCTCTTTCTCTCTGAGTGCAACCTCATCCCATTAATGCATGTTACTAACTCGATTTTTTTCTCCCTTTCCCGTGGTCGTGTGCTTCCTCCTCCTGTCGCTTCCTGTGGGTGTCGCTGGCTCTGGAGCTGTGGAGTCTGGATCTGTGGTTGGGAGTCTCCTGCTGCCCCCGTGTTCCTGCTCAACGCCCTCTGCTACAGTTGCAACTGCTATTACTAGTCCTATTGCTATTATTACTGTTATTATTATTATCATTAACATTACTATAAATATCTGTACCATTTTTCACTCAGTCTATAGCAACATTACCTTTACTGTCTGTACCTCTATGTGTATACTGTGTAGGCTGCCTCCCTCTGCTCTCTCTCTTTCTCTTGCCCTCTCTCTGTCTCTCTCTCTCTCTCTCTCCCCCTCACCCTCAACCGGTCGAGGCAGATGGCCGCCCACCCAGAGCCATGGTTCTGCTCGAGGTTTCTGCCTCTTAAAGGAAGTTTTTTCTTGCCTGTGTTGCCTAGTGCTGCTCTTGGTGGGAATTGTTGGGCTTCTGTATAAACTTCAGAGTACGGTCTAGACCTGCTCTTTATGAAAAGCGCTGTGAGATAACTGTTGTTGTGATTTGGCGCTATATAAATAAAATTGAAATTGAAATTGAAATTATTTTGTGTTTCAAAATAAAATATGGGGACCCTTGCTTACAATTAGGATGATGAAATATGCTGGACTTCATTGGCCCCCTTAGTGGCTGGGCCCCAGAAAATGTTCCCCTTTATCCTCCCTTAAGGGTCGGCCTTGTTTTTTGGTACCAGAAGTGTTCTGGTTTGAGTTTGTAGTCTGAAAAGTATTAACCAATCATCTTTGAGCTGGTGTGGTTGCATGCAAGTAAACAGTCCATGTGGAGAGCAAAAGAGACAGAACCCACTGGTTATCAGCTGTCGAATATTTCGCTTTTTATCAGACGATAGTCGATGGGTTCTGAGATTGCTAATCAGACTGTCTGTGAGGAAGTCATGGCCTGGAAATCCTTAATCCTTTCTCCAGATGTCGCCCATAAACATTGGCCGTTGTCCCAACAGGTTAAGTTCATTGTGAGACGAAAGCTGATCCAAGGATAGAAAAGGAAGTTAAAGTTAAGGAAGAAACCTGAGAAAATGCAACAGAGGATGATCATTCTTCCAGGACGACACATGCAACAAATGTTTTGTACAGAATCGACCAAAATATAAAAATAACAACATGTAAAATTAGGATGACTGTATTATAGATAGATGGTAAACATATAGAAGGAAATGATTCAGGGACGACGTTGAGCAGCTTCAGGTGGCACCACACAGAAAAAAGAAGAGAAAGTCATGTTGATATGAACATTAAAGAAACAGCTGAAATATGATCCTGGTTCATCATCTGGACTCGTTCACCTCAGCTGACACATTCAGCAGCTGACAGGTTTTTGTATCAGGCTGTTTCACTGTGGGAGGAAACCTCTACTACCTCTTTGGCTCTGGAACTAAACTGTATGTAACAGGTAAGAATCAACATTTTTCTTCAGTTGTTTTATTGAACAAGTTAAAATGTGTTTTAATCAGTTTCTGCTGCTTCAGTCTTCACATGTTAGTTTGTTCATAATTAGTAGAGAGTTCTTGCAGCCGTGCAGCTATTGTTACATAAAATGTTCATAATTCCTGAAAAGATGTTTAAATCTCACTGCACAACTGAAGTTATTCTTTATTTCTGCACCAGATAAAACTGATTCATATAGACGGAGGAAGATATTGACAAAGTTACAAATATACAGTATTTGATCCTCTCACTGATTCAGCACTGTCTCCTATTTTTGAAATAATGTTTAACATAATAAATTATATTAAACATTATTTAATAGTAAATGTATACATGGCATAACTTTAAATATGTTGTATAGGAGAATTAATAAATCACTTTTAAATGGTAAAATTGACCTCATAACATTCAAACAGATATTGAATATTTGACAATAAATATTATTTATTCATACTAATTTATATGTAGTGATTTGATTTTGAGTGGTTAGAGTTAGGTTCATAAATATATACTGTGCTACACATAATGTCTTTGCATTTTATGTGACAATATATATGTAATTTGCTTGAGTATGTATGTTAACATGATATAGTTTAAAAAAATAGTATTACTATACAGGTACATATCATGATTATATTATGTACTCACTATTATTTTATTAGTCTTTAGCTCATAAATCTGAATATATAACATGTTAATTGTGTTTATATTAAAATTTTAAAAGGTTTTAAAAATTATGAAGTTACAATTTAAAAAAAAAGATTTTTTAGTGTTTACAGTATACAATATTAAATATACAATCTTTTATCTTTAAAATTAAATTTTTTTTTAATGCGATAGTAAAACTTACCTTTTTTTATAATATGGATATTTCCCTAATATAGAACATATTTAATTTTAAAATTAACATTTAATTTCATAAACAGACATTACATAATTACATTACATTATATGCATATAGTATATTTTATGAACTGCTATATAAGTAACTTTACTTCCTTCCTCATATTACATATTATTATTATTATACATGACATGATGTGTGTGTGACATGAAGGTGAATCCAGTACATGTAGTGAACTGTGTGCTGTATTGATGAGGAGCTCAGTGATCAGAGTCCATGTAGTTTCCAGGATCAGACTGAATGCAGTGCTGGAAGCTGCTGTTGACTGTGTGAATGTGTGTCTGTGCTGCTTGTTGCTGCTGTCAAACTTCAGATGAGCAGGTAGTGAAGCCCGTGGTGAGCGTGTACCCAGCAGCATCCAGAGCCCACCTGGAGGGGAAGAGCTCCCTGCTGTGTGTGGCCTCAGACATGTTTCCTCCTCTGGTCCGGTTCTCCTGGAAAGAGCGAAAGGTGAACGAAGTCTCTGGAGGAGCCGGCACCTGCTGAGGAGGAGCAGCTGGAGCTCAGAGAGTCGGGACGCAGGCCCGCCATCAGAGTGATTGATCGGGACGCCTCTACACATATAAATACCGCTGCTACGTCCAGCACGAGGGGGGGGAAGTGGAGGCCCAAACAGAACAAGGTAATGAAGGCTTGGTGACTGTGTTCAGCAGAGATTCAGCTTCATGTGGAGACGCTGTCAAAGAGAGCAGAGGAGCAGAGGACTGACATTTCTTTCTGACTCCTTTTCTGTCTCAGAGGTTCCAGCTCTTCCACCATCACTTCCACCATCAGTGTCCTTCCAGTCTCAGTGCAGGGTGAAGCTGCTCTGCCTGCTGTACACAGTGCTGATAGTGAAGAGTCTGGTGTACTGCTGTGGACTCTCTCTGCTGAGGATCCTCTGAAACAAGTGACCGTCCACCAGCTGCACACATGCTGACTGACTGTTTCCTGCTCGCCTTTTCTCACCATCAGATCTCATCAATTAAACTCACTGATCACTTTGATCAGCTGTCAAACATGTTGAAAATTTTATACTCAGGTTAGATACAGTCATCGTAAAAATATAAACATATATTTTTAGTTATTGAGAGTAAATTCTTTGGTAAAGTGTTTTGATGCTCTTTTAATTGTGAATCATAAGGTCTCTGCTAGATATTTTAGATTTTACAGTATTTTTCTGCTCATGTGTCTGTTTTTTAATATAATTATGCAGAGTGTGATGGTTTATTAAATTCTTTTCATGTCACTTTTTTTAATAAACTGAAAAATCACAGCTTCTGTGTTTTATAAACATCCTTGTTTTTATGAATTTCATTTTGGATTCATAGCAAATAATCAGAACCAGGATCAGCTTCATTGGCCGTGTGTGTTGACAGCTACAAGTCATGTGACTCTGGTTATGAGTAGCTTTTAACAGACTTACACACAAGAACAAACGTACGAGACATAAGAATATAAGCACACAGCTAAACAAGGTCGGCCGCTGTTTATTTCTTCTAAACCAATAAAATGCTGATTAACTCTTACAGCTTTATCCAAATGAAATGGATTGGTATAGTTACTGATTATTCAGAAACTAAGATGTAAATATATGCAACACATTAAAAGACAGAATCACAGAAAGCTTCACAAATAAAACACAGAAGTCATGAATGACATCATTTACACTCAGATTCTAACTTGTCTTTGAATTGATGTTGTATAAAATGTGTGCATGCTATGATCCTTTCCCACGTGTCCTAACATGTCGTATTATGTTAAAGAAACTGTGATTAAACTGTGGCTCCTTAAAGAATCAATAAAAAGCCTGGATACAACATTATTGTGTGATCTCTATGAGGAATAATTAAATAACCAGGACGTTGTTTTCCATCAATATAAACCCGACCAAAAGCTCAACCTCCTGAGATGGATTTCATTTGAAATTAAAACAGATGTTTTGTCTCCGACCACAGAGACGTGTTCAGGTTTTTATCAGTGTTTATACCAGAATCATTTCATGTGCTTGCGTGTTTTGTCTTCATTCACAGACCATCGCACAACACATCAGTGTAGATATGTGAGTAAGACCTGAGGAGAACCAACATGGTCGCTCTAGATCTACTTAAAAAGACATACAGTGTTTTTTTTTCAGGGGAAACAAAAGATGACTTGTTTGTCTCTGTGGTTCGTGTTCTGTTGGTCTGATCAATGATAACAGATCGACCACATATTGTTATAAATATTGCACCTGAGGAGACAGTGCTTAAAATCCTCTCAGGTCAGTTAAACACTTTGAGGGCAGAAACTTTTTTCTTCACTAAAATACCCAACAATGTGATTTTGCCTGCTGCTGTTTTGAAGCGTTGTTTAGTTTTTATTCCCATGTGAACACTCTGCTGACTGACTGACTGTTAGAATCAGTGTGAGGGAATAAAGTGGGATCAGAGCAGACTGCAGGTGGTTGAACAGATCTGCTTTTATTTCAGCTTCTCAGCTCTGAGTTCAGGATTCGAGCTGTTTCTCTCACAGATTAATAACACAGATCAAAGCTGAGACAGTGAGTACTGAGCGCTGAAACCAAACTTCCTGGAATGATTCTTTAACCAGAGTCAATGTTTGTAACTGTCATTGTGTTATTAATGTGAAAAAGTGCAGCTAGCGGTGAGGAGGCTGCAGAGCAGAAACCCACACAGCCCGTCTGCTGCAGGAAAGGAAGTGCTGATTGGCTGTCAACAGTTTTTGATGAGTCCTAATAACCACTGAGAACAGATTCATATCTGCTGCTGTACACACTCATCAACTCCTCTCCCTCTCTGTAGCTGTTTGTCTTTTCTCTTGTTGTCTGGAAGCCTTTTTCCACTGAGCCCTCCACCCACACAGAGTTGAACTGAGCCCAGAGACCAACAATGACGACCCACCTGGAGGTCACGTCCATGGACTTTATTTATGGGGATTTTAGCCATCAAAGGTGAACTTTACAGTTTACACTTGGTGTTGATGAGAGCCGAAAAGTTCTCATACAAACAGGACTAAAGGCTTCTTTGTCAGAGCCGGAAACAGAAACACATTTCATCACAATCCATCCAATAGTTGTTGAGGTATTTCAGGAAGGGCTTGGTAACAGGAGCTGAAGCAGCAGCAGCAGTAAAAGGCCTCATAAGTAAAGCAGTGTGTTGTTGTAGCCACTAGAGAGCAGCAGTACTCCCAAATACACACTACATACTAATTATATTATACTACATACTGATGAACAAGAAAGCAGGAACAGGCACAGATGGCTGGATGCAAAGTAACAGAGCCACACTGACAATCAGGTTGGTAAATGAGAGGAAATGTGCTGATTTGAAGGCAAAGGGTGGTCACACCAAATATTGGTTTGATTTAGATTTTTCTTCTGTTCACTCACTTTGTATTTTGTTAATTGATAAATATAATCTATTAATGGGTCTATTATTAAAAGTATTCTAACTTTAGTGCATTTTTACACATAAAAGCATCGGAAGAGTACTTTATATATATGCAAACTAAATATATGTATTAATACACAAATAAAAACACAAGTGTTAGTAGCAGTAGGAAGAGTTGTAACAGTAATAATACTAACGAAACAATACCAGTTGAATCATTAGCAATACAAACGGACCACAGCTTGCAGAAGTGTGTGTTTTATTCATGACAGCAGCTGATGCTGAATTGGTAGAAGCACAGCTGCAATGATTTGAGTAAGTGAATAGTTAATCATTACAAACTATTTTAAAATAAATTGATCTTTGTAGACAATTAATCGGTCAAGAAAACCGGTTAAGTAGGATTGAAGGTCCAGTCAGTTAGTTGCAGCACATAATCAGAATTCCTATTAGTGGTAGAAGCAGCAGCAGCCAGGGTTGTAGTGCTGCCTGGTAATAGCAGTGGTAGTAGTAGTTGCAGTAGTAGTAAAGGCCTTGTGTGTGAGTCAGTGTGTTGCAGCCACTAGAGGGCAGCAGTGTGAAGGACTTGATGTACACAGTAACAGCAGTACAGCAGTTGGAGCAGTATTAGTATTAATAGCAGTAGTAGCTGTTAGTGAATAATTTCTGGGTACTGTGACTCAGGTTTCACCAGGTCATTATAGGGTCGACTGCTGAGCTAAAGTCAGCCAAAGGTGACAGCCAGCCTCTCTCCAAAATGTAGCTCAGACTCATGAGTCTTTTCTCTGTCTGCTTTGGATGGATGGACTTTCTGGGTTTAGTTTTTTATAATCCTGTTGTTGAGCTGTCTGAGCTGTTGGTTTCATAATGTTCAGGTGAAACAAGCTGCTGCAGAGCTGTTCTCCCAAGTAGCCAAGCGGTCTAGAGATCTGGATTTTACCCAGGTGACCCGGGTTCAATTCCAGCTTTGGCGATAGGTGGTGTAGCTGCTCTTTCTTTCTGTTCTTTTACACAGTGTGAAGAAAAGTTTTGAATCCGTAACTTCTCTTTTACCAAACCTGAGCTCTCTTAGAGAAAATCAGCACATTTGGACCTCAGAGAAGAACTCTCTAACAAGACTATGGCTGCGTTCCAAAAGTCAATAAAATCTCCTTTCCTAACCACCTTTCCTTACCACCTTTCCTTGATCTCTATGGAAAACATCATTAGGTCAAGAAAAGATGTGAAGGAGAATCCATAAGGACTCAGGAAAAGACGACCGCAGGGCTCAGAGAATCCGACTGCTCTTTTCCAGGCGATGTACTTATGTGACGGCGGATGTTACTGGCGTTACCTGTCGTGATGAAATTACAATGTTCTGAAGATGAAGTACAAAAGCTCATCTTTGACTCTACGCCCGATGTTGTTTTAATGCAGGCCGTCTAAAGGTGGACAACACGGTGGAATATATTACTTCACAATCAAGACAGCAAAAAGGCCCATAGGGTACCAGTCACTAAATAATGGAAAGGGTTGTCACATTGAGAATGCTTGCTCACACTCACCCTCCTGCCCACCCAGTTTTATCAACATGAATCACAATTATTGTATGTAGGGATTGTATTATTTTATTCACAGAAACACATCGTTCACTCTGGAAACATTTCAAACTGGTCCAAACGTTTTGAGAACTCACCCCAGCTCTTATCATGGCTGCCACTTAAATACTTCCGCTTCACTTCACTCAGTTAGGAACCTTTCTAAGCAAAAAAGACTTTTCGACCGCAGCCCTAATGTCTCTAAAAACACATTTCCTCGTCCCTTCTCTCCTCGCTTGGTTTCCTTGCGTCTTTCCATGCATCCCCAGTGGGCGGGACTAAGATGCAAATGAGGGAAACGTGGATGCAATTAAGAGACCTGAGAAGCAGCCATAGAAAACAAAAGCAAAACCCTACAAACGAGTAAAGGATTTCCTGTGTGGGGCTGAGGGAGGGACAGAAAGGTGGAAGGTCACCTGCACCAACAACACTTGTTCTCCACAGTAACAGCAGGACAGTAGTTGGAGCAGTAGTAGGTTGGCATTGATAGCAGCAGCAGTAGGATCAGGTGGAGACGCAGTGTGTTGTTGTTGTAGACACTAGAGGGCAGCAGTGTGACAGTTATAATCCTGACAGCAGCAGCACAGAACAGATAGAAGTACTGTCAGAAACTGGAGCACGAAAACTACAAGTTTAAAATGAGGGCTGAGTGTGAAAAACATCTTGGAACAACATAAAGATAATTCACAATATAAATGTTCTGTAATTATATAAAATATTAAACAACTATTCACTCAGTCAGGACATGTGGCTGTGTGATTAACAGTTTAACATGTAGATACAGGTTCAGGTAATCCTTTATATAAACTCCTGAAAAATTTACAGATACATGAAAAATAAATAAAATGTGACTTTTATGTTTTAATTTATTTCAGCTGTTTAAGACTCAACTGTAAATTTAATGAATACATAATATCTTCATTTATTTTTACCAATGAGCTGCAGTTTGTTTTTATTTTGTAATATTACAAATCTAATTATACAAAATAAAATTGTAATAGCAACTCCAGAAGCAAGATAACAACAAGAAAAGATTAAAATCAGAACTCTACAGTCCAAATCTAAAATTGAACAAATACAGAATTTTGGTGAAAGAAGGTCTCAAACCACACAATGAAAACAGGAAGCTGTTTATACAGTTTATCCTACATGTTCCTGCCTTGAATGAATGATTTTTGTAGTTTTCCTTCTTTCTAATGTACCTGTAGTGATTTGAAATAGTTCAATAGTGGAGATGAACTGTAATAAAGCAGAATGAGCTCCGACTCAGCAGAAAACCACACAGCAGCTTCAGCTGAGCTGTCAATCAGCAGCAGCAGCCTTATCTGTCCGCCGCAGGGGCTGATGGGAGGTCTGAGGACCTGTTAGAAACCACGTGGCCCTCGTCTGATCTCACAGCTCGTCCTTGTTTGGCCTCAGCTGCATCAGAGCGCCACTTCTCCCCAGGTTCACCAGAGGAAACACCACTGCACACAATGCTTTTCCTCCCAGCTGCTGCTCTGTGCTGTCTGTGTTCAGGTGAGTGTTTCCAGCCAATCAGGAGCCAGCAAACTCCACCTGGAACAAACACTGTCACACTGACCTTCATCTATCTGTCTGTGTCTCTACAGCGCTGGTTGCCATGGCAGCAGGGCTGATTCAGAAGGATTTAACATTGACCAGGAGAGTTGGTGAAACTGTTTCCTTCAGCTGTCAGAGAACTGAGCAGTGTGGCACTTATGTATACTGGTTCCAGAAGAAAGACACAGACACATTCACAGTGATTCTAGATATTAACAGATATGATGGTACAAAAGATTACAGGTACAATCATCCTCAGAAAGATGATTTCTCAGCTTTGAATAAACAGAACAGCTGTGAGTTGCAGATTGAGAAAGTTAAACTCTCTCATTCAGCCACCTACTACTGCTCCTGTAACATAAGGTCTCCACAGTGAGAAATGATCCCTGCAGCCTGAACAAAAACCAGCAGATGTCAAACAGTGTTTGTGACAGGAAGAGAGCAGTAAACCACAGCCCAGGTTCACATATTTCACCTCCATCTCAGCCAGAGTCACAAACATACTGAGCTGAGGGATTTATTTCATATTCTATTGATTTCTATTTGATCAGATATTCCAGCAGGTTTCTTGTTGTTCCACACAGTGAGGACAAACTAGCAGCACAGAAGCACAATGAGCAAACAAGATAAAGAGGAAACAGCTTTCAGCAGATTTCAGCAGATCATTTCACTTTATTACATTTTAAAAGCCAAATCTTGGACACATGTCAGGTCAGGATGTTGCCCTTCTAGCAGCGGCTTATTAGGACGCTGATTCTGTTGCCAGGTTTCCATAAATGTCCTGTGGATGTTTCTGGTTCCCAGAGGATGAATCCTAACATTTATGGTGACCTCCTGACCTTTCCTCTAGCGCCACCATCAGGACAACAGTTTCTCTACACCAACACTTCAGCATCTTGAAATTTAAAGGTTCAGCGTGTGATATTTCGAAGAATATATTGACAGAAATGCAATATAATATCCACAGCTATGTTTTCAGTGGTTTATAAAGCACTTTCATAATGACCTGTTTTGTTTTTATTACTTCAGAATGAGCCATTTCTATCTACATACACTGCGGGTCCTCTTACATAGAAGTCGCCATGTTGTGCTGCCTACGTGTGTCGAGACGGCCCTGGAGCCGCTGCGGCGATCTGGCATCAGGGTCCTTTTTTACTTGGACGACCTGCTGCTGGTGCAAACGGCCCGGCTAGTCGTGCATCTGTCTTACCTGGGCTTTACGGTGAACTGGGAGAAGAGTGCCCCCCTCCCCTCCCAGAGTCTCACCTACCTTGGCGTGGTACTGGACTCCTCCCTCCAGAGAGAAACGGCTCTCTCAGGACAGGGTGGATGCTCTGATGGAGCTGCTCCGCCATGTTGTCCCGGGAGCGACGGTGGCGGCTCTGTCGGTCATGAGGCTCCTGGGCCTCATGTCGGCAGCTCACGTGGTGGTCCCCCTGGAGCTTCTCCACATGAGGAGGCTGCAGCGGTGGTTCATCCGCGGATCTGGCCTACTGGCGGGACCCCCTCTCTCTCTCGGTCGGGGTCCCCCTGGGCAGGGTCACGTCCCACATCTCGGTCTTCACAGACTCCTCCCTGACGGGCTGGGGCGGGACATGCCTCTCTCAGGTGGTGGGCGGTCTGTGGCAGGGCCGCAGACTTCTCCACATAAACAGCTGGAGCTTCTCACGGTGTGGAAGGTGATCCGTCATTTTTCTCCTCTGCTGCGGGACCAGCATGTGTTGGTCCGCACCGACAACAGGGCCGCGGCGGCCTACATAAACCGCCAGGGCGGGGTGCGCTCAGCGCAGCTACTGGGTTTGGCCAGGCGGCTGCTCCTGTGAGCACACTCACCTGCTCTCGATCAGAGCGGAGTACATCCCTGGCGTGTTGAACATAGGAGCGGACATTATGTCGAGGGGAGGCCCTCGCCCAGACGAGTGGCGTCTCCATCCCGATCTGGTGGCCCAGATCTGGCTACGGTTCGGCGAGGCGGAAGTCAGGGCCGGATTGGGACTCATTTTTAGCCCTGGAGTTTCATGCCTTAGACCGGCCCACTTTAGCTCACGACTGACTATGTTAAAATAATGTAATTAAAACCTCAGAATATAAGTCTGCAATAGGCACACTGTTCTCTACAGCCTTGTAATTCATTGTATTTTTGAAAAATATCATTTTCAATTCAGTGCAAAAAAAGTAGCCTAAGTTTTGCTTCACAGTGAAGATTTAATAGAACAGTAAATAACAGGATAGTATCAGAATCTATTTTCTTTAAGATTTAGTATTCATAAATATCCAAACATTGAAATGAAGAAAAAAATATAATAAAAACAAATATATAAAACAAAATAAAAAATAAAGATTAAAATAAAATGTATTGCACTTTCTAATGACAGTATCTCTTTTTCAAGGAAACATCTGCTTTACAACTTCAAATATTTTTCACAAATATGAGAACATTAGTTAAAGAATTAAACAAGTATTGCACTGTTATCTGACTTTTTTTTCACAGTATAACTTTCTAATGATCGTTTCGTCTCTTTTTCCTCTGCATAAGTTTAGCTTCAAGTTTAGCTTCAAGCAAGGAAGGACAACCCTAAAACATTAATAAACGCCTGAGGAGAGCACTGGTCTCTGCAACTTTATTTATCACAGTGTCATTGTCCAAAGACATGAGAATTTCTTTCTCAGTGCACATGAGCATGAATGCCTCAAAGTTCTTCTGGGTTAAAGTGCTCCTGAGTCTGTTTTTTATGAATTTCACTGTTGAGAAACTTCTCTCACAGGCTACTTGTGTGATGGACAGTGTTAATAGCAACTTGTAGGCAAGTCCAATCACATAGTAGGCATCAGTTAGAAGATTGTACTGAGAGAGAATGAGATGAACAAAAATAACACAGTTTTTACAGGAGGAACAAGTTTTGCTCTCTAGTTCGACATCCTGCGGTTCCATGGAAGGATCCTCATCACCTCCTTGTGGGATTTCACTAGCTGTCCTCACAATGTAACCCTCCAGAGGGGACATCTTTAGTCTGTCGCACTGAGATGCAAGGCTGTACAGTTCAGCACATAATGTGCCAACTGTAGCCCTGTCGTCAAACTTAAGCAGACATTTGCTTATTTCTTCCAGAGCTGAGCTGGGGAGTCCATTTTCCCTCACATGAGCAAAGTTTCTAGGGTCTAAACAGGCAAAATCTGAGCAAAGTTTTGCATTAGCAGAGAACCTCCTTTGGATACTGCCTATTACTGTGTCTACAATGACATTGTGTACTTTTACCTCAAAGTCAGTATCAGCTGATGCTAACTGCTCATCTTCTGCAAGCTCTCCTGGCATTCTTTTCTTTTTTCTGATCCTTCTCTCAGAAAAGGCAGCCTGCACTGCAAGTTCACACTCTTCCTCTTGCAACTTTCCATTAGCCCACTTCACAAACTCATCAGCTGCACACTTAACTCCTTCAAAGTCCCTAGCACACTACCTGAGACCCTCCTCTGTTCCCTCAACCAGACGTTGAGCTGTGATGATATCCATTCCCTTTGTCTGTAAGTATTGTGAAAGGGGGGATGTAAGCTCAAAAATGCGAAGGAAGAGTTGAGCAGTGACCACTGTCTCATACTTCAAAAAGCCTTCTATGAATCCCTTTGCCTTGGCCCTCACAGATGGCTTTTGTGTACTGTCATCTAAAATGGTGTCTAAAGTCATGAGCACTTCAAAAAACAAGCCTTCCTTAGGATTCCCGAAGCACCCAAACACTTTACTTAGTGCCTGATCCTTAGCCCACCACCTAGTTGGCCCTATTGGGCACAGTCGTCTGTGATGCTTGTCCTGACTCTTCTCCTCCTACTTCTGCATACGCTTGTATGACTCTCTTAAAAAAACTGCTACATCGTTAAGCAGTGAAAACAGAGACGCACTTTCCACAACACTGCCTGTTGTCTCTGCTAGTACAAGATTCAAAAGATGTGCATAACACCAAATATGAACCTGATTGGGGGAATGCTCAGAGAGGAGTGTAGAAAACCCCCTAAACTGACCCTGCATATTAGCTGCACCATCTGTTGAGTTGCCCACACATGTGCCAATGTCAATATTAAGGTTCAGTAGCACTTTTTCCAGAAGCTCTACAAAATGCTGGCCAGTAGATGACTCACAGTCTACCATAGCAATCAGTCTTTCATGAATGACATCTGTTACATATCGAAGTATAATTGAACACTGGTCTTTGGAGCTGATATCTTGCGTTGTGTCAATTTGAACTGAAAACATGCCAGCTTGTCTCACTTCTTCTGCTATAGTCACCTTTATCAGTTGGCTAATGACATCCACAACTTTATTTAATGTCTCTTTTGACAGCAGAGTAACTAGTGCGCCTCTGCCTTTTGCACCAGTTTCATGCTGTTTTTTGCTGTTTTCAATGCAAGTATTAACATGCTGTTGGAGGCAAATGTCATATCTACTCAAGAGTAGAATCAACTCCAGGACGTTACCATGATTAACAGCAATGTTTTCTAAGCTAAAGGCTCCCTCTTCTTTATCTCCCCTGTAGCTAACCCCACATTTGCCTATGACTTTAACAACGTCCACTATATGCTCCATCACCTGACGTTTCTTTTTCACTTACTCAGCACGTAATGACATTTGGTTGCCAGTCAACAGGCTTTTCACATCTGCCTTTTGTATTTTCAGAAAGTAAGCATCTGCACTATCTCTGTGTGTCTTACTTTTTTCATGTTCCACTATCCTTTGGTGAATGTGTTTCCAGTCTTTCATGCCTCCCTTTATGAAAGGTCCATCACTTACTAAAGGTGCAAATGCCAAACAAACTGAACAGATTGTTTTTTTTTTCACAGTAAGTTAGCCACTTGCGGTTTGTTCCATCTTTGCTATTGAAAACCTTTGGTATAGGAACATTTGGGTTTTGTTGAGGATGATAAGAAAAAAATGTATGTATATCCTGTGACTGAGGTCGAGCAAAGTAATCAAAACTATCAACAGAATCATCTTTATCTGCCTTGTTCCTAGCTTGTGGTTCTGGGTTCTGTTGCGGAGTTGTTGCCTCTGCTATCTGTCCCTGAGTCGACTCTGCTCTCCCTTTCACACTTCCTTCTGTATCCCTAGACTCGAGTGCACCTGTATTTAATCACAATTAAAGCATATTGTAATCTTTAACATATTTGACATGGAAAGCACGTTCAAATTATATTGAATTAAATCAAATCAAATTAAACATTTCCAAATGGCAAAATATGCAGGCTTAATTCATATTACTTTTATCCTATTCCCTTTCAGTCGTGGGCTTTGTATATTCACTATCGTCTGATTAAAAACATAATGGGTCACTAGTAACACTTGGGCATATAAAGTTGTTATATCGTAACTATTGTGATCACTGCAAAAAGAAATGCTTTTCTTATGTAGTATTTTGTCTTGTTTCCAGTCCAAATATATATAAAAAAATCTTACATCAAGATGCATTTACTAAACAAGTATGAAAAAACACCTCAAAATTAAGTGATTTTTTGCTTAAAACAAGCTACGGTACATTATCTGCCAATGGGGTAAGACAAATTGTTTTAGATTAAGCAACAACAAAAAAAAAACAAAATCACTTAATTTTTAAGGGGGGGTTCTCCAGAAAACAAGACATAATTTCTTATGCCATTTCACTTGTATAGTAAAAGTATCTTGAATTAAGAATATTTAGATAATATTTAGATATTTGAACTGTAAACAAGTAAGAAAAACTTTTTTTTCCCAGTGATAATGTTTGCTTATTCACACACTATGGTACAACAGCAGCTTACCTGTGTCTTTCACAGTGAGAGGATTAACGTTCCTGGGTCCTGGCTCTGTTTCTGACACTAAATGAAATTTTTTACATTTATTTCTTACCACAAATATCCCCTTTTTACAAAGCTTTCAAATCAAGTCAAGGCAGTTTCATTAATGTATTGCTGAATCATCAGGTATCATTAATTATCTAAGGGCATTTTTCATTGAGCAGGGTTCTTCATTACTATTAGTTCTTCTGAATGACAATCCTTCCTACCTGCCCATTCTGTTGTGTTGGGCTCATCATGACTGGAGCTTGGTAACGTTACTGTGCCTTGCTCTTCACTGTTAGCGGCAAACTGGACTAGAGACGGCTGCTGCTGAAGAGCTACAAGAAAAAGTTTGATACATGAACGGTGGTTTGCAGACAATGATGTTTTGCACGGTCGCTAGCATCTTGCACTGCTCCTAACTAACCTTAAGGTGTTAGCTTAACTTTACTTACCGGCCTCGTCGTCTTCGTTTGCTTTTTTGAGGAAAAATGTGCTCAGCTTAGAACATTTGGCCTCGTCAGTTTCCAAAGCTTTCTTCTTTTTTATTCTGGCCTTTTCAGCGCCGCCTTTGCGCTTTCTGTTATCCATTTTTACCTGACTTTTTTATTTTCAGAAACTTCCAAGGTGCTGTCGGGGGCGGGGCCAGGGAGTCAAAAAATAATCACATCATCATTATTCTGCAGGCTGCACTCTGCGAGAAAAACTTTGAAATAAAAAAGAATGGGACTGCGGTAAAATAATAAATAAAAATAGTAGTAGTAAAAAAAAATTCAACCCAGTGCCATGACAACAACGGCCCTCGCGGCCAAAAAAACATACTGGCCCACCGGGACCTTTCCAATCCGGGCCTGCCCGCGTCCTGGTTTCCTTGCCTTCAGCGGTTGCTGTCGGGACAGCCGTGGAAACTTCCCTGGAGGGGGGACGCTCTCTCTCAGGCGGGGGGTGTGATCAGGAGTCACCCGCTTGTGACATCCCCATGGTTTGGTTGCTGGGATGTCTGTGTCTCTTTACCCTTTTGTTGCAGATGTCAGGAGGCGGGGTTATAATCAGCCATTGTTGGAGCCACCTGGGCCCGGTGTTCTCCGCTATAAGAACGCGTCATTTGCTCTGCAGCGAGAGGGGCTTGAGAGGAGGGATTCCCGGTTCCCTACGCTCCATGCTCCCTGCTATTTTTTGTTCTTTTTACCACACAACACTCCACACACAATTTCCTCATGCATGCACACCTACAGACATGACTGATCTACTGATTATCACACTTCATGGGTATTTTGAATATTGAGTTGTTTTTTTGGTTATGCTGTAATAAATTAATGGTACTTTATGGCAACTTGTGTTTTGTTCTTTTTGTCGCGGTGTTGAGCCAACCGTGACAAAATGGGGGCTCGTCCAATTCGGTTTTCTGCTCTGTTGTTTGTTTAATTAATTGATTCTCTTGGTGCTTGAGCCGTCCAGGTGCAGTTGATTGTGCGGTTTCCCCTGGCAGTCTGAGTGGTCTGACCAATCAGTGACGAAGGTGGTACGTATCTCATTTGGGAGACGCATTTTTGGGGGATTTCCTCATTAATTTGCATATTGTGGTTGCGCCTTGTCTGACGTGGCTTAATTGAGGTCGAGGAAAACACCTGGGAAGATCGGAGTGTCCGTGATGGAGTTTTGAAGTGGAAAACCTGTTGTCCAAGGGAAGGTAAGTGTTGACATGCTGGTGTGTAATGTTGTTGGCGCTAAAGGGATTTCCCCCTGTTAGGCATAAGAGCGTTGCTCCTTTGAGTTGCGCTGATTTGTTATTTTTGTAGTGCTGTGGCGAACGCGGTTGGAGACTTCGGTCTCGGGAGCATGTCCGTAGCGGTGGGAAGGTTGCCAGTGGCTGGTCGCTTTCTCACGCTAGCGGTCTATAGTGCGTAAGTACCCGCCGCAATTAACCACATGAAGACTAGGGGTGAGTTATTTTAGGGTGGATAGGCAGATAGAGGGGAGGCTCCTTTTTTGCCAACCAGCGTGTTGATTGCTGTATGTTCCGTTGGTCCAGGTTTGGTAAAATGGCTGGTGTAGATGATTTTTTTGAGAGTCCGTCAGAGGGTTTCCTAGATAGCTGCACGAAAGAGCAGTTGTTGAGAATTGCTGACCACTATAAGGTTGAGATCAGTGATAAAAAACTCAAGGATGCTGTTAAGTCTGTGTTGAAGGCTAACTTGTATGAAATGGAAATTTTGCCAGCTGGTAAGAGTTCTGTGGGATTGTCATTGCCAGATAGTCAAAGTTCTGGATTATCTTTTAGAGAGCAGAAGGAACTGTTGCTGTTGCAATTGGAGCATGAAAAAATTAAGTGTGACCGAGAGCAGGCCAGAATTACTTTGGAGCGTGAAAAATTAAGCCTCATTAGAGAAGGTAGGTTAAGCTTGGAAGCTAGTCAGCAGCTAGGTGAAGTCGGTCCTACGTTCGGTGCAGGTTCTTCACAGTTTGACTTAGGGACTAGTTTGCGGCTGCTACCAAAATTTAATGAAAGGGACCCCGAGACATTTTTTTCACTGTTTGAAAGGTTAGCTGACGCGAGGGATTGGCGCGATGAGGATCGCACTCTTATGTTGCAATGTGTGTTGACCGGTAGGGCGCAAGAAGCAGTTTCAGCTTTATCTGTGGCAGATAGCGTGAGTTATGAGTCAGTGAAAGCTGCTGTTCTTAAGGCTTATGAGATGGTCCCCGAAGCGTATCGCCAGCGTTTCCGGAAGAGTAGGAGAGAGGATAAGCAGTCCCACCTTGAGTTTTCACGCGACTTGTTGAATTTTTTTAATCGGTGGCATACAGCTGCTAATGTCAAGACTTTTGATGAGTTGTGTAATCTTATTGTTTTGGAACAGTTTAAGAGTGCAGTTCCTGACCGTATTTCCACATATCTAATGGAGCAACAGGTAGAAACGGTGGCTGAGGCAGCTGTGTTAGCAGATCAGTATGTATTGTCTCATCGCAGTGAATGGGGAAATAGGCGTGGCTATGCTAGTAACTATAGGGACGGTACTGTTGGTCGTGGTTTGGCTGCGGCTTCTTATAAGCCTGATGTGGAGGTGAAGGGGACACATTTGCGTGATTTGGAGAAAGTGTGTCATTTCTGTCGTAAAAAGGGGCATGTGAAAGCGGATTGCTATGCTCTACAGAGGAAAAACAGGGCTTTTCATGTTAAATCTTCTGCTTTGGCTGCTCCGGTAGCAGATGTAATTTCAAACCTGCCACCTCCTCAGGTTTCTGAGGAAAGTCATGGTGAGATTGATGTTGCCTATTTGCCATTTATATCAAGTGGGTTTGTTTCCCTTACAGCAGATGGGGAGAAGGTACCGGTTAAGATCCTGAGGGATTCTGGTGCATTGGGTTCGTTTATCTTGGCTTCAGTCCTCCCTTTTTCAGGAACATCAGATACTGGAGATTCAGAGCTAGCTCTGGGCATGGGATTGTCAGTTTTGTCTGCCCCTGTGCACAGGTTGTTTCTTGTTTCAGATTTGGTCCAGGGGGAAGTATGCATGGCGGTGCGCCCAGCCTTGCCGGTGAACGGAGTCCATGTCATTCTGAGGAATGGACTAGCTGGGGGGCGAGTGTGGCCTGATGTCCCTCCACCTCCAGTTGTTCCAGAGGTGGTTGCAGCGTGTGCTGTGACACGAGCTGGAGCTCGAGCTGTTGGCGAATCTGAACGTGAGTGTATTATAGACGAACCAGGTGTGAAGTGGTCTGATTTTCCATTGTCTGTTTCACATGCAGAGCTGTTAGCAGAGCAGCAGTTGGATCCCTCCCTTAAAGATTTGTTGGAGACTGCAGTTCCACTTGCGGAGGGGAAGGACAGGGCACATGGCTACTTCATGGACAATGGTCTGTTGGTGAGAAAGTGGGTGCCCTGTAGTGAGGTTGGTCTGGGAAATCCAGTGTTCCAAATAGTAGTGCCCGCTAAATTTCGCAACTTGGTTTTTCAACTGTCCCATGATCAGTCTGGGCATATGGGAGTGGTGAAAACTTATGACCGAATTCTACGGTATTTTTTTTGGCCAAGGCTAAAAAAGGATGTGTCGGAGTACATCAAAACATGCCACACATGTCAAATGACTTGCAAGCCTAATCAGGTTATTACACCTGTCCCTTTGCATCCAATACCTGCTATTGGTGAACCATTTGAACACATAATCATTGACTGTGTTGGACCTCTGCCTCCTTCTAGGTCCGGTATGAAGTATCTTTTGACTGTCATGTGCCAAGCTACTAGGTATCCAGCTGCATACCCTCTGCGGTCAATAACTACCAGGTCTGTCGTTAAAGCACTCTCCCAATTCATCTCAGTTTTTGGCATCCCTAGGGTCATTCAAAGTGATCAAGGCTCTAATTTTTCCTCCCATATGTTTGCACAGATTTTAAAGCAACTTCGCGTGAAACACTCTCAGTCATCTGCCTATCATGCACAAAGTCAAGGGGCACTGGGCGCTTTCACCAGACGTTAAAGTCACTGCTGCGTGCCTTTTGTACAAAGCTAGGCAAGGATTGGGAGGAGGGTTTGCCGTGGTTAATGTTGGCAGCCAGGGAGGTGACACAGGAGAGCACTGGGTTTAGCCCCAATGACTTGGTGTTTGCACATTCTGTACGGGGTCCCTTGGCGGTGCTGAGGGACAATTTTAAGAGTAGTACTCCCCAAAAACCTGGTTGATTATGTCAATGGTTTTAGGCAACGACTGTACGTTGCAGGGAGTTGGCAAAGGAGAAACTGGCAAAGGCTCAAGAAAATGAAGCGTGTTTATGATAGACGGGCTGAGCAGCGGGAGTTTAGTCCAGGTGATCAAGTGTTGGCCCTTTTGCCGATTGTTGGATCACCTTTTCAGGCCAGGTTCACTGGTCCGCACACAGTGTTGCAGCAGATTTCAGCGGAGAACTACTTAATTTCTACTCCAGAACGGAGAAAGAAATCACAGCTATGCCATATTAATTTGTTAAAGCCGTACTATTCTCGTGTAGTTACGCCAGGGGTAACAAATGTATGTGATTTGGAGAGTGTTAAGCCTGTTGCTGTGGTGGATTCTTCTGGTCAGTCATTGGTAGATGAGAATGTAGATTCACACATTTTTGATGAAGCGATGTATGGTCGTCTGAAGAACACTGAGACTCTTAAAAACTTGGATAGGTTTTTGAGTCATTTGGATGAAGCAAAGCGTGTTGAGTTGGCGGGGCTAATTCACAGCTTTACAAGTTTGTTTGGTGACACACCTTCACAAACTCATCTGCTGGAACATGATATAGAAGTAGGAGATGCAAAACCAATCAAACAGCGTTTTTACAGAGTTTCCACAGAAAAGCGTAAAATCCTAGATGCTGAGGTCAAGTACATGTTAGAGAACAACATTGCTGAACCGTCTTCTTCTTGCTGGGCTTCACCGTGCTTGCTGGTACCTAAGTCTGATAATACACCTAGATTTTGCTCGGATTTTCAAAAAGTTAATAGTGTCACAAAGCCGGATGCATTCCCTCTTCCACGGATGGATGATTGCATCGACCAGGTTGGCTCTGCAAAATTCGTAAGTAAATTTGATTTGCTTAAAGGCTATTGGCAAGTCCCGCTATCAAAGAGGGCACAAGAAATCTCAGCGTTTGTAACACCGTCTGGCCTGTTTTCAGTATAAGGTGATGCCTTTTGGCTTAGCGTAGCAGCGCCGGCAACTTTCCAGCGATTAATGAATATGGTGATTGGTGATTTAAAAGGTTGCTCTGTTTATTTGGATGACGTAGTGATCTACAGCGACACTTGGGGCGCACATGTGTTGTGCATTAGTGCTCTGTTTGAGCGTTTGGCTGCTGCACGATTAACTGTTAATCTGGCAAAGTGTGATTTTGCTCGTGCCAGTATAACTTATCTAGGACATGTCGTGGGTCAGGGCAAGGTGCAGGTGGTGAAGGCAAAGGTGCAGGCGGTGGAGCAGTTTCCCCTTCCAACAACAAAAAAGGAATTAATGAGGTTCTTGGGGATGCTGGGCTACTATCGCAGTTTTTGCAAGAACTTTTCTTCTGTGGTTGCTCCCCTCACTGATTTGTTGAAGTCAAATGTGAAATTTGTGTGGTCTCCTGTCTGTCAGCAGGCTTTTCAGAACGCCAAAGACCTACTCTGTGATGCTCCAGTTCGTGCAGCTCCTTGTGTTGGGAGGCCGTTTAGCCTGCAAGTGGATGCCAGTCACGTGGGGGCAGGTGCAGTATTGATGCAGTCTGACAGTCAGGGTGTGGACAGACCTGTGGGTTTCTATTCCAAGAAATTTAATAAGCATCAACTTAACTACTCTGTGATTGAGAAGGAGACTCTGGCTTTAGTGTGGGCCTTAATTCATTTTGATGTGTATGTGGGTTCTGGGTTGCCAATCGTGGTTTTTACGGATCACAATCCTTTGACATTTCTTAATTCCTTGAAATGTCCCAATCAACGATTGATTAGATGGGCCCTTATGTTACAATCATATTGTTTGGACATACGCCACATCAAAGGGTCAAACAATGTGGTGGCGGACGCGCTGTCCCGTGCCCCTGTGATGTAGTCATGTTAATCTGTGCGGTCTCTTTTCCCTTATGCAGGGTACAAGAAGGATTCTGATAAGATCTGCGGATGACGGGTTGTACGTTTGTTTTTGTTATGTATTGTAGATTTCAGTTGAGTATGTACGGGTTGTGCCAACTGTCTTGTTGGCGCCCCGTCTTTATGGGTGGGGGTGTGACATCCCCATGGTTTGGTTGCTGGGATGTCTGTGTCTCTTTACCCTTTTGTTGCAGATGTCAGGAGGCGAGGTTATAATCAGCCATTGTTGGAGCCACCTGGGCCCGGTGTTCTCCGCCACCTCTTCCGAGCCTGTATCTCTCCAACGCCAGAGCGCTAACGCACAAAATGGACGACCTGGAACTACAACTCGCTGGAAATCAGCCTGTTAAGTGACTGCTGTGTTCTGATTATCACCGAAACCTGGCTTCACCCGGACATACCCGACGCTAGCATGCAGCTAGCAGGCCGCACACTACTTCGCGGGGACAGGACTCGAAGCTCCGGTAAGAGTAGGGGAGGAGGGCTCTGTATGTACATTCACGATAACTGGTGTAATAACGGGACAATCATAGATAAACACTGTTCCCCCGACCTCGAGTACATGTCTGTAAGATGCCGGCCTTTTTTTCTACCGAGAGAGTTAACTGTAGTTATCATCACGGCTGTGTATATACCGCCCAACGCACATGCTAAAACAGCACTCTCTCTCTTGTCGGACACCATCAACGAACAACTGCGGGCACACCCCGATGGTGTCCATATAGCTGCAGGAGACTTTAATAAGGCCAACCTGAAGACTGTACTACCAAAATTCTATCAACATGTTAAATGTCCTACCAGAGGAAAGAACACTCTGGATCATGTCTACTCTAACATTAAACATGCATATAGAGCCATACCCCTCCCCCATCTTGGCCAGTCGGACCATCTCTCTCTCCTGCTCCCCCCAGCCTATACACCCCTCAGACGCAGCGCCAGGCCCACCATAAAGACTGTTACAACCTGGCCTGAAAATGCACTTTTCAAGCTGCAGGACTGCTTCAGCCAGACAGACTGGGACTTATTTGAACACCAGGAGTTAGGAACATTCACAGGAGCAGTACTGGATTACATCGAGTTCTGCATTAGGAATGTGACTGTGGACAAAACCATTCGGGTTTTCCCTAACCAGAAACTCTGGATGACCAGCCGTGTCCGTGCACTCCTCAGGGCCCGCGACGCTGCCTTCAGGTCAGACGGACCGAGCCCTCTGTACAGGGCTGCTCGAGCTGACCTAAGAAGTGAAATAAAAAGAGCCAAAGCAGACTACAAGAAGTGCATAGAGTCCCACCTGTCCAGCAACAACACACGGGAGGTGTGGCGGGGCATACATGACATCACCAACTTCAGGGGCTGCGAAGCAACATCTGGGGACCTGAGTGTGAAGCTGGCAGAGGAGCTGAACTGCTTCTTTGCTCGCCTCGAGTCATCACAACCCGCCCCAGCCCCGCCCACACCCCCACCTGGTTCCTACACTACCCAAGCCCTACCCCCACCCACACCTGGTTCCTGCACCACCCATCTCAACGTAAAGGAGCATGAGGTGGAACGAGTACTCCTAGCAGTGAACCCAAGGAAGGCTGCTGGCCCAGATGAAGTTCCTGGCAAAGTGCTCAGGGCATGCGCCCACCAGCTTGCCCCCATATTCACCAGGATCTTCAACCTCTCTCTGGCCCAGGCAGTCATCCCGCCCTGTCTAAAATCAGCCACAATCATCCCAGTGCCGAAGAAGTCTCCCACCACCAGCCTAAATGATTACCGTCCCGTGGCCCTCACCCGATAATCATGAAGTGCTTCGAGAGACTTGTTCTTCAACATATCAAGGACCACCTCCCCTAGATCTGGACCCCTATCAGTTTGCATACCGCTGCAAACAGATCCACAGAGGATGCCATCGCCAGTAGCTCTCCACTCTGCGCTGAGCCACCTGGAGCAGCCGCGGAGCTACGATCGGATGCTCTTTGTGGATTACAGCTCCGCTTTTAACACAATCATCCCGGACATTCTCATCTCCAAACTGGCCACTCTTGGCCTCCCCTCTCACTTGTGCCTGGATAAAGGACTTCCTCACCAGAGCGGCCTCAGGCGGTGAGACTGGGCCCCACCTCTCCTCCACTCGCATGTTGAGTACTGGCTCCCCACAGGGCTGCGTGCTGAGCCCCCTGCTGTACTGCCTCTACACCCACGACTGCAGCCCGGCCAACAGCAACAACCTCATCGTCAAGTTTGCTGATGACACCACAGTGGTCGGACTTATCTCACAGGGAGATGAGGCGGCCTACAGAGAGGAGGTCCTGAACCTAGCAGCTTGGTGCTCGGAGAACAACCTAGCTCTGAACACCAAGAAAACCAAGGAGATCATCATCGACTTCAGGAAAAACAGCACCGACCTAGCCCCCCTGTACATCAACGACGAGTGCGTGGAGAGGGTCCACACCTTCCGGTTTCTCGGCGTCCTCATCTCCGCTGACATCACCTGGACAGCAAACATCACAGCGGTCATCAAGAAAGCCCAGCAGCGACTGCACTTCCTGAGGGTCCTCAGGAAGTACGACTTAGACCCCAACCTGCTGCTGACCTTCTACCGCTCGTCCATTGAGAGCCTGCTGACCTACTGCATCACAGTCTGGTACGGCAGCTGCACCGTGGCAGACAGGGAGAGGCTGCAGAGGGTTGTGAGGTCAGCACAAAGGATTATTGGCTGCCCTCTCCCCTCCCTGATGGACATCTACACCTCCCGCTGCCTCAGCAGAGCGGTGAACATCATCAAGGACAGCTCCCACCCCAGCTCTGATCTGTTTGACCTGCTGCCCCAGGTAGGGCTACAGGTGCATCAGAGCACGGACCAATAGACTCAAAACAGTTTCTTCCCAAAGGCCATAACCACCCTGAACTCACACATGCACTGACTCCTCTCTACATCCCCACACACACACACACACACACACAGCCCCGGACTCCTCTTCACTCCAACTATGAAACAGTCCTGTAATGTTCTGACACTTTTACATAAAATACCTCAAAGGCCACTGTAACATGTGCAATTTATATTTCATATATTTCATATCACATTGTCGTTCACATTTTACATACAGTGCAATATTTTCTTTACTTTTATACTTAACCATCCGTTTTCATTACTGTGCAATAATTATTTATTACTTAATACTCAACAATTCCATCACTGTGAAATATCGCTCATTAGTGTGCAATAATGTCTATTACTTAGTACTTGACCCTTCATTACATTGCAATATATTTATATTTTTCTACTTTCTGCTCTGCAGCGAGAGGGGCTTGAGAGGAGGGATTCCCGGTTCCCTACGCTCCATGCTCCCTGCTATTTTTTGTTCTTTTTACCACACAACACTCCACACACAATTTCCTCATGCATGCACACCTACAGACATGACTGATCTACTGATTATCACACTTCATGGGTATTTTGAATATTGAGTTGTTTTTTTGGTTATGCAGTAATAAATTAATGGTACTTTATGGCAACTTGTGTTTTGTTCTTTTTGTCGCGGTGTTGAGCCAACCGTGACACGCTCCTCGGCCAGCCTCTCTGGGTTTGGCTGCTGAGAGGCGTCGCCTGGAGGGCTTAGGTCTCTCCCGTGAGGTGGTTCGCACCATCCAAGAGTCGCAGGCCCGCCTCCACTCAGTCTTCCTACTCCTTTAAGTGGTCGGCTTTTCAGCGCTGGTGTCTGGATCAGGGGACGGACCCGGTCTTCTGCCCGCTGCCAGCGGTGCTTTCGTTCCTGCAGCTGCTCGTGGACAGGGGACTGGCGTTCAGTATGGTTAAAACTTACGCTGCTGCCATTTCCTCCTGTCACGAGGGCTTCGGGGACAGGACTGTTTTTTCCCACCCCCTGGTGAAACACTTCCTTAGGGGAGTGCGAAGGCGCCGACCTGTGACACGGCCTGCTGCCCCACAGTGGGACTTGCCGCTGGTTTTACCCGCACTAACTCAAGCCCCCTTTGAGCCCTTTCGGCTAAGGTCGCCCTGCTCCTCGCTCTGACCTTGGCCAAGAGGGTCAGCAATCTGGCTGCCCTCTCCGTGGCTCCGTCGTGCCTCAGGATTCAGGGCGACGGCAGCTCGGCTACCCTGCGCCCTAACCCGGCGTTCATGCCTAAAAGCATCAAGAGCTCTTTTTTGTCGCGGGTCATCACCCTCTCGGGCTTTTTTCCTCCCCCCCATGAGTCGACGGAGGACGCCACGTCCCACCTCCTTTGCCCAGTGCGAGCCCTGTCCTGCTACGTGGCGCGGCTCGCAGCAGCTGTTTGTGCACTACAGGGAGCGGTCCAAAGGGCTTCCCCTGTCGGCGCAGCACTTGTCTCACTGGCTGTGTGATGCCATTCCCAGGCTTACATGTCTGCCGGGGAGTCTCCCCTGGAGAGCATCAGGGCGCACTCCACGAGGAGTGTTTCCTCCTCAGTGGCGTTGCATGGTAGGATGGCGGTGGACGACATCTGCACGGCGGCCTCTTGGTCGTCTCCGTGCTCTTTCGTCCGTTATTACCTGCGGGATGTCTCCCGTCTCTCTCTGACTCACTCAGTACTGAGCGTTTTGGATGAGTGATTCTCCTTGTAGGTGTGCGGTGCGTCCTCTCCCACCGGACGGTGTGGGGAGGCCGGCCGCTGCTTACGTGACCCGGCCTTGGGCGCAGCTGACATGGTTGCTATCGCGACCCGCCTCGCGTCCGCGACGGCTGCAGGTCCCCGCTCGGTTTCCGTTACGCATGCGGGTCGGCCCTCGGCCTCTCGCGTCAGCGCCATTGGTGCTCGTGCGCACGCCGGCACCAATGCCGCTGTCGGCGGGTGACTGGGTGGTTTGTTATGGCTCTGGGCAGGTGGGTTGTGATTGGTGGTACTGTATGGGCCAGTGAGGCGTTGACTCATCCTGCTTCGCCTCTAACCCAATAGCAATAGCCTTAGAGGGCGAAGCCTATACGAAATAGAACGGGGGTTACGTACTGTAACCCGGATTCTATGAGTATAGGCGCAGCCCTCTAAGTTGAAGGCCTCACTGGACCTTGGTTCTCAGTGCTGAAGAAAAGTCATTTGGGAGCCGAAGGCTAGGTCTCACCGTTGTATATATACAAGGTGCGGACGTAGGAGAGGCCCACGCTGTGGGTGGGCGTAGACTAAAATCCTCAGTGCCGCGCAAGCAATAGCTATAGCCTTAGAGGGCTGCGCCTATACTCATAGAATCCGGGTTACAGTACGTAACCCCCGCTTTTCAGTAACGAAGCTCTTTTATTGACCGAGTAGCGCGGTAGCTTCCACACACGTTACATTTTCCCAAGCATTTCTGATGGATCAGTTAGTTTGTGACACCAACGCCACACACGGACCTGTATGTGCAGCCAGCAGAAGCGCTTCCCTGTGATGGTGACATCACGTACCGATCCTTGGGTTGATGTTTGCGACTTTGCTGCAGGGGAATAAAGACACGTGCGACGGAATGTCTCTCTCTCTCTCTCTCGCTCTTTCTCTGCCATGAATGTTTAGGTTGTTTAGGTTGCAATGTTTCCACAGCACAAAGTCACATATAAACTATAAAAAATATAGAATTAATTAATAATTACTTAATTTGATTTATTAATAATTAGATTATTAACTATATAAACTATAAAAAATATAGAATTAATTAATAATTACTTAATTTGATTTATTAATAATTAGATAATTAAGTTGCTTTATACAAACAACAATGGTTCTCGTTTGTTGCATGAGGAAGTACATTTAGCAGCAATGATATGGCAGGAAGTAGGAGAGTTTGTGTCTGATTTAGCTCTAACACACACATTGGAGCAGGTTTTTAGTCTTTCTTCTATTGTTACTGTGGAATGAAGTTGGTTCAATATAAACTAGGCCTATGTTGTGTGTGTGTGTCAGTGTGTGTATATAAATATTTATATATAAATGACCTAACTATAAACTATTAAAAAATTAAAAGTAGCTTAGATGTAACTAAGCTACTTTTGCCACGTTGCTGTAGCTTAGCTTGCTACATTTCACTGGGGGGTAGCTTCTGTGTAGTGAAGCTTCATTTAATGTAGAGTAGCTAGTAGCTTAGCTCACTACATTTTCCAAGTAGCTTGCCCAACACTGTTAACAAAGATTAATTTAACTAGAATAAAAATAGTAGACAAAAGAGGCCACTAGATAGCAGCAGAGAAGAAATTCACCATCGGAATGTGCCAGAAAGGATGTGGTTAGTGAACAAAGAGGACGAGATCAAGTTTAGTCAGATTTATTTACATAATCCAACATCACAAATCATGCATTTGCCTCAAGGGGCTTTACAATCTGTAGGGTATACGGCCACCTTCTGTCCTTAGAGCCTCGATTCAGAAGAACTGAAACGTCAGGAAGAGTAACAGAGGAGGATCCCTCTTCCAGGACTACACATGCAATAAATGCTGTGTACAGAATCAACCAAACAAGCAAAATAACAATATAAAATCAGCTACATGACTACATTATAGATGAATTGTGAGGACGTCCAACAATGGCAAGGTGCGACCAAACTATAGTCAATGGCATTTGTTCTGCAGGTATTTAGTCATGAATCAAAGCACTGGGCAAATCAAAAAAATTGATCTGATGGTGGCGCTAGATGAAAAGTCAGAGGATAACCAAAGTTATTAGAGTTCATCTGGAGTGGAACAGGTCTGAACCACATTAAATAGTAATCCAACCTATAGTGAGATATTTTAGTCTGAACCAAAAACATCAATCAGCTGGTGGCGCTAGATGAAAAGTCAGAATCCACAAAGTGAATTAATGAAGTGATTCCTCTGTGGACCAATAATGTCCAAACTAAATTTTATGTCACTTCATCCATCTATCCATCCTTTGGTTCAGGTCCAGTCCATCTGGACTAAAGTTGTGGCTACGACACAGATGTATCCACAGAGCAACACTGCTAGTGTGTCTAAAAAGTGACTAACAGAAAATATTATGGTCATGTTGATATAAACATTAGAGAAACACATGATGCAGCTGAAATATGATCCTGGCTCACCATCTCGACCTCAGCTGACACATTCAGCAGCAGTGAGGTTTTTGTATAAGGCTGTTTCACTGTGGGAGGGTTGGCTTCTTCTACTACCCTTACTACAGCTACAAATGGATCTCTGGCTCTGGAACTAAACTGTATGTAACAGGTAAGAATAAACATTTTCTTTCACTTATTTTATTGAATAAGTTGAAAATGTGTTTTAATGAGTTTCTGCAGCTTCAGGCTTCACATGTTAGTTTGTTCATGATGATGTAAAAACTTCTTGCAGCTGTGCAGCTGTTATGTAAATAGATTCACAATTACTGAAAAATGTTTAAATCTCACTGCACAACTGAAGTTATTCTTTATTTCTGCACCAGATGAAAGTGATTCAGAAAAAAAGGAAGATACTGACAAAGTTACCAATATACAAATTTTGATAATCTCAGTAATTCAGTGTTGTCTCTTGTTCTTTAAAAACATTAAATTTAACAATTTTATTTCAGACAATAATTTTATTTTGAAAAGCATGTAACTTTAAACATGGTGAATATAATAAATAAGAAATACAGTATATCTTAAATGGTAACATTTACCTTATGGTACTTGTGTTACATGGTACAAAATTTATTTTAGTGGAATATATATTTGTACATGAAAGGAAACAGATACTGGGGTTGATAATAACTGAATTATAATAATAATAAAGCAATTTTGGGAATGCAAATTTAGATATTTATATATACATTCATATTTGAACATGTATTTAATATAAATAGTATTTTGCAGAACAAATCATCTTCATCTTATTAATGTTATAATAATTTAGTAATTTAAGATTTATTTGGTAAATATGAAATATGCAGTACTTGTATTTTATGTCAAGGTAAATATGTTTATTATAATATATATATTAACTCTGATATGGGGTAAGTCCTTTCATGAAGTTTTTTTATATAGAACTTAAACATTTAATAATAAAAATATGAAATTATTGATACACTGATGAGTGTTTTTAGATAGTTAGGTATATGGTGGAAATTATAAAATAGGACTTGTGACAAATTTGAAAATAAAATAATGTAATATACTGAAAGATTTTTTAAATAAGTAATTGCCAATAAGACAAAAATGTCCCCATGAAAATTATTATTGTAATTATACATGACAAGTGTGTTTGATATGAAGGTGAATCCAGTACATGTAGTGAACTGTGTGCTGTATTGATGAGGAGCTCAGTGATCAGAGTCCATGTAGTTTCCAGGATCAGACTGAATGCAGTGCTGGAAGCTGCTGTTGACTGTGTGAATGTGTGTCTGTGCTGCTTGTTGCTGCTGTCAAACTTCAGATGAGCAGGTAGTGAAGCCCGTGGTGAGCGTGTACCCAGCAGCATCCAGAGCCCACCTGGAGGGGAAGAGCTCCCTGCTGTGTGTGGCCTCAGACATGTTTCCTCCTCTGGTCCGGTTCTCCTGGAAAAGACAAAAGGTGAACGGTCCTTTGGAGGATCTGTCTCCGGATGAGGGTGAACAGCTGGAGCTTAGAGAGCCGGGACGCACCGCCGCCATTAGAGTGATTGATCGGGACGCTCTCTACACATATAAATACCGCTGCTACGTCCAGCACGAGGGGGGGGAAGTGAAGGCACAAACAGAACAAGGTAATGAAGGCTTGGTGACTGTGTTCAGCAGAGATTCAGCCTCATGTGGAGACGCTGTCAAAGAGAGCAGAGGAGCAGAGGACTGACATTTCTTTCTGACTCCTTTTCTGTTTCAGAGGTTCCAGCCACGACCTGGTTTTTGAACCAGGTGAAGCTGCTCTGCCTGCTGTACACAGTGCTGATAGTGAAGAGTCTGGTGTACTGCTGTGGACTCTCTCTGCTGAGGATCCTCAGAAACAAGGGACTGTCCACCTGCTGCACACATGCTGACTGAATGCTTTCTGCTCGCCTTTTCTCATCATCAAATCTTATCAATTCATCTCATTGATCACTTTGATCAGCGGTCAGAAATGTAAGTTATAATGTGTACCGTTAAGATCCAGGCCTCCTCAAAACATAAACATATATATTTACAGTTACTGAGTGTAAATTATGTTTTATAATGTTAGTTGGTGTAGCTGAATCCATAGATCTCTGCTAGATACGTTATTGTTTACAGTATTTTTCTGTTCGTGTCTCTCTTTTTAATACATTATGCAGAGTGTGGCAGGTTTGTTAAATTTTTTCAGTGTAACTTTCTCAATAAACGTAAAAAATACAGCTTCTGTGTTATATAAACATTCTTGCTTTTATGGATTTCATTTTGGCTTCATAGCAAGTAATCAGAACCAGCGTCTTTGGCCGTGTATGTTGACAGCTAAAAGTTGTATTTGAGACTCTGGTCTCAATTTAACTTCACATAGCACCAACGATGAGCAAACATGAAGATATAGCTATTATCTAAAAGTCAGCAGGTGTGGGTGTGCCACCAAGTTCAGTGCTGACCCCTTTTTTAATTTTGTCGATGTGAATGTAAAACTCTACGCTGATGACACTGTTGTTTTTTTTGCTATAATGCTACAACTGCTACACAATATTGCCATAGTGGCTACATCTGCTGGGTTGACTGGCTTTGTTTATTTCTGTTAAAGCAATAAAATGCTGCTCAACTTTGTTACTTTGCCAGCTGCCTTTTTGAAGCATGTATTATTTCCATCTGAATTCTCTGCTGACTGACTGCTTGTTAGAGTCAGTGTGAAGTAATAAAGTGGGATTAGAGTAGACTGCAGGTTCTCAGCTCTGAGTTCAGGATTTGAGATGTTTCTCTCACAGATTGATAAAAGATCACAGATCAAGATGTCAAAGCTGAGACAGAGTCGACGGTTGTAACTGTCATTGTGGTATTAAAAGAAACCCACACAGCCCGTCTGCTGCAGGAAAGGACGTGTTGAGTGTCAACACTTTTTATGAGTCCTAATAACCACTGAGAACATATTCATATCTGCTGCAGTACACACTCATCAACTCCTCTCCCTCTCTGTAGCTGTTTGTCTTTTCTCTTGTTGTCTGGAAGCCTTTTTTCCACTGAGCCCAGAGACCAACAATGACGACCCACCTGGAGGTTTTATTTATGTGGATTTTAGCCATCAAAGGTGAACTTTACAGTTTACACTTGGTGTTGATGAGAGCCATCAAGTCTTCATACAAACATGACTAACTACTTCTTTGTCAGAGCCGGTAACAGAAACACATTTCATCACAATCCATCCAATAGTTGTTGAGGTATATAAGTAAAGCAGCGTGTTGTTGTAGCCACTAGAGAGCAGCAGAACTCCCAAATACACACTACGTACTAATTCTATTATTCAACATACAAATTCTTTTAAACCAAATACTATTCCACATAGTGTACTGTTAAATGTACAAAAACATCAATCAAACAAATAAGAGAGGGCACACATGTAGGAAGTGGGAATGTGGCTGAAGGGAGGGGCAGACAGGCAGAATGGGGAAAACAAGCCTGAAGCAGATTAGTAGTGGTAGTAACAGTAGAGGTAGTTGAAATAGTAGTGTCAGTGAAGGAAAGCATATTCATTTACACACTGAGCTTGTTTTAAAGTGCTAACCTTTTAAATGAAATTAAAAACAACAGTCTAGCACTTAAAGCATTCAGCATATTTAATGAAATTAATGATTATTGCATTTTTTGGATTGTATCTACACGGTTGAAATGTTGCCTTTGTTGTAAGTCGTTTTGGATAAAATAGTGTGAAAAATAAATGCAATGTAAATTTAATGCGTCATGGAAATTACACTGTGATCAATCAATTCCACAAATTAAAGTACTTTAATGTAAAATCTACCAGTTAAGGGTCACTTGTACAGAAATAATATACAAACTTAGAGTTTCGAGTTTAGTACTAATATGGGATTAATAATCATTAATAATAATCAGTTCATCATTTTAGACAAAATGATTAATCAATTAGTTGATGAGATGAACTAATAATCAAAGTCAAGTCATTTAGTTGCAGCCTATAAGTAAATGTCCTATTAATATTAGTAGGAGAAGAAGCAGCAGCAGCAGCCGCAGTAGTGATGGTAGTACTACTACCTGGTAATAGCAGTAATAGCAGCAGTAGTGGTTTTAGAGACCTTATGTGTAAGTCAACATCTTGGAAGAACACAATGCAGCATAAAATGTAGATACAGGTACAGGTTATCCTTTTTATCAACTGATTGACAAATCCTTCTTAAAACTATTTTATTTAATTTTTGCATTAAAGTGTGTAAAACTGAAGTTATTTGTACCGAGACAAAAGTTTGACCGTTTTTTTTTCGTAGCCCAAAATCTTTGAAGCATAAAATATGGACTGTTAAAGTGGATGCACCAAAGTGTCTCTGAGCAAGCCACTTAACCCCTAGTTGCACGAGAGGCCTGCAATCTGTAATATATTTAGCAATTGTAAGTTGCTTTGTAGAAAAGCATCAGCTAATTGAGTATATGTAAATGTAGGCAGAAGTAGAGTTATTAGTATTTTATCAGTAGTATTAGTTTACTTCGTGAAAAGATATATTTAACAGCTCCTACCAGGGAAAAATATCATAACCGCTGCTTCAGATATGAGGAGCACACCTGGATTTAAACTCTCCTGACTTCCTGGCTTCATCTTTAAATGATTCCTCTGAACTTTATTTTACTTTCTGGTGGTCTACAAAAAACTATTTTACTTTCTGGTGGTCTACAAAAAAAACTAATGTGTCAGGCTGGATTTTGGGGAAATGTGTCAAAAATGATGCAGCAGACATGTAGAAATGTTCCATCTGATGGAGTTATAGGTTTGAATATTTCACTCAGTGAAACATCATGTAGCTTTAATGAAGAGACTGAACAACAGAAAACAAAATAAAGATGTGAAGCTGTGTGTGGAAAATTAAATACAATGAAAGAAATGTGAGGGGACATTTAAGGGTTAAAATCAAAGTTTTTTAAGTTTTGTATTTTACCGAAGAAACTTCTGACTGAATCAGTTCAGAGAAACAGAGAAGTCTGGGAAACAAGAAGCATTTAGAAACAACATTAAAATAATGAGAATAACAGAAAGATAAATAGTGTCAGTAAGAAATGAAGCTGCTGGCTGACAGTAACCTTCATCTTCTTTTTCAACAACAGACATTTGAAGATTGAACACAAACAGGATTTTGGAGAATGAAGGTCTCAGTGTGACGAAGCACACAATGAAAACAAGAAGCTGTTAGACTTTTTATACTAGAGAGATACAACTACATGTTCCTGTCCTGAATTGATGATTTTCACTGTTAGAATCAGCCGAGTTTGTAGTTTTCCTTCTTTCTAATGTACCTGTAGTGATTTGAAATAGTTCAATAGAGGAAATGAACTGTAATAAAGCAGAATGAGCTCCGACTCAGCAGAAAACCACACAGCAGCTTCAGCTGAGCTGTCAATCAGCAGCAGCAGCCTTATCTGTCCGCCGCAGGGGCTGATGGGAGGTCTGAGGACCTGTTAGAAACCACGTGGCCCTCGTCTGATCTCACAGCTCGTCCTTGTTTGGCCTCAGCTGCATCAGAGCGCCACTTCTCCCAGGTTCACCAGAGGAAACACCACTGCACACAATGCTTTTCCTCCCAGCTGCTGCTCTGTGCTGTCTGTGTTCAGGTGAGTGTTTCCAGCCAATCAGGAGCCAGCAAACTCCACCTGGAACAAACACTGTCACACTGACCTTCATCTATCTGTCTGTGTCTCTACAGCGATGGTTGCCATGGCAGCAGAGCTGGTTCAGGAGGATTTAACATTGACCAGGAGAGTTGGTGAAACTGTTTCCTTCAGCTGTGGAGGAACTGACCAGTGTGACACTGATTATGTATTCTGGTACCAGAAGAAAGACACAGAAACATTCACAAGGATCCTTTATATTCAGAGGAGTAATGGTTATGTATATACAGGTTTCAATCATCCTCAGAAAAATGATTTCTCAGCTGTGAATAAACAGAACGGCTGTGAGTTGCAGATCCAGAGAGCTAAACTCTCTCATTCAGCCACCTACTGCTGCTCCTGTTATGAGAGTAGCTCCCACAGTGAGAAATGATCCCTGCAGCCTGTACAAAAACCAGCAGATGTCAAACAGTGTTTGTGACAGGAAGAGAGCAGTAAACCACAGCCCAGGTTCACATATTTCACCTCCATCTCAGCCAGAGTCACAAACATACTGAGCTGAGGGATTTATTTAATATTCTATTGATTTCTATTTGATCAGATATTCCAGCAGGTTTCTTGTTGTTCCACACAGTGAGGACAGTGTATGAGCAAACACGATTTGTATTCCACGCATTTCGCCCCTGCTAAATGAATGACCACGCTACAAAAATTTCACATGCTCATCAATGTGATTGCGACACCAATGATTTTCCCCAGCACACTGTGCAACAATGCGTATTGATGTGCAAAGCGAGTGTGTGGGCCAGTGAAAGAGAGAGAGCGAGTGGCAGAACAGAGGAAAATATTTAAGTTTCTTCGTAAGTTGTCAGTCTAGCCGAGAATGTGTAGTTTAACTTTAGGCCACAGTCTATCTGTTAAGTGAACGGTGTTAGTGCTAGCTAACACCCCCTGTAAAGCACAGTGTTTTTTTGGCTGCAATGTAGGCTAACGCTAACTAAATCAATAGCCTGTTGAGTAATATTAATTAGTTGCGAGCAACTTGACGAGCAATGAGAACATCTCCTTCAAGCTACATTAGTGTCCTGTACACATAGGGAAGAGCCGCGACGATATAAACACTTTTCAGATATCCATCATTTTAAAATATAACGTTACAGACAGAAATCATTTGTTGTTGTCATCAACAACTTAAGTGTGTGCTCTATCAATACCAGGTGTTATCTTGTTAAATGTGGAACGACTTCAGTATAATTTTACTTTGAAGGAAAGGTGCGCATTGTTTCATTTGTCCCTACTGTGTGGGATGAAACACAGGATTGGGACAGAAGAAACACAATAATATACATTTAACTGTTCTTCTTAATATGTAATTGCAAACTCAGTATGTCCTTTCTCTTAATAGGAAATAGTATAAATATAACTTAGCTAGCTAACTAGAATATTCAACAGCTAATGAATTGGATCAGATATCGGCTGCCCTTTTTCTGTACATCTACAGCCTGTTTTCCTGGTCTACTGTCACGCTGTGGGCGTGTTTGCTCTGTTTTGGTTCTCCGTCATGTTATTTATAGTCCTGTTTTATGACATGTTTAGTTCATTATTATTATTGTCATTCTGTGTTAGCCTCCGTGTAGTCTTGTTTATCATTTTGTTCATCCGCATCTTTAAGTTTACATCTGTCTAGCTCTATCCTAGCTCCTCTTTTTTTGTCTCAGTTTATGTCTTAGTGTTTTGGGTTCTGTCCTGTGTCCAGTATCTGTTATACAGTCTGTGGTGCTTTGGGTTTCTCTCATGTCCGTCTCTGTCTGTTTTCTTGGAGTCTTAGTTCTGGTCCTTAGTTCATGTTTTAGTATTTTCTCCTAGTTCTTGTTTTCATTATCTTGGTTTAGTCTCCTCCTGCACTCTGTTCTGTGTTCTCGTTTAGTTTTGTTATATCCCTGTGTTATAGTTGGTGTTTGTCAGTTTACATGGGTTTCTGTTATTGTCTGTAGTTAGATCCGTGTCTGGTATTTTGTTACATGTGTGCTGTCTGTGTTGGTTATTCTGCCCCATGTCTGCCTGTCAAGTGTTTTGTCTTTTTTCCCCTCAGAAACCTGCCTGCCTGCTAGTCTCTCTGCTTTCCTGTCAGTTCATCATCCTGTCTGTCTGCTGTCATTATTAGTATCACCTGTTTGTGCTCCCGCCCTCCTTGTTAGCCAGTGCTTAAATGTTTGTTGCTTCTGTTTAGTTGTTGCTGGTTTGTTGTATGTATTTTGCTTGCCGTGTGTCTTGCCTGTTGCCTGCCTGTCTGGTTTATTGGATTATCCTTTGTTCTGTCTGTTGTGTTGTGTAAGACTCAATAACGACACCGTGTAGCTTTGTTCGCGCTGCCTTTACTTAACTGCCGCAAACCTTACACTTTCCACCTTTTGCCGTAAACCACTGCTGTAAGCCTTAAAGGCACAGTAACCTGAACTAGCAGTGCATAACATAAAGTCCAACAGGACACAATACTGAACATTTTCAGACATAACATTTTCCCCCCGCCCCCCTGGAAACTGAAACACAACATCTAGCCCACATTCCCCAGTGTCCCTATCACCCTGTCACATAGTCCCCATGCCAGACAGGCGGGACCCTCATCCTCTGAGGTCGTGCTGGCCGAGAAACTGCGTCGGGGGGTGCTGGTGGATTACCCCCCACCCCGGTTAGCTCTTGGCCTGGGTTGCCAACCTAGAGCCACTGCTGGGGACAGAGGTGCTGCAGGTGCTGAGGGGGCTGCGACTCTGTGCAGGCGGTTTGAGTGCCAACGAGTCCCATTCTCAAGTCTGTAAGAGGCCGGCCCCAACTGCTTAGTCACTCGCAGGGGCTCTGACCAGTATGACTGTAGCTTATTTTGGCGGTGGAGGTGTTTGATCCTGACCCAAACCCCCGGGGAAAGTGAGGGGGTCTGCACTCTGTGCTTGGCATCAAACCTCTTTTTCATCTGAGCCTGCGAACCCTTCACTTGAGCTCTGGCTTTCTGGACCCCTGGGCTCCGACGTGCAGAAGCTGGTTCAGCTCTCAAGCAGTCCAGTGGTTGCTTTAGTTCACGCCCAATCATGAGCAACGCTCGTGACACTCCTGTGGTGGAATGCTTGGATGCCCGGATGGTCAGGAGAGTTTGGTTGAGTGCGTCGCTGAAGGTTTTCCCTTCCTCCAGACAGGCTCGGATTCCATTTTTTGAGAGTTTTATTCAGTCTTTCCACCCCCATTACTCTCTGGGTGATACACTGCCGTTCTGATGTGCTTGATGTTCCGTATCGTGAGAAACTCTGTGAACTCCACGGAAACGAGTGGGGCCCATTATCCGTTGTGATGACACTGGGAGGCCCCAGCGCCCAAACAAGTTGTCCAGGCGATTCGATGATGGAGTGTGCAGTGATGGAGCTCAGCTGAAAAACCTCAGGCCACTTCGAATGAAGATCGTGCACAACCAGCAGGTAGCGGCGTGAGCAGGTGCCCGTGAAGTTCACCACAGAGGTCGACCTGAATATGTTCCCAGGGTGGCGGCGGCCAAGCTGTCGGGGTGAGAGGGGCTGTGGCTGGCTGACCAGTTTTCCCACTCAGGAGGCAGCAAAGCGCAGTTACTGAACCAGCTCCTCAACATCAATATCTATGTGGGGCCACCACACTGTGTCCGCGGCAGCGCTGCTTTACCTTGACCACCCCCAGGTGCCCCTCGTGCGCCATGTGTAGTACTCTGGACCTGAGACACTCTGGAGCGACCGCCACGGTGGCCACGGGCCAAGCACACTGCCCCCAGCAGGAGAGCTCATTGCGGAAGCGGTAATAGGGGAGCAGCCTGTCATCCCACTTTGGCAGGCCAGCCGTCCTGGGCGTAGAGTGCGGAGAGTTGTGAGGACCTCATCAGCAGCTGAGGCCTGCTGCAGCTCCGCCAGAGTGACTACTGAACTGAGGGGCCCGTGCAGGATGTGGACCCAGTCTTCGTCGGCTCTCTGTGTCTGGTGTCACTTTGCCCGTCTCCTCCGTCCACCGACACAGCTCTAGACAGGAGGTGCGGCCACCGTGTTGGCCCGCCCAGGCATAAACTCCAGACTGAAGTTGTACTGGTTCAGCCTGTCAGCCCACCTCAACAGTCTCATGGGCCTGTGCCCCGAGCCTAGAGTCGCCAGCAGTGCAGTCAGCTTGGTGGTCTGCTGCGGATGGTGAAAGGCCTCCCGTAAAGGTAAACATGCCAGCGTTAGCATGCCCACAGGCAGGCTAGAGCCTCCCTCTCCCCACTGAATACTTCTGCTCTGCTGGAGTAAGTGCCCGTGAAGCGAAAGCCACCGGGCGTTCCACCCCTCTTGAGTCTGGGAGAGCACGGCCTAACGCCACCCGAGGCGTCATAGGTGACCATGGTGGAGCGGTCAAGCAAAAATGGGTCAGTGTCGGTGGGGGCGTGAGCTGCTGTTTGATGGCGCGCACAGCTCGTGGCAGGCCGGGGTCCAGTCCCACGTAACATCCTTCCTGAGCAGCCGGGCAGAGGGGCGTTGTGTCAGAGTAGCGTGGCATGAATCTGAGGTAGTAGGCGGCCATCCCCAGGAAGGAAGACAGCTGGGATGGTGACTCGCGGGTCTGGCAGGGACAGAATGGCCTCAGTGTGGGACATAATCGAGGCGATGCCCTTCTTTGAGAGCCTGAAACCCAGGAACTCAACCTCCTCAACCCGAACATGCATTTCTCAGAGTTCAGTGTGACCCCATGCTGTTCGAAACGCTGGAAGACCTGCTCCAGGCGATCATCATGCAGTCGCGATTGGAGGGCATGCACCACCACATCATCCAGGTAGATGGAGACACCCTGGATACCAGCCAGTATGAGTGACATTATCTTCTGAAAACAGCTCGGGGCTGATGAAAGTCCAAATGCCATGCGCTTAAATCTGAAAACCCCCGATGCGTGACAAGCGCTGTGAGGTCCATGCTATCTGGTGCCAGAGGGACCTGCAGGTAGCCGTTACGTAAGTCCATCTTACTGAAAACAGTGGAGCCATGGAAATGGCTAGTGAGCTCCTCAGCCGTGGGTAGGGGGTACTTATCAGGAATGATGGCTTTGTTTACATCTGTGAGGTCGACACAAAGTCGCAGACCACCCCCCTTCTCTTGGCAATCACAAGGTTAGACACCCATGGCGGCGTCGGCCGGGCTCTATGGCGTCCGCCTCCACCAGGCGGTGCAGCTTCGGCCTCCACCAGCGTCCACGGAGGGCAAGAGGAATGCGCCGTAGGGGTTGAATCACAGAGGCGGACTGACAGATCAACAGTAGGCTGGTGTACAAATCCAGTCATGCGGCCCAGCCCGTTGAACAGTTGTGGGTAGCGGTCAGGCCAGGAGGCGGCGACCTGCAGTACATGCAGGCCCTTGCATCACTCACGGTAAAGCCCAGGGCAAGAAACAAGTCAAGGCCCATAATGTTAGCTCCCTTCTGGGTGATGCAGAACTTAGTGTCGAGCATATTGTTGATCATAGCTGGCGGGGAGGCAGGCCACACCCAGAGTGGAGATAGGGAAATGGCCGTAGCCTAACAGGGGTTTAGCAGCTGCTGCCAGAGGCACATGACTGAAGAAGCGGTCAGTATGTGCATTTGTTCAGGATTGACACTTTAGCCCTGTGTCCACAAGGAGTGGGATGAGAACTGTGCCCTACGGCATGTGCAGAGTTTGAATGAAGGCTGTGAGGTCTGTACAGTGTTTATGGGAACAGCAACAGCATCATGGCAAGCAGGAGAGGAGCGACAGCAGCGTGCAAAATGGTTCAACTTGTTGCAGTTACGACAACGTTTCCCATGGGCAGGACATGACTGATCTCTAGTTGCATGTTTAGGGGAGCCACAGTTGCTACAGCTCTTGTGCCCACTCTCCCTGGGCCACCTGTCCACCCTGTGTACATCCAGACTGTCACTCACCCTGTCAGCCGCCTCGGCAGTGTCTGTGTGCTGAACTGGCGGTGGTGATGATGTCGCAGGCTTCGTGCACAGCGCGGCCGAACTTGCGCGCCTCGATCAGGGCCGTTTCCAACTGCTTTCCAAGTACTAACGCGTCCGCTAGCGTCATGGAGTCTGGCTCTAGTAAAAGTCTCTCCCTCAGTTGGGTACATGACGTTTTCTCTATTAACTGGTCGACTATAAGTCCATCCTCCAAAGCCCCAAAATCACAGAGTTTAGCCCGCTCACGTAATGCTGATACAAAATGGGCAGCGGTCTCACCCGGCATTTGGGTCCGCTGGCGGAACTCAAAGCGGTGCATCCGCCGGCTTCTTCGGAGCTGAAGTGAGCCTTTAAGGCAGTGCGTGGCTGTGGCGTACTTATCATCCGATAAGGTGAGCGTGGCTAAGATTAAGCTGTCCCTCCTGCCGAGACAATGGCGCGGGAGCGCGCACTTCCTCGCCTCCGCTAGGTCGAAGTGTCCCAAAGCCAGCAAATAATCCTCAAAGCGACATCAGCCAGCGATCCCAGGGAACAGCGGGATCACCAGGAACAGGTAAGAAAGGTGGCGGTGGTGGTAAGGCGAGTTCAGACATCCTCGTTAAGCCAAATGTTGTGTTGTGTAAGACTCAATAACGACACCGTGTAGCTTCGTTCGCGCTGCCTTTACTTAACTGCCGCAAACCTTACACTTTCCACCTTTTGCCGTAAACCACTGCTGTAAGCCTTAAAGGCACAGTAACCTGAACTAGCAGTGCATAACATAAAGTCCAACAGGACACAATACTGAACATTTTCAGACATAACACTGTCTTCCCTGGATCTTTTGTTTATGGACTGTTTTTTGCTGCTCTGCGGACAACCTAGGTTTGGACTTTGCTTTCAGTTCTTTTGACTTAAGTATTTCTTTTTCCCGTTTTGGATTTGCTGTGTTTGCGGACAACTTTTGTTATTCTGGACTCTGCCGTAGGTTTTGTTTGGGCTTTAATAAATACCTAGAAACTGTACCTGCTCTGCCTCAGTGTCCTGCGTTTGGGTCCTAAAACCTGTCCTGCCAACACACACGACAGACCTTGACATGTACTTTGAAGACTTATTTGGCTGTGAGCATCCTGGTGGTCCAATGGCTTTTAAAAAAATTGGCCCAATGTCAGACTTATTTACAGACCCCTGCTGTACACCCTGATTAAATGATTTTTCAGTTTTCTGCGTGACAGCTGGTTAATAAAGGAAGGACACTGGTGACCACGGAGGAACTGAGCCTGGTAAAGTAAACAAGGGATGGATACTAGTCCTTTTAAGCATTTGAGGATAATGTTTCTCTTGGATTTTATTGCACAAATTAAATACTTAGTAATTATATAGAAATCACATAGGAAAAAAAGATGCATCAAGATGGATCGCTGCCCTCTGAATTGTGGTCGAATCGTGAGGTGCCAAGAGATTCTCATCCCTACTGCCCAACCAGTATTCCCATTCAATTACTTTAAAATGTTTTGTAGAGCAGTTGCCACAATGTCTCCAATTATCCACTGCATCTGTTAGGGCCTGTCCATAGGCTCGCTTTTCATCTGTGACAACATCTGAGCCTCTTCTTACATGATGTTATAATGGTCGGCTACAGGTCTTGAGCGATCTCTCACTACCCTGACAATGAGTTTCTTTGATTTAGCCTAATTTGTCTTCAAAATTCATAAATATTGTTCATAAAGTCAAGAAACAAAGGTTTTGTTTTTTCCTGCACAAAATGTGTCGCTTTACTTAAAGAGGTGGTGTTATGCTCATTTTCAGGTTCAAAATCTTAATTAGGGGTTTGTACCAGAACAGGTTTACACCATATTTTCCTCATTCTGCACATTGCTGCAGCTCCTCTTTTCACCCTATGAGTTGTACGCTCCGCTCTTGAGCTACAGAGTGATGCATCTTACTTGCACAAAATCTTTGTTGGGAGTTGCACATGCGCAGTTCCCAGGTAAGGACTACTAGCCAATCAGAAGCAGAGAAGGGCGGGTTATAAGAAACAAGGTAGTGTGATCCAAATCAAAGCCTTCAGACGGCGACCGTAACCTAGCAGATGGTCTAAGTTATTACCAGCCCACATCATTGTTCCACATCTGACCATCAGGACTGAAAGTTGAACTGTTTCAATATTCCTCAGAATGTAAAGACAGATAAGCGGTGTGAAAACCTTCCAGCTGTGTTTTCCTCAGCCGTTGTTGCTGCAGCGTCTGTGTGACGGCGGGAGCAGAGGGCTCTGTGAGCGGGCGACTGGCGGCCTCACGCGCTCCTCCAGCTGCGCCGCGGAGCTTCCCCGCCGCCGCTATGGAGCTCCTCAACTCCGAAAATATTCATCACATTTTTGTTCCGCCATCACTTCTCGTAAAACTGTTAATATTGGAAATCTAAACAGCTGATTTCTCACCTCAAAACTTCTCAGAAGTGGATTTAGTGATGAAATTCCACACGAAAACTGTAAAATAAACTTCCTGTTGCTGCCTCTGTCCGGTGCAGTGATGATGCAGTGAATAGTGAATATTCTCTCTGACCAATCAGCAGTCTGTTGTGTTTTCATGTTACATTTTAGTTTCTCTCAGCTCGTTTGGAACCTCGATGGAGGTGATACGAAAAAAAGTACCTGGAAGCAGGTACAGGTCCAACTTTTCTACAATGGAAACCCAAACAAAGGCGAGTCGAGCCAAAGGGGCTCCGCTCAGACTAGCTTTGTTTGAGGGCGTGGCCTGACCCGGCCAGCCACTTGGCGAGCTTTACGATGCGTTTGCATTGTGACATCACAAGTCAAGGAAGTGAAGGGCTGGACTACAAACGAGGTGTTTTCAGGCAGTTCAGAGCAGAGCTTTCTGTGGGAGATGGGAATTCCCTTTGGGTTGGACTTTGGACTTTTTCACTTTGCAAACCTGTTACATGCACAAAAAAGATATATAACTCAATGAAGGAGAGGGAAAAAGCCAAAAAGCAGAATACCACCACTTTAAAGCAAACAAAGACATGTTAGAGGGACTTATAATTTGTTCATGTGGTATTATGTCCACCTATCATATATTATACAGGGATGGACATTTTAACACTTCACTTAAAACAAACAAAAACAGACAATATAACATTAAACATTACTATAAGCTGTTCTGAATTGTGACTAAAGTGTATTTATAACGAGGCAGAGTGAATGGTTATAATGTACTATACAACATGGTAGGAGAGTCTTGACGCACAGTGGTAAAAAGTGATATTACTATTAGTTATAAAACATTAAACAACGGTCATAATGTCTTATGAACTTTGCTATAATGCCTAATGCATGTTTGTAAGTGATTATAACAATTGTTATAATGTCTTATGGAAGCACCTTCATAGAAAGTAAGTCTCTAATCCTCTGGAAGTTTATTCTAGCTATTTGCTGCATAGTAGCTAAATGCTGCTTCACCATGTTTTGTTTTGACTCTGGGGACAGTTAACAGATCCCTGGTCCCTGATGACCAGATGGGACTAGAGGGGTCATATTCTAAAAACATTTCAGTGATGTAGTTTGGTCTAAACTGATTTATAGGTGTGTTCAGATTTTCAGGTCTTTGTTAGAACTCCAGCACCAGCATTCAGTACAAGCCATTACAAGTCTAACCTCCTAGAACTAAAGGGATGAGAAAAAGGATGTACTAAACAATTTTTGTGGTGTTTTTTGGACATGAGTCCCTTTAAGTCCTGTCATATTCATAAGGTGATAGTAGGCTGACTTTATTACTGACTTGGCCTAAAGGGAGCATGAAGACGTTAAACAGAAGCAACCCTAGAAATGAACCTTGTGGGACTCCACGTCATGTTAGTTAGCTCAGATACATAGAAGTATTGGGCGGTTAAGTGTTAAATGATACACTAAGATTGAATAACACCAGTACTGAAATTTTGCATGAGTCAGTGCTAAGACAAATATTATTTAGAGAGAACAGTTTACTTTTTGCAGTATGTCTATCGAGGCAGCAGGTATATGGCTTAAGTTGTCTCACCATTTCCTCAAGAGTTTTGAAGTCTTTTCTCTTTAAAACAGAACATTTACATTTATCTGACACTTTTATCCAAAGTGACTTACAATTGCTTTACATGTCAGAGGTCGCACGCCTCTGGAGCAACGAGGGGTTAAGTGTCTTGCTCAGGGACACAATGGTGGACTGGTCAGTGGGGGGGACACATAACAGTTCAAGATGATCCATACCGATGGTTTATTAGTGCTCCTAGCTCATTATGGTTGTTAGAGCTAGCTGAGGCTAAGTTTGAATAACCATCATTGGCGTTTTCACCTGAGACTCCAAGTGTCACAATAAAAATTGGGGAAAAATCCAAACCTACATGGCCCTGTGTGAAAAAGTGAGAGCCCCCTAAATGTAAAAACGGGTTTGGCCACCCTTAGCAGCAGCAACTGCAATGAAGTGTTTATGATAACTGGCTTTTGCAGCGCTGTGGAGGATTTCTGGCCCAATCATCTTTGCAGAATTGTTGTAATTCAGCCACATTGGAGGGGTTTTGAGCCCTAAATGCTTCTTTAAGGTCTGCCATAAAATCTCAATTAGATTAAGGTCAGGACTTTGACTAGGCCAGTCCAAAGTCTTTTCTTAAGCCATTCAGAGGTGGACTTGCTGGAGTGTTTTGGGTCATTGTCCTGCTGCAGAACCCAAGTACTTTTTGCTCAGCAGAGGTTTTTGTCTTGGAACTCCAGTTTTCATATCATGAACACTGACCTTAACTGAGGCAAATGAAGCCTGCAGGTCTTTGGATGTTATTGTGTTTTTTTCTGACATTGGACATGTGGTGTTAGGATTTGGCTTTTGTGCTGTTGTTTTTCCTGTGTTTATTTGATATTGTCATGGTTTGGAGTTTTGTAGCCTTGTTTATTGTTTTGGTTCTTTCGCTTTAAGTCTTCTTAGTAACTGTCTTGTCTCTCATCTAAGTTCTTGGTCCTGTACTTTAGTTCATGTTCAATGTACTTCTGATGGTCTGTCTTAGTCCTCAGTCTTTTGTCTCCATGTTTTAGTATAGTCTTGTCACCTGTTTGGTCCCGTCTCTCTCCGTGTCCTGATTTTGCTGTCTTTGTGTTTTTACTTTTGTAGATCTGTCCTTGTGAACTTTACTTCCTGTTTTATTTTGGTATTCTTCTGTACCTGGTGTCCTTGTCTGGCTTTGCTTGTTTACCAGATGTGTCTCAGCTGTGCTTCTCTCCCCTGTTGTCCCTCTCTGCCTGCCTGGTCTCGTTAGCCTCATGTCTGTCACCTGTGTACTCCCGCCCTGCTCGTTTGTCCCTGGTGTATATATGTCTGGTGTTTCTCTTCAGTCTCTGTCCAGTCATTGTTTGTGTTACCCCTCCTGTCTGTCATGTGCACTCTAATTCCTGTTTTCAGCCTCGCTTGTCTAGTCACCTTGTTCCTTTGGATTACCTGTGTTGGACTTTGTTTTCGTTTCACATTTGGCTTTTTATGGACTCAGCCACTCTGTATGTAAGTGTGCTCGCTTTTTGTTTGTTTAATAAATCACCTTTTGGATCGTACACCCTCTGCCTTGCGTCCTGCGTTTGGGTCCTCCAACCTGCTCTACCTACATCCACCATGTGGTTGCTGTTCTCTTGGGGTAATTTTGGTCGGCCGGCCACTCCTAAGGTTCACCAGTGTTCCATGTTTTCACCATTTGTGGATAATGGCTCTCACTGTGGCTCGCTGGAGTCCCAAAACTTGAGAAATTTCTTTATAACCTTTTCCCGGACCGATAAATTTCAGTCACTGATTCTCATTTGTTCCTGAATTTCTTCAGATTGCAGCATGAAGTCTAGCTTTGGAGGATCTTTTGGTCTAATTCACTTTGTCAGGCTGGTCCTCTTTAAGTGATTTCTTGATTGAGAACATGTTTGTCAGTAATCAGGCCTGGGTGCGGCTAGGGAAATTAAACTCAGCTTTCCAAAAATGTGATAAACCACAGATTTATGTTTTAACAGAGGGGCAATCACTTTTTTACCCAGGGCCATGTAGGTATGGATTTTTTTCCCCTTTAATAATAAAATCCTTTATTTAAAAGCTGCATTTTGTGTTTACTTTTGTTGTCTTTGTCTGATATTTTAATTTGATAATCTGAAACATTTCAGTGTGACAAACATGCAAAAAAATAAATCAGAAATGTGGCAAACACTTTTTCACATCACTGTATAAAGAATATCAATCAGGGAGGACATCGACAAAATTCAGGTGCCACCAAATACAGTCACATATTATTTCTGCAGGTATTTGGTAATGAACCAAAGTACTGAACAAACTAAAAGTTTGACCTGATGGTGGTGCTAGATGAAAAGTCAGAGGATCACCAAAGGTATTAACAATCATCCTGAGGGGAACATGAACGTCTGAACTGCATTTAATTTTAATCCATGTAAGAGTTGAGATATAGTCTGGGCCAAAAACATCAACCTGCTCCCAGATGAGTCAGAATCAACAAAGTAACTTTAAGTGAATTCTCTGGGGACCAAGAATGTGTGAACAACATGTCAGTCCATCCATCTGTTGGTCCAGGTCCAGTCCATCTTGACTAAAGTAGTGGACCAGCAGACAGAAGCATCCACAGAGCAACACTGCTTGAAAATAAAAAAAACATGTTGATATGAACATTAAAGAAACTCATCATGCAGCTGAAATATGATCCTGGTTCATCATCTGGACTCGTTCACCTCAGCTGACACATTCAGCAGCAGACAGGTTTTTGTATTACTCTGTTTCACTGTGGGAGGATACACATACTCCTACTTGATCTTTGGCTCTGGAATTAAACTGTATGTAACAGGTAAGAATAATCATTAATGTTCTTTCTGTTTTATTTAATAAGTTGAAAATAGGTTTTTAATTTCTGCTGCTTCAGGCTCCACATGTTAGTTTGTTCATAATTAATAGAGAGTTATTGCAGGTGGGCAGCTATTACTACATAAAAAGCTAAATAAAATATTTATAATTCTTGAAAAGGTGTTTAAATCTCACTGCACAACTGAAGTTATTCTTTATTTCTGCACTTCAGATAGAAAAAGGAAGATACTGACAAGTATATTTTGTCCTCTCAGTGATTCAGCTCTGTTTCTTGTTTTTTTGTAAGTGTGATATGAAGCATAATTTAATATATGTGAGCGAATTTATTTTATATAGCATATAACTTTAAAAATAAAAATGCTTAAACATTAAAATGAACTGTATGATATTTGTTCTTTATATCATGGTACATGATATAAAATGGGACCATATATATATATATATATATATATATATATATATATATATATGTGCCTTCTTTCCAACACGTTCTCATCTCAGAGCATCAAATTTAAATTTGTATTTGACACACAAGGTACCCTTCAGCATCTACAGGAGACGCTTCTTAACATGCTTCACAGATGTAATTTGGTTAGCTGCTATTGTAAAAACCAAAAGATCACAGTTTTCTTTTTGTAATAATGTGAACGCAGATAAGTGAGTTACAAGAAAGTCCTGGGCTTATCATGAAGACGCTGAAGTGTATGTTGTGTGTCAAACGCCGATGCCTTGTCAGGCTTTCTCAAAGCATCAGTATTTTACGTGAAGTTCTAAAAAAGAATTGCAGTAAGTAACTTATGTAGTCCATGTAGTTTCCAGGATCAGACTGAATGCAGTGCTGGAAGCTGCTGTTGACTGTGTGAATGTGTGTCTGTGCTGCTTGTTGCTGCTGTCAAACTTCAGATGAGCAGGTAATGAAGCCTGTGGTGAGCATGTACCCAGCAGCATCCAGAGAAAACCAGGAAGAGAAGCGATTCCTGCTGTGTGTGGCTGCAGACATGTTTCCTCCTCTGGTCCGGTTCTCCTGGAAAAGACGAAAGGTGAATGGTCGTCTGGAGGAGCTGCCCCCTTCAAAGGAGGAGCAGCTGGAGCTCAGAGAATCGGAATGCATTGCCGCCATTAGAGTGACTGACCAGGACACTCTCCACACATATGAACACGTCTGTTACATCCAGCATGAGACGGGCAAAGAGGAGGCCCGACTACAACAAGGTAATGAAGGCTTGGTGACTTGATTCAGCTTCATGTGGAGACGCTGTCAAAGAGAGCAGAGGAGCAGGGGACTGACATTGCTTTCTGACTCTTTTTCTGTTTCAGAGGTTTCTGCAAAAACATCACCTCCACCATCACTTCCACCATCAACTCTACCATCACTTCCACCATCAACTACACCATCACTTCCACCATCACCTCCACCATCGCGTCCACCTTCAGTGTCCTTCCAGTCTCAGTGTAGGGTGAAGCTGCTCTGCCTGCTGTACACAGTGCTGATAGTGAAGAGTCTGGTGTACTGCTGTGGACTCTCTCTGCTGAGGATCCTCAGAAACAAGGGACCATCCACCTGCTGCACACATGCTGACTGACTGTTTTCTGTTGCTTTTTGCTACCATCAAATCTCATCAATTCATCTAATTGCTTGCTTTGATCAGCTGTCACAAAAGTTCAGACGTATTGTGGTTAGTTGTAAAAGATCTTTTATGCACAGGTTAGATAAGGTCATCCTAAAAATATAAACACACATATACATTGTTGGGATCGCAGGGACCTCACAGATAAAGGTGTTAATTGGTGATAATAACTGAACCTTTATCATGTGAGCCATTGAACTCAATTAGCTAGCAGCCAACTCTGAGAACAGGGTCAGTGTCCGGACCCTCTCACCTGTTTTATGGCACAACAAAAGACTGAAACTGAACAATTAGTTTAGTTTGGTCTTGAGTGTTTTGATTTCTTTATCTTGATAAATAAATGTGTATATATAGCAGTTTCTGCTATAGCAGTGAATATATTGCCAACCTCCTGTATGTAGAAATCCAGATCCTTCAACCCACTATCTATTAATGTTATTAATGGTTAGTGTATTTCATGAGACTGAAATAATTAATCTTATGTATCTTTTGTTTAGGAGTAGTGTCCCAAGGAGAATATAACATTAAGTTATATTCTAATAATTTATTAACTGCAAACGTCATTTATATATATGCAATAACTGACTGTTATTTTTGTAGTATAGAGTTATTTTAATGCTCTTATTTCCTTTTAATTGTGACTTTTATAATGCTAGAAAATAAAGCTGAATCATTAGCCATCTGCTAAATATGTTATTTTTTACCGTATTTTTCTCTTCTTGTTGTCTGTTTTTAATCCACTATGCAGCGTCTGGCAGGTTTGTCAAATTCTTTCAGTCTAACTTTCTCAATAAACCAAAAAATCTGCGTGTCTGTGTATTATAAACATCCTTATTTTTTATGGATTTCACTTTGGCTTTATAATAATAATCAGAACCAGAATCAACTTCACTGGCCATGTGTGTTGATGGCGACAAGTCATTTGACTCTGGTTGTAAGTAGCTCTCAAGACACTGTCACGCAGCGGCAAGAAAGAAAGTACAGGAAGATATGTATACAAGCACACAGCTAAACAAAGATGTGTAAACAAATAATTGTTATATAAAAGTCAGCAGGTTTGGGTTTCCCACCAGGTTCACTGCTGTTCCCCTTTTATAATTGTGTCAGTGTGTATGTGAAACTCTACGCTGATGACACTTGTGTTGAAGCGTTGTTTGATTATTATTCCACTGTGAACACTCTGCTGACTCACTAACTGTTCTAACACTAACAATCTGTGCTGGGTAATAAAGTCGGCTCAGAGAAGCCTACAGCAGGTTCAACATATCTCCTTCTATTTCAGCTTCTGAGTTCAGGATTTCAAGTTATTTCTCTCACAGATTAAGAACACAGATCAAAGCTGAGACAGTGAGCACTGAGCGCTGAAATCAGACTGAACTTCCTGGAATGATTCTTTAACCAGAATCGACAGTTGTAACTGTCATTGTGGTATTAAAAAAAGTGCAGCCAGCGGTGAGGAGGCTACAGAACATAAACCCACACAGCCCGTCTGCTGCAAGACAGGAAGTGGCAGAACAAGCACAGCACATTTCAACAAGGCAATTCAAAGTGCTTTACACAAAACAATAAAAGCAACAGGGAAAAACAATAAGACTGAAATATACTTTAATGTTAAACTTGTATTGAGAACAAAATTCATTCACTCACCACCAGTTCTAAAACTATTGAAAAACTTGATCTGACAGTGTTTTTATTAACTCATTTTTCCTCTAGTTTATGCGTTTTATATTTAAAGGAACAACCTGACACTTTGAAGAAAATATTCGGTATAAATGAAGAAGAATGGAATTTTAGAAATGACAGGGCATTAAATATTTTGCTATGTTAAAGATATTTTAAAATGTTACAAGAAAACAATAATATAATTAATAAAAAATATATTTAATCAAAAGTAAATATATGATTCACTTTTAAGAACCACCACAATCAAGTGATATAAAGTTTGTCTTTGAAAAGAAAAGTACAAAGTTAAATGTTTTAGTTTATTGAAACTGGACATTAGTTTAAAGATTAACACAGTCATAAAAAAACAGCTGCTGTTTAAAAAAAACAAACTTTATGCATAAAAAAAATGCAAAAAAACCCAAAACTGTCAATAAAATAAGACTAAAAACCGAACTGCAACAGATAAAAATTTGATAAATTTTTATCTGTTGGATAAAAAAATCTGTAACTGAATTTGAAAATCAAATATTCGGCAAAATATTAAAGTAAAATTTTCAATATTATGTATAAAATCAGAATTATATTAGAAAACAACTGAACATTGTTGTGGGAGATGTTCTAAACAAGAAATGGATTGAAAGGATTGAAGATTGAAGGACGACGATGATATTAATGTTATGGTCTTATTCTTTTTTATTTTGTTTCAACAAAATGTCTGATTGTTTCAGCTAACCAGTTCAAAGTGTGTCACAAGTATTTTTTACACCATTGAAAACAAATTACACTGAACGACATTTGTCATAAGGAATGTGTCACCCAAATGCAAAATATCTTTTTTTATTGTTATTGGTCAACGATAGACAGTTATGTGAAGTTCAGACAGGATTTGTTAGTCGGATAAATTCATTGTTTTTGAAGAGGTAGATAAGATTCTTTACTTCAGGTACCAGCTCTGGACTTTATCTTCAGGAGAACTTAAATCTGTTGGGGGACATTGAGTCAGTCTGTCTCTGAGGACGGTGGACAGCCACCTGTTTCTGAGGATCTGAGAGTGTCCACAGCAGCACATGAGACTCTTCACTATCAGCACTGTGTACTACAGACAGAGCAGCCTCTCTCTGTGCCAGGAATGGACGGGCGCGGCTGGTGGAGGTGATGGTGGAAATGACCACACACAGCAGGGAGCTCTTCCCCTCCAGATGGGCTCTGAATGCTGCTGGGTACACGCTCACCACGGGCTTCACCTGCCCATCTAAAGGTTGACGGTAACAAGCAGCACAGACACACATTCACACAGTCAACAGCAGAAACACTAAAAACATTAAAAACAGTATGTTTACCAGCATTTAATACAGACATTAAACATACAGAATGTTATATTTATATTTATATAAATATAAATTTATATTTGTTATATTTTGTCTACCCTGTGTATTTCAATAAATGTAGATACAATATTAATAAAACACAATATATATCTGACTTTCTCATGTTTTACTTATTTCAAACTTGATCACAAACAAGTCACTTTGTAATTGAAATATTTTCCTGTTGTCTTTATATTTTCCACCATATATCATATACATATAATGTAAAATGTATATCTGGACATTTATATAACTTATGTAATGTTTTTTGACTTTGAATGAATCTTGATGTGCAGAATATATATTACACATAACAATGATTTGTATATGATTTCATGATTGTAAAAATATTTTGTAAAATAATGAAAAACCAACGATGCAATATACGTTTCATGTAAATTGTATTTCTTCTTTTTCACAATATAAGATATATTTAGAACACTAAATGCAGTTTGAATCATACAAACTAACAATATTTACCAACACAACAATATTATCTATTTACCGCCATATAATATTTGCAATATATTTACTATAAATCAAACATGTTAAAATCATATACCACAAAAATAAACAACCAGTAAGAAACAAATAACACAGATTCACAAATATTATGAAATACTTGAAATTGGTAACATTAATTCTGCGTTTGAATTTGAAAATTTAGATCTATTTTGATTTACTAGAGATTTTAAAAGTCAACTGATTGACAGAAAAATCCTCCACAATCATTCATCCAGAATTTCCTCAATGTAAAGTTTGATTAAACAGCAGCTGATGAGAACACAGAGCAGAGTTACAACATCAACACTGACTTTCTCTCATTACTTTAAGGTTTTAGGATCACCAAGAAGATGATCGACAACAAAACTTAATGACTTCTGCAATAAAACAAGGAAAATTGATGTTTAGTCTTACATAGAGTTCAGTTCCAAAGATGAGGTATCTGTTGGATTGCCTGGAGCCTACCACAAAGAAACACACTGAGAAAAACCTGTCTGCTGCTGAATGAGTCATCTGAAACCCAATTAAGAACCAGGAAGCTCGATGATGTGTTTCTTTAATGTTCACATGCAGTGTACGGTGTTTAAACATTATAGAGATGATTCAAATCAGCTTTATTGGAATGTATAGCAACAGTGTTGCCAAAGCTGCATATAAATACATAAGGACAATTAATTTCATACATTTCATTAAATAAGGAAATAAAACAGTAAATCTCACCCCAGACACAACCTGTTGCAGCTTCTCCCCTCTGGTAGGTGTTACAGAGCTCTGTACGCCAAAACCAACAGACACAGGAACAGTTTCTTTACACAAGCCATCTCTCTGATGAACAGCTGATTCTGACTCACAGTGTCAGGAACAATTCCTGTGCAATAATCAGGTAACTCTGCCTCTAATCAGCCACCTGTTTACTGGTTACTAGATTTTATTTATTCATCATTCTCTATTTCAGTGCTGTTCACTCTGTTCATACTGTTATATTGTCATATTGTATATACTGCTTACCAAACCCACCTACCTCAAGTACATAACACCTCCACATAATTTTAAAACTTTTTCATTTTGGCATCCTTTGCACTATGCTCCATCACACTGTGTACATGTGTACATGTATGCATGTATGTGTACCTGTATATCACATCCACCTCTGACATGTACATAATACTACTACTACTACTACTACTACTACTACTAATAATAATAATAATAATAATAATAATAATAATAATAATAATAATAATAATAATTTACTCCCGCATCCTTTGCACTCTTCATTGCACTATTGTCTCAATCTGTCTATATTGTTTTTGTTTCTGTTTATAGTGTGTATATATTGTGTTCTCTATACTGTAGCCTGTGTTTGATTTTTTATTTATCTTATTTTATAATTCTATGAGTAAACAAATCATGAGCTATGTGCAATCTTGAGTAACACATACCTGGCAAGTAAACCTGATTCTGATTCTGATTGTTTGTTTGTATTTATCATTAAATAGAAATAATAAGTGTATTGTATTATCATGATCTGTCACGCTTTGCTGTCTCTTCAGACAGGGCCAGGTTTTTGGACCCAAACGCAGGACACAGACGCAGAACAGGTACAGTTTCTGAGTATTTATTAAAGGCAACAAAACTTATGGCAAAAATTCAACTAAATTCAGCAAAGGTAGTCCACAAACAAAAGTAATGCAAAACAAGCAACAAAAATACTAAGTCCATGGAACAGAAAGCAAAGTCCAAAACAATCCAGCAGGTAATACTCCAACAAGCAACAGGCGTCAGGAGGAGACAGGTAACAGGCAGAAACACGGCAAGAAGAGACACATTTAAGCACAGGCTAACGAGGAGGGCGGGAGCACAAATGGGTGATACTAATAATGACAGCAGACAGACACAGGCAGGCAGAGAGATAGCAGGGGAAAACAGACCGACGCTAACAGGTTGCAAAACACAAGGCAAGAATCAAACTGCAGCCCAAAACACAGAACAGAGAAGACAGACCAGGTTATTGAGAAACACAGGCAGCTCCACAAGACAGGACAGACTAAGATAACTGAACAGAACAGAACAAGATAACACAGAATAATCATAAACAAATGAACGACTAATCAGGCAGATATCACAATAACACTTGGCAGTCAGAAACCAAGCATGAAACAAACACTGGATAAAAACAGAAAGAGATAGGAACTAAGGCAGGTACGGATCAAAACCAAACTAGACAGGAAACAGACCAAACAGCACTAAAGGCACAGCATAGACTACAAACTAATACAGATGGACTGCAACATAACAGGGAAAACAGACTGAAACAAGAAAACACAGAACTAGGAACAAAGAGCCAGAACTAAAATGCAGGGCTAAACTTAAGATACAAGACAGACAGGTACAGAGTGAGCTAAACAGAACCTGCAAATGAACAATGGAATAAACAAGGCTAAACAGAGAACACAAGACAAGGAAGAAAAGCCCAAAACAGAAAACATGGACCAACACAGAACGGGGTAGGGAACAGAGACAGGACCAAGGAAACCGGACAACACTAAACATGGAACAGAACAGAAATGAGGAAAATACCAAAACACCACTAATCACTAGCTGACAGATAATAACCAGATAAATAACCCAGACTAAATAACATATACTGAACTGATCAATAAGTAAAGTCACAGAGAACTAAACACAACATAACATATGACAGGACTAAAATGCAGATACAAAACCAACGCTAGAATCAAGGACCAAAACCCAGAAAGAGAGAAACAATAATCAAGAAACAGAACACAGGCATGGACAATATATATATATATATATATATATATATATATATATATATATATATATATATATATATATATATATATATATATATATATATATATATATGTGTCACAAAAATATATATATATGTGTCACAAAAATGAGTACCATTGGCAACAAAAGTAATGTATGTCTCTCACAGGTGTTAGAAAAGTGTCTACTGCAGCTCAAACTAAGATTCATCAGGTGGTGGAGTTCTTTGTTAGCTGGTGCTGCATTATCCATCACAGAGAAACACCACCACGCTGTGGTGAGTCAAGGGAAGTGCACAGGTATCCAGATGATGCTGATCATGGTCGTCATGACAACATGATGATGCTCTCAACTCTTATTTTACTACCAAACAAATACAGTGACATCTATTGGATACAAACACAAGAGTAACAGTATTACTGGCTTCTATAATACTGCATCTGTCCTTTTATATTCCTTTGTGCAGCTATGTCAGCTGAAATTTCCCCTACGGGGGATTAATAAACTTATATCTTATCTTAGCTAACATGTATTATTTCTACTGTAACTAATACAATACAACTACAACAGATATTAGACCTGCCACTACTTCCTCTAGCTCTGATTGAATCCGTAGCCCTCTGGTGGGAAAAATTGAGACACTTCTTTATCTTCCATTTTGTGCTACACAGAAACGTAACTGTGTAGATTGATACTGCACTTTTTGTTGCAAGTGGCAGACTTCCAGCTTTGTAGAGCAGATCATGACACAGATCTCTAAAGCAAAACACTGGAATATTTTTTGTCAGTAAACTGTAAACTGGAGACCTGGATTTGAATATTTCACTCAGTGAAACATCATGTAGCTTTAATGAAAAGACTGAACAATTTAACACAAAACAGGTTCTGTTCTGTTAATGGGTTAAATATGTCTGTAGAAAAGGTTTCATGTGTTGTTAAATGAAGAAATGTGATAACATGAATGGGACGGGACATTTAAGGGTTAAAGTCACAGTAGTTTTGTATTTTCATCCCAGCTGTTAAACAACAGATAACAGTCTGTGTTACTAAATTCAGCACCAACCTGAATGTGTTTGTGGTAACAGGAATGTTTGTTTGTATTTCTGCATCATCGTGAGCCAGATTTTTTATCTGCTGTCAGATTCAAATGAAGACGAAGAAAATTCTCACTGAATCAGTTCAGAGAAACAGAGAAGTCTGGGAAACAAGAAATAGATGAACTGTAATGAAAGCAGAATGATCTCTGTTTTCACATTAACACCTGTGTACAAAGAGTGATGTGTCAGAGATGAGCAGCAGCAGACAGGATAAACTCCTCCATCTCTATGGTAACTATGTGCTGCCTGTTGATCCTGGTCTCCACCTCCTCTCCCCTTTAAAACATGACTCAGCAGAAAACCATAGCAGCTTCAGCTGAGCTGTCAATCAGCAGCAGCAGCCTTATCTGTCCGCCGCAGGGGCTGATGGGAGGTCTGAGGACCTGTTAGAAACCACGTGGCCCTCGTCTGATCTCACAGCTCGTCCTTGTTTGGCCTCAGCTGCATCAGAGCGCCACTTCTCCCCAGGTTCACCAGAGGAAACACCACTGCACACAATGCTTTTCCTCCCAGCTGCTGCTCTGTGCTGTCTGTGTTCAGGTGAGTGTTTCCAGCCAATCAGGAGCCAGCAAACTCCACCTGGAACAAACACTGTCACACTGACCTTCATCTATCTGTCTGTGTCTCTACAGCTCTGGTTGCCATGGCAGCAGAGCTGGTTCAGGAGGATTTAACATTGACCAGGAGAGTTGGTGAAACTGTTTCCTTCAGCTGTGGAACTGACCAGTGTTCCACAAATTTTGTACACTGGTTCCAGAAGAAAGACACAGAAACATTCACAAAAATCCTGGAAATTAATAAGGGAAACTGTGCTGTGCATTTAGGTTACAATCATCCTGAGGAACATGATTTCTCAGCTGTGAATAAACAGAACGGCTGTGAGTTGCAGATCCAGAAAGTTAAACTCTCTCATTCAGCCACCTACTACTGCGCCTGTAAGAAGTATTATCCCCACAGTGAGAAATGATCCCTGCAGCCTGAACAAAAACCAGCAGATGTCAAACAGTGTTTGTGACAGGAAGAGAGCAGTAAACCACAGCCCAGGTTCACATATTTCACCTCCATCTCAGCCAGAGTCACAAACATACTGAGCTGAGAGATGTATTTAATATTCTATTGATTTCTATTTGATCAGATATTCCAGCAGGTTTCTTGTTGTTCCACACAGTGAGGACAAACTAGCAGCACAGAAGCACAATGAGCAAACAAGATAAAGAGGAAACAGTAAAAGTACAAAGTAAATCAAAATGTAATTCAGATGAAGGCAAGGCAAATTTATTTAGCCCAATTCATACATGATGCAGAGTCAATTTACACAATAAATAAAATATGAAAGAATATATCAAATTATATTTATATTAAACAATAAAAGAACAAAATCCAATCAATTCAGTGCAAGGTTTACAGCTTACAAAAGTTACACTCACACTTTCTGACCACGAAGCAAGTTCAACAAACCCAGGATATGTTTTCGTTATCTGGCTTTAGTAACCCTAACAACCGCGATCGGTATAAGCGGTACCACAAAGCTGGTTATCAACTCGGTAAGTCAACCCAGGGTTCCCTGATCCAGCCGTAAGCACGTTCACATAAAAGAGGCGGGGTTAGCAGCAGATGACCAAACAGACATGAACAGGTCCACTGTCAGCAGAGCGTCAGATTTTACGTTCGAGGATTAAACTGTAACACTACAGAAATACGACAGTAGCACGGCTGAAACTGACACATGCAGGTAAACAGAAAATCGCAGTCAGTGTGAATGCCAAAATGAACAGGCGTAGTCTATAATAATGTGTTGATAAAAAAATATCAGCTTTCAGCTCGGCTGTCGGCGTTTCCACATTAAAAGACTCGGCCGTTCTCCGTCACTTAAAAAAAAAACTTGTCACTTCAAAAATGAGATTAATTTATTTAACACACTCAAAAGTGTCCAAACATTGTTCTAAATTAACTTCATAAAGCAGTGAAACGGAAAAATCCCTTCATGCCATAAAATTAGTTCAAATAATGTTTTAAAGACTGAATCTGAACATTTAGGCTGCTGAAAACTCACCGTCCCACCTTTTGTGCCCACATCGCAAAAGGTGGGACGGAACATGACTACAGTCTCTGTAGTCGGCCTTAGAAAGCTATACTAACCTAAATAAACAGCCTATGTTCATATTAAAATTTAGTATTTCAACATCCCTACCAAACTGCTCATCGGCTGACGGCTGCGTCAGGCTGTGTGAAACGGACTGGGAGCAAATAAAAAATATCTTTATTTGCTCCCAGTCCCAGCCAATCTTTAAAATAAAAAAAACACATTTAAAGGCAGTAAGTAGGCTGATCCTGCTGTACTGTAAAAACCTGTAGGCAACATTAGCCTGACGCTTTGAATCAGTCTCTGTAGGATCGCCATAGTCAAGAGTTTCTCCACATCACCGCTGCAACCAGAAAGCAGCCTATTGGCTAAAACAGTCTGTGGGATTTCCTACAGATGGTGATGTCATTTTCCAGAGAGCTGATTGGTCAGTAGGCAGCATTTTCACAGAGTTAATCTCTTTTCTGGAACATAACCTGCTCGGAGCTGGTTAACCGTTCATAAAAAAATTAAAAGTTAAAAAAAGAAAGTTATGTTGAGTATGAAAACTCTTGTTCATACATTTTACTTCATAATTGCAACCACAATTGTTGTATTCATTGTTGCAAAACTTGTTCTGTAAATAGTTTGTTTGTTATCGTGATCAAAACCATTGATCTGAAGCTCAATGCTGATGCTGTCATGTAAATAGTTTTCTAATCAGCAATAAATATAACAATTTCTGATCAACCCATATAAATTGCATGGTTAAAATAACATACTGTTAAAGCCCCACCCATTTCAAGACAACCCGACCCACTTCCGGGTTAAATCCCGACCACTTCCGGGCTAGGCCCCGCCCAGTCCGAGTACGGATACGGATACAGATAATTCATATGGTTAACAGATACAGATACAGATACAGATAATGCTGTACTCGCTCATCCCTGGTAGTCATGTTCCGCCCCACCTTTTGCAATGTTGGCACAAAAGCGTTTCACTGCTTTATGAAGTTAATTTAGAACAATGTTTGGAACATGTTTCAGTGTGTTAAACAAATTAATCTAATTTTTGAAGTGACAAGAAGTTTTTTAAAGTGAGGGGGATCGACCCGAGTCTTTTAATGTGGAAATGCCGACATACAGCCGAGCTGAAACAATAAGGCTTATATTTTCATACAGCTCATAAGAACACATCAAATCAACGCAATATTATTGACTACGCCTGTTTTTTTAGACAATCACACTGTCTGCGAATTTCTGTCTCCTTGCATGTGTCAGTTTCAGCCGTGCTACTGTCGAATGTCTGTAGTTTTACAGTTTAATCCTTGTTCGTAAAATGTGACGCTCTGCTGACAGTCTGTGATTGGTCATCTGCTGCTAACCCCCGCCTCTTTTATGTGAATGCGACTCCGGCTGGATTGGGAGTCCCTGGGTTGACTTACCGAGTTGATCATTGGCGTTTTCATAGAGTTGATCTCTTATCTGGAACATAACCTGCTCCAGAGCAGGTTGGCCGTTCAGCGTAAGTTACCATGGAGATCTACCCCGGTAAGAAGTGAACCACCTTCGTGGTACTCAAAACCCAGGATTAACACCGAAGCTACCTGGATAAGCAGGTCAGTCATGATGCCGCTACAATTATTTGATGCGTCTCTTTCTTGTAGAGTTTACCAACACGTTCTCATCACATATTGATCTTTGGTCAACGACTTGGGTAGCCCTTTCGCGTCAATTATTGACGTTTAGGGATCCAGGGTCAAGTTACAAATGTTTAGCAACAACAAACATACAACTTCCGTCAAAGTTATCAACAATAAACATGCAATGTCCAGTAAAGTTGTGAAATGTTGCAGTTTGGTTAGTTTAGGCAACAAAACTACTCGGTTAAGGTTAGGAAAAGATCATGGTGTTGTGTGTGTTGGACAGAGAGGACCCAAGAGCAACACTCTTGTCGTGAAACAGGTTTTACTGAGGGGAAAAAGAGAGGTGAGGCAGGACCAAGGAGGCTGAGACGAGGGAACTGGGAGGCACCAGGGGCCGAGGGAGAGAGGAGGCATGGGAGAACTGACCGGGGGGTTGGTGGAGGAGTGTCATAGCAGGCTGACTGTGAGGCACGAGGGGGGAACCCAGAGGGTGCTGTCGAAGATGTCCGTGGGTAGAGGGCAGGTAGGCGAGGCCAGCTGGGTTGATGGAGGACGGAGGTGAGTGAGCCTGGGAAGACAGAAAAACAGACAGGATTAGACAGGGAAAACCCAAGAACTGGGAAACAGATTTCTGCAGGTTAATAAAGAACTTGAGTGAAAAAAAAGAAAAAAAAGAAAGAGAGATCTCGTGAATTAGAGCTAGAAGAAAAAATAAAAACATTAGAGGCTGCGCTTCCTGCCTCCCCACAGGAAAACATGCTGAATGATTTAAGGCAAGGCAAGGCAATTTATTTGTATAGCACATTTCAACAACAAGGCAATTCAAAGTGCTTTACAAAAAACATAAAAGCAACAGGGAAAAACAATAAAAACATTTGAAAGCAACATAAAGAGTTAAAAAGCTAAAAACAAAGAAAAAGAAAACAGGACAGTAAAAGTTACAGTGCAGTGTAAGTTATCAATAAAAAGAAAAATCTTAAATATTTAATTAAAAGCAGTGGTAAAAAGAAAGGTCTTCAGTCTTGATTTAAAAGAGCTGACAGTTTCAGCAGACCTGCAGTTATCTGGGAGTTTGTTCCAAATATACGGAGCATAATAACTGAACGCTGCTTCTCCTTGTTTAGTTTTGACTCTGGGGACAGAAAACAGACCTGCCCCAGACGACCTGAGAGGTCTGGTTGGTTCATAACGAAGCAGAAGATCAGAAATATATTTTGGCCCTAAACCATGTAGTGCTTTGTAAACTAACAGCAGGATTATGAAATCAATTCTTTGACATACAGGAAGCCAATGTAAAGACCTCAGAACTGGAGTGATGTGATCCACCTTTTTGGTCTTAGTGAGGACTCGAGCAGCAGCGTTCTGAATCAGCTGCAGCTGTCTGATGGATTTCTTAGGGAGCCCTGTAAGGACACTGTTACAGTAGTCAAGTCGCCTGAAGATAAATGCATGGATAAGCTTTTCCAGGTCCTGCTGAGACATAAGGCCTCTTATCCTAGATATATTCTTCAGGTGATAGTAGGCTGACTTTGTAATTGTCTTAACATGGCTCCTCAAATTCAGGTCTGAGTCCATGACTACACCAAGATTTCTGGCTTGGTCCGTGGTTCTTAACATTACAGATTGAAGTCGAGCACTGACTTTCAATCGTTCCTCCCTGGCTCCAAAAACAATAACTTCAGTCTTATCTTTGTTTAATTGGAGAAAATTCTGGCACATCCAGTCGTTGACCTGCTCAATACAGTTACTCAGCGCCTGTATGGGATCATAGTCTCCTGGTGAGATTGTTATGTAAATCTGTGTGTCATCTGCATAATTATGGTAACATATTTTGTTGTTTTTCATAATCTGAGCCAGTGGAAGCATGTAAATGTTAAACAAAAGAGGCCCCAGAATGGAGCCTTGGGGAACTCCACATGTCATTTTTGTCAGCTCAGATGTGTAGTTACCTATAGACACAAAGTAGTCCCTGTCCTTTAAATAGGATTCAAACCAGTTTAGTACTGTGCCAGAAAGTCCAACCCAGTTTTCAAGTCTGTCTAGTAATATGTTGTGGTCTACCATGTCGAATGCAGCACTGAGATCCAATAATACTAAGACTGAAATTCTGCCACTGTCAGTGTTTAAATGGATGTCATTGAAGACCTTAACTAGAGCCGTCTCAGTGCTGTGGTGTGGTCGAAAACCTGACTGGAAGACATCAAAACAGTTATTTAGTGCCAAGAAAGCACTAAGCTGTTGAAAAACAGCCTTTTCAATTATTTTACTTAAAATGGGAGATTTGATATGGGCCTATAATTCCTCATTAGTGAACTGTCTAGATTGCTCTTTTTTAAGAGTGGCTTAATGACTGCAGTTTTCAGGGCCTGTGGGAAAAAACCTGAGAGAAGAGACATGTTGACAATTTGTAGTAAATCTGAGGTCATGCATTTAGACACCTTTTTGAAAAAACCTGTTGGCAGAATATCAAGGCAGCATGAGGAGGATTTCAGATGTTGTATTATGTCCTCCAGATTTTTATGGTTAATAGAATCAAATTGTCTCATGCTATATGAATTGTTTTTAAGTGAAGACAGGGATAGGACATATCCTGTACCTGACATGGAGCTGCTGATTGCTTGTCTAATTGTTTGAATTTTGTCAGCAAAGAAGGAAGCAAATTCATTGCAGGCCCTGGTGGATTGAAGGTCAGAGGCTACAGACACAGGAGGGTTGGTTAGCCTGTCGACAGTAGCAAACAGGGCACGTGCATTATTAGTGTTTTTGGTGATGATGTCAGAGAAGAAGGACCGCCTTGCATTTCTCAGCTCTAAATTATAAATGCGAAGTCTCTCTTTATAGATGTCATAATGAACCTGGAGATTTGTTTTCCGCCACCTGCGTTCAGCTTTTCGACACACTCTTTTTTGAGTTCTAACCAGCGTGGCATTTCTCCATGGAGATCTTCTCTTACCAGAGACCACCTTCACCTTGGCTGGTGCAATGGCATCAATAACATTTGTAATTTTAGAACTGAAATTATCCACAAGCTCACTGACAGAGACCTGTGGAAGGGCAGGTGTCGGGGAGAAAGCCTCAATAAATTCTTCACTGGTGTTTTCCGTGATATGCCGTTTTGTGATTACTTCTGTTTTAACATTTGTTTGCACGCAGATAGCACTCTCAAAGAAAACACAGGAATGATCAGAGAGAGCAACATCAGTCACCACAACCTTGGGAATGTCCAGACCCTTGGAGATGACCAAGTCCAAAGTGTGCCCCTTATTGTGCGTGTGCTCTGTCACATGTTGAGTCAGTCCATAACTATCAAGAACACAGAACAGTTCTTTAGTCCCTCTGTCCTGGGGGTTGTCAACATGGATGTTAAAATCACCAACAATAACCACACAGTCAAAGTCAACACAGATTATAGACAGCAGTTCACCAAAGTCATCAAAAAAGTTTGCACAGTATTTAGGGGGCCTGTAGATATTTAGAAAAATAGCTCTAGAAGAGGAATTCAGCTGAAGAGCCACATATTCAAAAGAAGCAAAATTCCCATAAGACTTCTTTTTGCATTGGAGGGAGTCATTAAACAAAATGGCAACTCCACCTCCTCTCTTATGCACTCTAGCTTCACTCATAAAACTGAAGTTGGGGGGGTAGACACGATAAGGACAGCTGCACTGTTATCTTGGTCCAACCAAGTTTCAGTTAAAAACATGAAATTAAGATTGTGAGTTATTATAAAATCACTGATTAAAAATGTTTTGCCTGCCAAAGACCTAACGTTTAACAAAGCTAATTTTAGTGAGTTAAAAACATTATCTGGCCCACTTTTTTCAACAGGCTGCGGCTGATGAGGAATTAATACTAAACTTGCTGGCTTCCTGTTTTTTAACACATTCACCACTCTTTTTCTGTTACCTATCAAGACAGGGATGGAGAAGACTACCAGCACATTGGGCCCCGGCTTGTCCTGGGAAGAGTCATGAGTGCTATTTTCCTTGTAGCCTGGACCCAGCACATATCAGACAGAGCTTACTGGGCTTTTTCGCCATTGCGCAGCGGGAGGGCGGGATGTGCCTGGAGGACTTAAAGCCAGTGGTGGAAGTGGACGGTGAGGGGGGTTTAGGGTAGAGAAAATGGGAGTGGAGCGAGGGAAAGTGCGCGGAGTGAATTTTGTCCCAGCTCTAACCAGGTCTTCCATGTGATCAGTGAAGTCCAGCAGAGGGGAGAGGGGAGAAAGTGTGTCTGGAGATGGGGATTGGGGCGGTAGAGATGTTGAATCCTCACTGTTGGTTTTCAGTGAGAGAGGTGGAGGCTCTTCCTCTTGGCTCAGATGTCTCCCATGATCAGAGCTCTCTTCCGGCGGGGGCTGGGGTGGCTCTCCTTCAAGGTTTCTGGCGTGTCGTGTTTTGTCTTCTTCTTGTTTTGATTCCTCTTGTCTCTTGTCCTTGGCAGAAGGAACAGATGAGTGACGCAGAAAGTAAAACAGGTTGGAGCTAAACAATTTTACTCCTGACTTGTTAAGGCGAAGTCCATCTGCCTTAAAAAGATGCCTGCGGTCCCACAGAATGTAAAAGTTTTCGATGAAATGCACTGAATGGACAGCACATGCCGCTGAGAGCCACCTGTTCAGTGCCATCAGTCTGCTGAATCTCTCAGCTCCTCTTCGGATTGGCGGTATAGGGCCACTGATAAACACCTCAGCATTCAAAGAGCTGACTGTGTTCAACAGATTAGTCCTCTTTCAACACTTCAGACTGTTGCTTCACAACAATGTGCAGTATGATGTTTTTCACAGTAGGATGTTTAGCCACAATATGCAGGATTCTTTCTGCCAAGTCAGACACCGTATCCTTTGGAAAGCAGAGTATTTTGGTGTTCTTACTGCACATGCTTCTTACATCGCTTACAGCAGCGCCACCCACAATCAGAGTTTGAGGCCCAGTCGTTAGCTTCGCTGCAGCCTTTACTGTCTGATTTACTCTCAGTCCTTACCCTTCTGTGTGAGGACGGGATGTTATCCAGGTCATCAGACGGAGATCCAGGGTCCTGCAATAATGGTGAAAATCTGTTCTGCTGTTGCACACTCGGTTGTTGGGGAGGTTTGTTGCTGACTCTCCCTTTCGCGGCTATCCACGGCTGTGTCCTACCAAGAACAGGGGTTGAAGAGGCTTCTGCCTGGATGATAATGCAGGCCAGCCAGTCGCATCACAAATCTCAGGGCTGTGTTCTGCCTGTTACTCGTCCTCCCATTTCCCAAGGAAATGATTTACTCTTAGGCTTTGTACCCAGAGAGTTCCAGGGAGGACTCCCACTTTTAGATTTATTACCCAGTACACAGGCCTCCTGCTTCTTGGTAGTCTTGTTGGTGCTAATTAGCCGTGTGTTAGCATGCTCTTGTCCACTGTTTTGGCTCCACGGGAAAGTGGTGTCATTCCCACATAATCCATTCACTTCCACATTCACTTCTAACCTTTGGATCTTGGTTTCCAGCACTGTAATTTTCTGTAGAAGTTTGTAGAAGTCGTCCGTGGAGAAGGGGGGCATCTTGTTGCTAATTAGCATTAGCTATAGCTCCAGTCAGTGCGGTACAGGCTAGTGCTAGTGCTATTGATAGGCCGCACTCGTGTAGCACTAAGATCATAAAAGTTTTTAAAGTATGGCAGGAGCCTACTTTATCTGACAGACCCAGTGATTTAAAAGTATCCAGGAGCTGCTGACTTCTAGCAAGGTAAAAAAAAAAAAAGAGACTTTAAGCGAAAATAAAGCAAAAGAATGCAAGGAGAGGCAAGAGCAAGCAGCAAAGCGTCTGCACTGTAAGAAAGCAGGAAGTAACATTTTGATTTAAGAAAATCAAAACTTGAATTAAATGAAATTATTAATAAAAAGACCCAATTTCAGTTGCAAAGACTACGCTTGGAGAACTTTGAACATGGCAATAAATCCAGCAGAGTCTTAGCCAGCCAATTGAAATTGAATAAAGAAAAAATAACAATTTCATCTTTAAAGGACTCAGCTGGGAATCTGACTTATAACCCAGTAGAATGTAATCAGAGATTATCATAAAAACTTATATACATCACGAATAGATCCATCTAACTCTAACATCGATGCATTTCTGAACAATATAGATTTTCCAAGGTTAGATGATGAACAGATCAGGGCTCTGGATTCACCTATTTCAATGGCTGAACTCCAGGAGGCTCTCTTACATATGCCGAATAATAAAGCTCCTGGGCCAGATGGTTTTCCAGCGGAATTCTACAAGGAATTCTGGGAAATACTTGCGCCCACATTCTATAGGATGGTTATGCAAATTAGGGGGTACTTGCATGTTGCCACCAACAATGAACTCTGCTAATATCAGCCTGCTCCTTAAACCAGACAAAGACCCCACACTCCCGTCCAGTTATTGCCCAATATCACTTATTAACGCAGATCTTAAAATCATCTGCAAAACCCTAGCGAGAAGGCTAGAGAAGGTCACCCCTGGTATAATACACTCTGACCAAACAGGATTTATTAAGGGCAGGCACTCCACCGACAATACACGTAGGCTACTTAACATAATAGACTATGCAACTATTCATAACCTGGGAACTACAGTTGTTTTTTTAGACGCAGAGAAAGCATTTGACAGAGAAAATTGGAAATTTCTAATTGCTACTTTATATAAATTTGGATTTGGAAACTCGTTCATAGATTGGATTAAAATCTTCTGTCAAAACAAATGATCATAGTTCTCCATACTTTAGTCTCCAGAGGGGTACCAGGCAGGGTTGCCCACTCTCTCCCTCGCTATTTGCTATTTTTATAGAACCGCTAGCAGCTGCTATCAGACAAAATAATAATATTAAAGGAATTCAAACAGAAAATATACACCACAAGATAAGCCTTTACGCAGATGATGTATTACTTTTCCTTCTAAACTCACAAACTTCTCTTTCTGAGACAATCACACTTATAGGTAAATTCTCATCCATCTCGGACTACTCTATTAACTGGAGTAAATCCATAGTTTTACCTGTAAAGTGTGATTTCCAGAGTATATCCACCACACCGTCTGGGAATATTAAATATCTGGGTGTCAATATTTCCTCCAGGCTGTCAGATCTGACATGGCAAAACTACACTCCTTTACTTAAATCAATAGAGGATGAACTTTGACGGTGGACATCATTACCTATATCACTCATGGGGAGAGTCTCCACCATAAAAATGATGGTCGTGCCTAAAATCAATTACCTGTTTTCAATGTAACCCACTAAACCCTCTGCTGTCTGGTTTAAATCACTGAACTCAAACATCTCAAAATTTTTATGGAAAAATAAACCTCCACGAATTAGTTTAAAAACTATGCAAAAAGCAAAAGATCGTGGTGGTTTAGAACTGCCAAATTTTTATCATTACTTCCTGTCCAATAGACTACAGTATATATCAAAATGGATCAATCAGAGCCCCTTGGACCACTCATGGATGGACATAGAACAAACATTCTGTAATGAAATTAAAATTTCCGATATACCATTTATTAGTCCCAGCATCAAACGTCATACCTGCTTTAAAAGCATTAACATAAGCACCTCCCTGGCAGCCTGGTGGGAACTGCTCAAAATATCTGGGTCTTCACCTATCCCATGCAGATTCACGCCAATCTGGAATAATCCTGACATCCTGCGAAATAAGAAAACACTAAATTTCCCTCTGTGGTATGACAAAGGGATAAGACATCTAGGGCATATAATGCAAGACAGTAATTTATTCCATTCCAGGATCTAGTGGCACAATATGGAATTAGCCAAAGTAGATTTCTGGAATTCCAACAGTTTAAATCCATAATTCATGCCAGATTTAAGGATAAAATAATGGACTTAGATTTACCTCCAATGATATCAGACTTTCTTAAAATCTCGCCTCCAAAACTGTTATCCAAAATATACATGTTGCTGTTAAAAACAGACAGTTCAATCTCTCTCCCATGCTTAAAGTGGGAGACAGATCTATCCATTAGTCCAGACCAAAACTTCTGGATGCAGATAAGTTTAAATACCTTTAGAATGACTACAAATCCCAATCTACAACTCATACAGTATAAAACTCTCCATAGAACACACTATACTGGACAAAGGATGTTCAGAATGGGTCTTATGCAGTCAAACATCTGCCGGAACTGCTCAGGTAACATATCTGATAGTTACATGCATGCTATGTGGCAATGTACACCTATTCAAAAGTTCTGGCAGAAGATATGTGAAGACCTATCAATATGGCTAAATTACCCTGTCCTAGTTTCCCCACCACCCGCATGATACTTGTGGTGGGTTTCTGTCCGGTGGTGAGCGTGCGGTGTGGGTCGCGGTGTGGCCACGGATGGGGGTCTGTGGTCTCCCTGGCTGCGGGGGGAATTGGGGCGGTTTGCGCCGGCTGGCATCTCCCCTGTTCGGTGCATTACTTGGCTGTTGTGTGGTGTTAGTCGGATTGGTGGCGGGGTGGTGTTGGTTGGCTCAGCTGTAGGACGTGACTGGCTTGCGTGCTTGTTGGGGGTTGGGGAGCGGGCTTGGAGTGGGCTGGTGTGCAGCTCAGTCTTGTGGTACGTGCTGTACATTCTGACAATTGTATTTCGGTTGTCTGGGGGGTCTGGCAGCTGGTTGTTGGAGGGGTGGGGGACTGGGAAGAAGGGGGTTGACAGGGTGGGTTGAGGGTGCGGGCTGGTCCTTTTTGAGCTGGTTGGGGGTGTCTTTTCTGGATTTTGGTGCCTGGACTTGATGCTTGGTGGTTGTACGGGGATCCTGTGTGGGGAATGATTATCCCTTTTTTTTTTTTTGGCCTGGCTTGGGGGGCATTGCCTCCTGAGTGTGGGTGGTCCATCGGGTCTGGGCCCCGGGGGGCCGTTGTGCCGTTCTGCCTTTGGGCGGGGTCCTTGCCGCTCTGGACATGCTCCCTTGTGTGTGTGTGTGTGTGTTTGGGGGGGGGGCTGTGCCAGACCTGATGGCCTGGTGGTGCTTGGAGTGCTCCTGATTGTGTGGGAACGGTGTGGCTGGGGGTCGCGGTGGGGCTGCCGGGCTGCGCTGGGCTGCCTCAGGGGTGTGTGGGGGTCTGGGGCTCGGGGCTTTGGGACCTCTGGGTGTGGGGTGGGTCTGTGCGTTGGGGGGCTGGGCCCCCCTGGGCCCGCCCTGCGGCTGTGCGGGGTTGTCGCTGGCTCTGGGGTGCTGTTGGCGCTAGGGGGGCTCTTGCTATAAGCCCTGGGCTGGAGGGACCTGGTGTGGGGGACGGGACTGAATGATGGGGCCAGTCAGGAATCTGGTCCCAGTGGGGAGGACTATTCTAGTCTCCCTTCGACCTCCTTCACCCTCTCCCCCTTTGATAATGTCTCATTACATACACTCTTAGGACTCTGGGGGACGGGCAGGCTGGGGGCGTATGGTGGGTGGGGCTGCTTTATTGCGGCCTCGCCCTTCTTCCTCCCCCATTGGCGGCCCCTCAATTTTAATTACACATTAGACACAGAGGGCTTGGGGGGTGGGAGGGGCAGGGGCTCCACTACCTGACAGTTATGGGGTCCCTGTGTCACTACTACCCTCCAATTTTAACTGCACCTTAGTTACCACACACCTTATCTTTACTTCACCACACAACACTTCACAATTCATGACATGCATCCAACACAAAAGAACAAACAAATAAAACAAAAACAAAAGAAAACAAAACAAAACAACAAACATTTACAGAGGCAGGCAGAGGGGTTGAGGGAGTGGGGGGGACTCTCATTGGACTTGTCCTCTGCCCCTGGAGCCCCGGGCGTTTTGTTGCGTCCCTGGTTTGCTTCGTTGGCCTCAGATCCATGCTCCCCCATTTCTCTGCCGACCGGTTATTGGACGCCTCTGGATACTGAGGTATAAAGTTAGTTTTCGGAATGTGCAGTATGGGTACGGGGTGGGGCTGTGCTCCCGGTTTGTTCTGGGCCTGTGCCTGGAGTTCTCGGTCCCTAACGTGTGGGTGGGTTGGTGGTGGGATGCAGCTGGGCTGGTTGGTGGTTTTGGTGGTTTTGCCTCGTTGCTGGTTTGGCTGGTGTTGCACGGCGGCCTGGGGGTGTTGCTGTGCATGTGGGATGTCGGCTGGCTCGGGCGGCCTCGGTTTTTCTGGCGGTTGGGGGGACAGCGGACCCTTGTTGGCGGGTGCGCGGCTGGGACTTGCTGCTGGTGTTTCTCTCCGCTGGCTGTCGCTGTCATTTTCTGCCGCTCGCTCTCTCGTTGTCCGGCTCGCTGGGGCTGCTGGCGTTAGGTGTCGCCGTGCTCAGCTGGCGCTGGCGCTAGGCTCGCCACTTGTGCATTGGTGTTGATGATTGCGGGCATTTGGGCATTTTGGTTGTTTGCTGCGTGTCGGTCGCGGTGCTGAGTGGGGCGGCACTGGCCTGTGTTGTGTGTGCGCCGCAGTCGGCCCGGGCGCTGCTCCTCCGCGGGTTACACTTCTTGCGTTCCGTCGGCATTGCGCTGTCAACTGGCATTTGGATGGTCATAATTTTTATTTATTTATTTATTTATTTGGGTATCTGTTGATTGGATCGGGGTCTTCCGCGTTTGCATCGCGGTGCATCTGGAAGTCATATCTTTCTTTCTCTCACCCCTATTTGCTACTGGGGCTCTTGCCTGCTGGGGGGCCGGTGTGGCACAGTTGTGGCATCCCACTATCGCTAACAACTACATTCTTTAATAGGCTCATGCGTACGCACACACACACACACACACACACAGGCATACAGGCACACAGTCTCATACATAGACACAATAAAATAAAATAAAATAAAAATTGGCATTGTCACATGTAGAATTATTCATGATTTTCTTTCAGTTACTTGTTTAAATTAATTATTATTATTGCAGCTCTCTGGCTGTGCTGTGTTGCTTATTTATTTATTGTGCGTGATTGTTTCTTGTTTACATTTTTGTATTAGTTGTCTTGCTATGTTTGTTGTTTATTGCTGCTGTTCAGCTTGTTGTCTTTTACTATTATTACTATTTTTATTGTTTGCTTGTCTGTTTTTGTTTGTGTTTGTTTGTTTGTTGTTGTCTTTCTCCTCCCCAAGACCTCCTCCCCGTTCTATTGCAGGTTTCGTTGCTTCCTGCAATTGGCGTTTCCCTCTGCTGTCCCCTATCGTTCCCTCCTTCCATCCCCCTTTTCTTACAGGTGCTGTCCTTCCTCTGTGCTGTCTGTTTGTACCCCCCGTCCCCATGTTTGCCCCCTTGTCCGGCCCGGTGACAAATCAATACATAATTAAATAAATAATTTAAAAAAAGACAAAGGAGTATATTAATACTCTGTTGCTAAAGTAAAATCTGTCTGGCACAATACGGTATCCAGCTCACCATACTCTATACCAGGCTGCTGGGCAGAACAGGTTAAAAAAAAAGAAAAAAGAGCTTGAGTGAGGTAGTGGCACCAGGTTAGGACCAACACCGATCAAGCAGAGATTGTGTGGAGAACAGGGATTGAAATACTGGCAGGGATGGCAGGCAGAGGAGGTGGCTGACGAGGTGCAAGTGTGGATCGTCAGCTGGGCTCCGGAGCAGAGAGAGAAAGTTAGAACACAAGCAAGGGGAGCAGAGGAGACACAGACAGAGAGGCCAAAACACAAGGGGAAACAGAATCACAAGAATAAGAATAAAGGAGAAATAAACAGGACACTCACTGTCAGCCGGGCTGCCAACACGTGGTTTGGCTTTAAATAACTTTTTATATCAGTTAACATGTAAGTTAACTAACTTACATCGTAACTTGCCAAAATAAAATTTATTGTTGACGTTTGGTTTGACATGCGACACGAACCCCGGTCTCCTGGCTCAAAGTTGGGGTTCTGGCCCTCCATCCCCCTTACTTGGTCTTTTCTGTTAAGTATGATATACCTGCCTCTACCGTCAAAAACTGACGCTGCAGTGCTTCCCCCAATACGTCGCACTATGATGGAAAAGGGTTTCCCTGTGCGTCACAAACTAATGACTATGGCTCTTGACCATGTGTCCATATGTGACGACGAGACCAGGTTGAGTTTACGCAAGGTTTTTTAGTCTGGAAGAGGGCAATGGGGAACTTAAATCTTTCTTGGTCTGGATTTAAAAATAGTCAGATTTGGAGCAAGTCTCAGATCTTCTGGACGTTTATTTTAACCATCCTTAGATAACAGGACAGTCAACACTAAGCATCTCATTTGTATCAGAGGCGTATGCCTCATAATCAGGATCCTCAAAGACCTTTGACAAAATCTCATTGACAGAAAACCTTTCCTTAAAGGTCATTTTCAGTTTAGAGAGAGAACACACAGAGCATGAAGAGAAATGATTTCATAGACTACTGTGCAAGCTTTTCTACCTATATTTCCTTGCGGACCCATATTTGAGGGAGCACGGAAATATGGTCCATTTTGTTTTTGAACGTGCTTTTGAACGTGCTTATTAATATCTTTGTTGAACTGTACGTGCTCACATCCTGTTCTTTCAGCAATGGCTACATGAGAAATGTTATCAAATGTTCTCATCATAGTATTCATAAATTTGCTTAGAGGTAGTGCAAAGTCAACTTTAAAAAAGGCACTGAATTTCAGAAGTATGGTGTCTTGCAAGGGACATACAGAAAGAATTGCGGAATTTTATGGGGAATAGACTCGCAGCCCCTTCGTGGTTTATTCAGGCTAGTGCCTTACATTTCCTAATAAGCACTGAACACAAAGTAAAGCTGAAGCTGATGTGAATGTCAAGTCAATTTTATAAGTAGTTTACACTCCTGTAAATAAAAAAGAATATAAATGAGGGAGGACATGGAGCAACTTCAGGTGCCACCAAACAGTCAGAATGTCAATATTTCTGAAGGTATTTGGTCATGAACCAAAGTACTGGGCAAATTAAGAGTTTGACTTGATGGTGGTGCTATATGAAAAGTCAGATGATCACCAAAGTTCATCCTGAGGGGAACGTCTGAACTACATTAAAAAGTAATCCATCTAATAGGTAATGAGATATTATAGTCTGACCAAAAACATCGTCCTGCTGGTGGCTCTAGATGAGAAGTCAGAATCAACAAAGTCAATTAATGAAGTGAATCCTCTGGGGACCAAGAATGTCTGAACAACATGTCAATCCATACATCATTTGGTCCAGGTCCAGTCCATCTGGACTAAAATGGTGGACCAGCAGAGATCGAAGCATCCACAGAGCAACACTGCTAGTGTGTCTAAAAAGACAATAAAAGAAGAGACAGTCATGTAGATATGAACATTAAAGAAACACATCATGCAGCTGAAATATGATCCTGGTTCATCATCTGGACTCGTTCACCTCAGCTGACACATTCAGCAGCTGACAGGTTTTTGTATTACTCTCTGTCACTGTGGGAGCATACCTCTTTGGGTCTGGAGCTAAACTGTATGTAACAGGTAAGAATAATCATAAATGTTTCTTCTGTTGTTTTATTGAATAAGTTGGAAATATGTTTTAATTTCTGCTGCTTCAGGCTTCATGTTAGTTTGTTCATAATTAATAGAGAGTTCTTGCAGCCGTGCAGCTATTGTTACATAGAAAAGGTTCATAATTCCTGAAAAGATGTTTAAATCTCACTTCACAACTGAAGTTATTCTTTAACTCTGCACCAGATAAAACTGACTCAGAAAGAAAAAGGATATTGAAAAAGTTACAAATATATTCGGTCCTCTCAGTGTTTCAGCTCTTTCCCTTGTATTTTATATAGCATTTAAACAAGCTTAATGGGTAATTGATGAAAAATGTTTAAACGTTAAAATGTACTGCATGATATTTTTATTTTATTTGATGGTACATGAAAGTCTTTTAGTGGAAGATATATACACGGAGGCAAATATTCACATTCATATTACAATGAACTGAAGTCAGGAACAAATTAGTATTTAAAGTAATAATTTTTTATTTAAAATCTAATTTTATTTAAATCTAATCTTAAATTACATTTGACATAACTGAACATATTGGAAGAAAATCCTTGTAGTCGTGTTTAATTGTGTGAACGTTTAAATTGATCTATTGAATTGTTTCTTTAGTAATTATAGTAAAGATTTCTTGGTAAACAAACATATTGTAGTAACTGAAATGACAATTGTATTATATGTCACAGTATGTTTATTATATTACGTAAAGTATATTAACCATAAGATTGAGAAAGTCCTCCTTTCCAACACGTTCTCATCTCTGGGCATCAAATACACTTTGAGAAATCCTCACAAAGCGTTGGTATTTGACACACCAGGTACTTTTCAGCCTCCACAGGAGATGACTCTTTACGTGGTAATATGTGGTATGAATGCAGTTTGGTTAGCTGCTGTAACAAAAAACAAAAGATCATGGTTTAGGTTAATGTAATCATATGAAGGAAGATGGGTGAGTTACAAGAAAGCCCAGGGCTTATCATGCGGACGCCGGAGTATATTTTATGTGTCAAATGCCGACACAGGCTTTCTCAAAGCATCAGTATTTCATGCCCTGGGATAAGACCAGGCTTTCCTTTCATATCTCATATCTGAACATTGCATGGTAATTGGGTTTTAAAATGATCAGATAATTGATGTGAAACTATAGTAACTTTTTAGGTTCTAAAAAATAATTGCTAAGTAAGTAACTTTCTATTTTTTCATCAAATAACATACTATTGTTAAACAATACATGATATGTGTGTGTGATACAAAGGTGAATCCAGTACATGTAGTGAACTGTGTGCTGTATTGATGAGGAGCTCAGTGATCAGAGTCCATGTAGTTTCCAGGATCAGACTGAATGCAGTGCTGGAAACTGCTGTTGACTGTGTGAATGTGTGTCTGTGCTGCTTGTTGCTGCTGTCAAACTTCAGATAAGCAGCTAGTGAAGCCCGTGGTGACCGTGTACCCAGCAGCATCCAGACAAAACCAGGAGGAGAAGAGATTCCTGCTGTGTGTGGCTGCAAACATGTTTCCTCCTCTGGTTCGGTTCTCCTGGAAAAGACGAAAGGTGAATGGTCTTCTGGAGGAGCTGCCCTCTTCAAAGGAGGAGCAGCGAGAGATCAGAGAGTCGGAATGCATTGCCGCCATTAGAGTGACTGATCAGAACGCTCTCTACACGTATGAACACGTCTGTTACGTCCAGCATGAGACAGGCAGAGAGGAGGCCCGACTACAACAAGGTAATGAAGGCTTGGTGACTGTGTTCAGCAGAGATTCAGCTTAATGTGGTGAAGCTGTCAAAGTGAGCAGAGGAGCAGAGGACTGACATTTCTTTCTGACTCCTTTTCTGTTTCAGAGGTTTCTGCAAAAACATCACCTCCACCATCGCTTTCACCATCAACTCTACCATCACTTCCACCTTCAATGTCCTTCCAGTCTCAGTGCAGGGTGAAGCTGCTCTGCCTGCTGTACACAGTGCTGATAGTGAAGAGTCTGGTGTACTGCTGTGGACTCTCTCTGCTGAGGATCCTCAGAAACAAGGGACCGTCCATCTGCTGCACACATGCTGACTGACTGTTTTTTGTTGCTTTTTGCTACCATCAAATCTCATCAATTGATCTAATTGATTGCTTTGATCAGCTGTCACAAAAGTGACATAGGTACTGAAATAACTGAAATAGGTAATTGGCAGTCAATGTATCTCTTGTTTCTGAGGGGTGCCCTAAGATGTTTATAGTATTAACTAAAACATCATGCCATTTAAACCCTGATCCCCAACAACAAACATGTCTGTCTGTCTGTCTGTCTGTCTCTCTCTCTCTTTCTATATATATATATTTATACAGTTACTGTGTGTTATAGTGTTATTTTGATTCTCTAGTTTATTTCCACTTTTAATTGTGACTTGTATGATACTAGAAAATGAAACAATCATTAGTTGTCTGCTAAATGTGTTATTGTATACAGTATTTTTCTGTTCTTGTGTCTTTTTATTACATTATGCAGAGTGTGGCAGGTTTGTCAAATTCTTTCAGTCTAACTTTCTCAATAAACTGAAAAATCACTGTGTCTGTGTTTTATAAACATCCTTTTTTATGGATTTCAGTTTGGCTTCACAGCAAATAATCAGAATCAGAATCAACTTCACTGGCCATGTGTTTTGATGGTGACAAGTCTCTGGTTGTAAGTAACTGTCAATACACTATCATGCAGCGCCAAGAACAAAAGTACAGGAAGATATCTAAGCACTCAGCTAAATCAGGACAACAAAACCAAAGATGAATAAACATATAGATGTTATGTATAAGTCAGCAGGCGTGTGTTTCTCACCAAGTTCAGTGCTTACCCCGTTTTATAACTCTGTCAGCGTGGATGTAAAGCTCTACGCTGATGACACTGTTGTTTACACGCATGAACAAACCGCAGAGCTGCCGTGAAGCTACAACTGCTATAAAATGATCTCACAGTGGCTCGATCAGTCAGGCTGAAGTGTTGACAACATGATGGCTGTGTTTATTTATTATTTAACTCTCTTGTCTTTCTTCCTTGTTTGATATTTTAGGTGAATAAACCTGACATAAACCAATAAAATGCAGCTTAACTTTGTATTTCTGCTGAGAGAGAGAGACAGTGAGGACTGGGCGCTGAAGTCAAAATTAACTTCCTGGAATGATTTGACGGTTGTAACTGTCATTGTGTTATTAATGTGAAAAAGTGCAGCTAGCAGTGAGGAGGCTGCAGAGCAGAAACCCACAACGCCCGTCTGCTGCAGGAAAGGAAGTGCTGATTTGCTGTCAACACTTTTATGTGAGTCCTAATAACCACTGAGAACACATTCATATCTGCTGCTGACCACACTCATCAACTTCTCTACCTCTCTGAAGCTTTTTTTTTCTTCTTGTGTAGAAGCCTTTTTTCCACTGAGCCCTCCACCCACACAGAGCTGAACTGAGCCCAAAGAGCAACAATGTTGACCATAATTGATATAGATCAGACAGCAGCACAGACAGTAAACAAAAGAAACGAGACTAAAGATTGAAATAAACATGATGAAATATTTATGTTATCAACATGAAATGAAGGATATTATTGGTGTTGGTCTTATTTCTCTAATTTTGTTTCAACAAAATGAATGATTCTTTGTGCTAACAAGTCCACTGTGTGTAACAAGTAGCCTATTGTTTACACCACTGAAAACAAACAACAGTAAACCAGGTTTGTCATAATGAAGGAATGTGTCACCCACATGAAAAACATCTTTTTTTTATTTTTATTGGTCAACAATAGTAAGTTATGTAACATTCAAGCTTTGGCCATGCAGACAGGACTTGTTAGTTGGATGGATTCATTGTTTGTTTTGGAAGAGGTAGATAAGATTGTTTACTTCAGGTACCGGCTCTGGACTTTATCTTCAGGCTTTAGGAGCCATGAGAAGTTAAATCTCCTGGGGTACAGTCAATCAGTCTCAGAGGACGGTGGACAGCCCCTTGAGAGTCCACAGCAGTACACCAGGCTCTTCACTATCAGCACTGTGTACATCAGACAGAGCTGCCTCTCTCTGTGCCAGGACTGGACAGGGAGCGGCTGGTGGAGGTGATGGTGGATGATGGAGATGCAGAAACAATCGTACAAATTACCAATATTTAACAACATGACAATATTGTACAAATATATTTACAACCATGTAATTTTTTCACAATATATTTACTATAAATCAAAACATCTTAAAATCATATACCATACAAATAGACAACAGGTAAGAAACAAATATGATATATTCATATAATACATACTGTATATTCACTGATATTATGAAATACTGGACATTTGTAACATTGATTCTGCTTTTGAAGTTGAATGTTCAGATTAATCGGGCTCGTCTCTTAAATTTACTTTGATTTACTTCCCACTGTGAAGTTTGATTAAACAGCAGCTGATGAGAACACAGAGCAGATTTACAACATCAATGAATGTGATGGATTTCTAACTAAGGTTCATCATTTGGTGAATTTCTGTTTGCTGTTGATGCTGACATTAACCACCACAGAGAAACACCACCACCCTGTGATCAGTCAGATGAAGTACACAGGTCTCCAGATGATAAAAATAAAACATAGTGATATGTAGTAGATAAAAAATAATAATAGAATTTACAGTATTTAACAGTAATACTAGCATCATTGCTGTTAGTATTTCTATAATACTAAATGTACCATTTCTGTACTGTGGCCAATACAACACAGTAAATTCTACAATTACTAATTAAATACTGGATCATCCCACCCAGATGCAAAGAAAAGGCCATCAGACTGGTGTCTGGTCATCACGGCTGTCGGACAGTCAGGCCAATCAGTCTGAGCAGACAGCTTTCTACATAACATTTTCTATATTGATACAGACAAACACGAAGCAGGCCTGTCATTACTTGATCATATTACATATCATTCTGGGGCTTCTGTTATAGCAGATGGTATCATATTACCCTTACATGTATATACTACAACTTAACTATAACTAATCACACTGGTTTGTCACTACACCTGAGAATGCAGCATTAGTTCAAATACAGCACTGGTCATGAGTCTGTGTACTGCTTGCTTTGTAAGTTTGACTTTAATTCTTGTTGAATACTTTCTATTTTAACTTCCACTTTTCACTCAGTGAAACATCATGTTGCTTTAATGAAGAGACTGAAAAACAGAATACAAAATAAAGATTTCATGCTGTGTGTGGAAAAGGTTTCATATGTCGTACAAATGAAATGACAGAAATGTGACGTTTAAAGTCACAGTAGTTTTGTATTTTCATACCAGCTGTTAAACAACAGATAACAGTCTGTGTTACTAAATTCAGCATCAACCCAAATGTGTTTGTGGTAACAGGAATGTTCAAGACGAAGAAACTTCTCACTGAATCAGTTCAGAGAAACAGAGAAGTCTGGGAAACAAGAAGCATTTAGAAACAACATTAAAATAATGAGAATAACAGAAAGATAAATAGTGTCAGTAAGAAATGAAGCTGCTGGCTGACAGTAACCTTCATCTTCTTTTTCAACAACAGACATTTGAAGATTGAACACAAACAGGATTTTGAAGAATGAAGGACTGAGTGTGACGAACCACACAATGAAAACAAGAAGCTGTTAGACTTTTTATACTAGAGAGATAGAGTATCTCACAAAAAGGCACTTTGCTACAATGTAAAGTAGTGAGTGTACAGCTTGTGAAAATGTCCAAATTGGGCCCATTAGCCATTTTCCCTCCCCAGTGTCATGTGATTAATTAGTGTTACAAGGTCTCAGGTGTGAATGGGGAGCAAGTGTGGTAAATTTGATGTAATCGCTCTCAAACTCCCTCATACTGGTAACTGGAAGTTATACATGGCACCTCATGGCAAAGAACTCTGAGAATCTGAAAAAAAAGAACGGTTGCTCTACATAAAGATGGCCAAGGCTATAGGAAGACTGCCAAGACCCTGAAACTGAGTTGCAGCATGGTGGCCAACACCATACAGCGGTTCAACAGGACAGGTTCCACTCAGAACAGGCTTCGCCATTGCCGATCAAGAAGTTGAGTGCACGATTGGAGAGCATGATCCCCTCCCTCTGGAGACTGGACTGCAGGGCAGTATTCCAAGATGAGAACTACCCCAAACACACTTCCAAGACGACCGCTGCCTTGCTAGAGAAGCTGATGGGGGAGCATCTGTGGGGGATCCTCAAACAGAAGGTGGAGGAGCGCAAGGGCTCTAACATCCACCAGCATCCATCCACTTTGATGTCATCATGAAGGAGTGGAAGAGGACTCAACTGGCAACTTGTTAAGCTCTAACGTCATGTCAGTGAGGGTTAAGAAAGTGCTGGAAAACAATGGCCACAAACAATTCAGACACTTTGGGCCGAGTTGGACATTTTCACTTAGGGGTGTAGTCATTTTTGTTGCCAGCGGTTTAGACATTCATGGCTGTGTGATGTGTTATTTAGAGGGGGCAGCACATTTACACTGTTAAACAAGCTGTACACTCACTACTTTACATTATGGCAGTGTCCTTTATTCAGTGTTGTTACATGAAAAAATATAAGAAAATATTTACAAGCATCTGAGGGGTGTACTCATTTTTGTGCTGTTATGCTCCTTTCTTATTTACCTGTAGTGATTTGAAATAGTTCAATAGAGGAGATGAACTGTAATAAAGCAGAATGAGCTCCGACTCAGCAGAAAACCACACAGCAGCTTCAGCTGAGCTGTCAATCAGCAGCAGCAGCCTTATCTGTCCGCCGCAGGGGCTGATGGGAGGTCTGAGGACCTGTTAGAAACCACGTGGCCCTCGTCTGATCTCACAGCTCGTCCTTGTTTGGCCTCAGCTGCATCAGAGCGCCACTTCTCCCCAGGTTCACCAGAGGAAACACCACTGCACACAATGCTTTTCCTCCCAGCTGCTGCTCTGTGCTGTCTGTGTTCAGGTGAGTGTTTCCAGCCAATCAGGAGCCAGCAAACTCCACCTGGAACAAACACTGTCACACTGACCTTCATCTATCTGTCTGTGTCTCTACAGCGCTGGTTGCCATGGCAGCAGATCTGATTCAGGAGGATTTAACATTGACCAGGAGAGTTGGTGAAACTGTTTCCTTCAGCTGTCAGAGAACTGAGCAGTGTAGCACTTATGTTTTCTGGTACCAGAAGAAAGACACAGAAACATTCAGAGTTATTCTGGATATTCATAAGATTACTGGTCAGATTGATTCAGGTTACAATCATCCTCAGAAAGATGATTTCTCAGCTGTGAATAATCAGAACGGCTGTGAGTTGCAGATCCAGAAAGTTAAACTCTTTCATTCAGCCACCTACTACTGCTCCTGTTTGAAGGAAGGTCTCCACAGTGAGAAATGATCCCTGCAGCCTGAACAAAAACCAGCAGATGTCAAACAGTGTTTGTGACAGGAAGAGAGCAGTAAACCACAGCCCAGGTTCACATATTTCACCTCCATCTCAGCCAGAGTCACAAACATACTGAGCTGAGGGATTTATTTAATATTCTATTGATTTCTTTTAAAACAGATATTGGGTGGCATGATACTGCAGTGGTTAGCACTCTCCCCACACAACAACAAGGTCATGGGTTCAAACCTTGGTCATCCCGGGCCTTTCTGTATGGAGTCTGCATGTTCTCACTATGTCTATGTGGTTTCTCTCCGGATGATCCGGCTTTCCTCCCAGTGTCAAAAGAGATGCATGCTATGTTAACTGATGACTAAATTGTCCTTAGGTGTGTGTGGCTGTTTGTATATGTTTGCTCCAGTGATGGACGGGCGACGTGCGCAGGGTGTACCCCGCCCCTCACCCGACGTCAGCTGGGATTGGCTCCTGTACACAGGATAAGAGGTTTATGATGTATGATCAGATAATAAGAGATAACAGTCTCTGTTACTAAATTCCTCTCCTCTTTTAAAGTCTGACTCAGCAGAAAACCACACAGCAGCTTCAGTTGAGCTGTCAATCAGCAGCAGCAGCCTTATCTGGCCGCCGCAGGGGCTGATGGGAGGTCTGAGGACCTGTTAGAAACCACGTGGCCCTCGTCTGATCTCACAGCTCGTCCTTGTTTGGCCTCAGCTGCATCAGAGCGCCACTTCTCCCCAGGTTCACCAGAGGAAACACCACTGCACACAATGCTTTTCCTCCCAGCTGCTGCTCTGTGCTGTCTGTGTTCAGGTGAGTGTTTCCAGCCAATCAGGAGCCAGCAAACTCCACCTGGAACAAACACTGTCACACTGACCTTCATCTATCTGTCTGTGTCTCTACAGTGCTGGTTACCATGGCAGCAGAGCTGATTCAAGAGGATTTAACATTGACCAGGAGAGTTGGTGAAACTGTTTCCTTCAGCTGTGGAAGAACTGAGCAGTGTGGCACTTATGTTTACTGGTACCAGAAGAAAGACACAGAAACATTCACAAGGATTCTGCGTATTCAGAAGAGTGATGGTCAGATTTATTCAGGTTACAATCATCCTCAGAAAGATGATTTCTCAGCTGTGAATAATCAGAACAGCTGTGAGCTGCAGATCCAGAAAGTTAAGCTCTCTCATTCAGCCACCTACTACTGCGCCTGTTGGAAGGCTGGTCTCCACAGTGAGAAATGATCCCTGCAGCCTGAACAAAAACCAGCAGATGTCAAACAGTGTTTGTGACAGGAAGAGAGCAGTAAACCACAGCCCAGGTTCACATATTTCACCTCCATTTCAGCCAGAGTCAGAGTTTTCAGCCTATCACTTTTTGCACATTAGGTTTGTGCATTCTTAATGTTCTTGTTAATGATGTTGGAGAAACTGATTCTCTAGGAGATGGTTGTAATTTTTGCTTCTTGAAGGCAACTTGTAGACAGGGGAGCTCTCTTTATGTCATGACGGATATGAAGTTGGGTTTTGCGCCATTTCAAATGGATGAAGTAATATTTAAGTAACAACAACTAATTTCCAGCCAAATGTTCCAGATGCAGATTAAAGTCGTCCTCTTTGTTCTGCTGCTGGAATAAAGTCCATTCCTGCCTCACAATACTAATCTGCTCTGAATGAAAACCCTTCCAGCAGCACTTGTTTAACAGCTTTCAGCAGATCATTTCACTTTATTACATTTTAAAAGCCAAATCTTGGACACATGTCAGGTCAGGATGTTGCCCTTCTAGCAGCGGCTTATTAGGACGCTGATTCTGTTGCCAGGCTTACATAAATGTCCTGTGGATGTTTCTGGTTCCCAGAGGATGAATCCTAACATTTATGGTGACCTCCTGACCTTTCCTCTAGCACCACCATCAAGACAGATAATTTCTGTAAACCAACACTTAAGCAACTTAAAAGTTAATGTCTTGATTTGTGAACTTTAAACATTGAGTTTACTGAAACTTTAACGCACCACAGAGAATTAAACACTGTATCATTTAAAGGTGGGGTAATAGATGATGGACAAATCAAATTCCTTGAAAAATACAACCCTTCCACTCAAGTTGCCATCAGGAGTGGTAACCTGGCATACTGGGCAAATGCAATCAAAACCAGCTGATCCAAAGCCAGCTAATAAGTACACCATACACTAAACAACCACATCTTCTTAATGATTTATGCTGTTTATCATCGTTTTTGAGTGTTGAGCGGTTTGTAAATCAAATTCTCCAGAGACGCACGCTGACGTCTGATGTCACTATCGGCCAGACGTGAGTTTACGTTTTCAGAAAATTGAAGATGGCTACCCGATGCGAGGGAGACTATTTTGCAATTAATGGAGCAAAACTGTAATAACCTTTTTAACAAAGACGAGAACCAATATTTATTTGCAGCGCTGTGAAAGAAATGTTTTTGTGTTCTTACATTCTATTTTACAACCGTGTGTGCTCTGGGAGGTCCGCTTCAGGATGTAGAGGCAGTTTGGCGCGTTACTTTTATGCTAGCGTTAACGGACATTAGCTCCAAAGTAACGTAACGTTAACTTTGGGACTGAAGCCTTCGCCAGACAGTCGGCAGCGAATGCACTTTCGCCCGGTGAGTAAAAAGTTTATCAGATTTTGGCTCTGTTGTCAGGCGCAGTTACGTTTACAGAAAGGCTAAAGCTGATAATACACAGAGCAACTTTTAGAGCAATCGTGCAGGGCAGCGTTGTCGTTAGTGGTACTGAGTAAAGACTACCGTAACCCCCTTCCCCTGCCACCGGCCCCGCACCGCCGCTATCCATTTAAAACAGTCGGACTTGCCTCTAGCAACATTGCCCAGCAACATTGCTTAAAAAGTTGCCCAGTGGATCATCAGCCAAACGCTAGAAGTAAGCTGGCTCACATTGAGGTAACGTTAACTTTGCACTGCTGTGAACTGCTGTCACTGTCAGTTAACTCACGTTAGTTAACGTTATATTGTGAAGACAGTCGACTTCTGCGTTTGTTTATGAGCTGTTCTTGAAATAGTGTTGATGCATGGCTAAAAGTTTAATGTTATTAGCTGTAAGCCTAATGATTCTCCTCAGCCCTTCTGTTGCAGAGACTAGTTGCCCCGTCTGAAGTGGCTGTAACGTTAGTATGTATTTGTAAAGGAATAGTTTTCCACTGTGGTAACAAAACCTTTTAACTGGTGAAGGATGCTCAGTTTCATTGAAACTATTTTATGATGTGTTCATTTTGGAAGATGTTCCATTGACATGAGTTGCATTATTACACAAAAGTGTGTGTTATTTAGCATCGTCTCAGATATTAATGGGATGGACAAAGTAACAGAAGCACCTGTCCATGTGATTACGTTACAAATTACCAGCAGCTCAGCTGCAGTTTCCAAAATGATCATACAGTCGTATCAACAACTGTCCGAAACCGTTTCATTCAAAAGTGAACATTATCATTGTTATGGAGGATTTATCGCAGGAATGTTGTGTTACTGCATTACTTTTTAGCTAGATGTAACTTTTGAACTGGTAACTTCCTCTTAGAGAGTAAATACATTTCTCACAACGTTAAACTATTCCAGTATCACATGTTTGTGACAAGTGTTTACATGGCCATTATTTTGTAAACTAATAAAAAGTTGGTGTTCATATATTGTGTGCCCATTAAGGACTATAGAGTGCTGCTGAAGGGATTTCATCATGTCCAGAATCACCTGACTTGCGAAAGCAGCTCTTGTATCGGTGAGTAAGTGAAATGATAAAATATAGTATTCTAAAAAATCAGCAATTGATGACATTATTGTTAACTGGACTAATGGGAATTATTTGTGTTTTATCTGCTCCTGCAGGATGAAGTATTGAGTGACACTACAGCTATGCTATGGAGGGATTATCTGGTCAGAATTCAAACTAAAAGTCTAAATCTAAAACTAAAAGTCTAAGTCAAAAATGAATTTGGTATTTAGGATTGGGCATTTAGTCATTTAGTCATTTAGGATTTAGGATTGGGCATTTAATCATTTAGCCATTTAGGATGTAGGATTGGGCATTTTAGGATTGAGGATTGGGCATTTGAGGTTTGAGGATTGGGCATTTGAGGATTGAGGATTGGGCATTTGAGGATTGAGGATTGGGCATTTGAGGTTTGAGGATTGGGCATTTGAGGATTGAGGATTGAGGAGTGTATGCAAATAAGGAGGCGTGGGCCAAATACTGGAGGCTGGGTTTGACATGGCTGGTGCGCAGAGGCACCTCATGGACAGCAGAGGGAGCTCCAAGTGCTAAGGAGCACTCTGTAATGAAACCAAAGAGAGCAAGTGAGCAGGGCTGGAGCGAGGACTATGCTTTATAATGTGATAACTTCAACTTAATGACAGCGTTGTAACATTTCTGTGGCCTCACACACACTAGTTATATTAGCTGATATTGCTAACATGCTTTAGTAGGCTATTATTATATTGGGACACGCTGTTTTTTGTTTTTTTTAACTGCGGTCTACCCCACCTCCCTTAACTCGTACACTGTGAGCATGGTGACACTCGACAGCTCTCTGCGTTTGTCTCTGTTTTCAGAGGAGTCTGAATGTTAAAGAAATGGACCATTGAGCTGAGGTTAATAAAGTAAATTAGGGATGCAGTCTAGTCCTTTTAAGATAATTAGGAGATGTTTCTTTTGGATTTACCACTGACCCTCGGTTGACTAAACAATCATATTGAGGCGGATACAGTTCAGCAAGCAGGCTATAGTCATTCATTTGCAACCATGATTCAGTTAAAAACATAAAATCTAGATTTGCAGACCAGATAAAATCATTTAAGATAAAAGTCTTACTTGACAGAGATCTTACATTGAAGAGAGCCATTTTAAATTAGTTTGTTTTGGGTGCTGGAGTTGGTGCAGTTGTCCTAATCCTTATAAGATTACTATGATTTCTGCATGGGATGTGCACATTTCGGTTTACTGGTCTATGCGTCTTTGGAACAACGCTGGTAGGAGACGGCTTTACATGCCAGCAGGTGGAGACAGTTGTTTGTGGCAGTGAGACAGAGTTCTGTTCAGTGACCGGTGGTGTGTCCAGGTGTGCTGCATGAATGATTAGTCATTCACGTAAGTCATGTGTGGACCGCACCACATGCTGCATGTGAGCAGCTAACATTTCTGAAGTCCATCTGTCTTAAAAAGAGACATTCTTTGCGAGAAAATATTAAAGTTTTCCACATAACAGACACTGTGAGCCCTGCAGGCGGACTGGAGCCAGTCGTGAAGGCCAAGGAGTCTACTGAAGCGGCCAGCACCGCGACCAACTGTGGGAATGGGACCAGAGATAAAAACGGACTTTCAACACTGCTTTAAAAAGTTAAAAAGACGGTTAAAATCTGATTTTTGTCAGCTCAGACTGCTGAAGAGCTGTGTCATTTGTTCCCACATGGACTATCACTCTTGTGATGGAGGACGGAGCGGAGAATGTGGGGAGGAGAGGCAGCCCCGTTCGAGCCTCTCTTGCAGCCACGAACCACCACTTCAGCCCAGGTTGACTGATGCTTTGGAGTCGAGCAAGAGGAAAGCCTGGGTAGGGTAGAGGGGTCCCAGAGCACGGTGTCCTGGATGTTAGCGGTTGCGCTAAGAGAAACAATCTGTTTGGCTTATACTGAAGCCACATCCATAACGCCAGTCAGCAGGGAATCTTTCTCTTTCAGTTCCTCTGAGAGTCGTCGGATGTCTTCCATAAGGTTTTTTGTTCACTTTCTTAAGGAGTATGCAGTCCTCATGGGGCAGAGTTATCTCAGCTAGCATAACTTTAGATGCTAGAGCTTTGTTGTGATCAGTAGCGTTGATAGCATTTTTAAGGTCATCTAGTTTAAAATCCATATCAGCTAAAACTTAAGTTAACAACTTAAGTTAAATAAAAAGGATATAAAAAATGTAACAAAAAAGGGTTGATTAAAATGGATAAGCATGGTTTGGCCTAGCAGGAGAATGTTAAGTTTGAATAGAGACGTCACAATATTTACCTCAGATACATAGTTGCCAATGTAAACAAAGTAATTCCTGTCATGTAGATATGACTTGAATCAACTTAACACTGTGCTGGAAAGCTCAACTGAATTTTCCAACATGTCTAACAGTATTGAGTGGTCATCAGTGTCAAATGCTGCACTAAGGTCGAATAACACCAGAAATGAAATTTTGCCAGAATCAGTGCTAAGACAAATCTTATTTAGAACTTTAATAAGATAAGAGGCCGTGACATTGCATAAGATAACCAGTTTTGGTGCTTTGGAGGGGTTGAAATGCTGTTTGGTTTTTGTCAAACCTGTTGAGAGTAAGAAGTAGTTCTGCTGGAAGACAGTTTTCCCAATGTTTTTACTAGTAAATGGTAGATTTGATATCGGACTGTAGTTGAAATATCTAGGCTCTGCTTTTTAGTGATGATGTTACAAAGAGCTCATATGCTGCAGCACTAATTCTTCCCTGTCATTCAAGTGGGGAGAGGGACAATATTAATTATATAATATTGGAAGGAAACATGTCTGCTGGTGGTTGAGAAATAACAGAGGGATCTTTGGATTTGCTTCCTTTTAGATTTATTTTTGTTTGTGAACTGCTTTAGCTGGTTTTGTCCTGAGCACGGCTGACTATCTTCTAAACCTTTGTGTATCTTGTTTTTCCTGTGTCTACCCTTGACCCTTGTGACGAAAACAACAAAAATTTCCTGTTCTTTCAGCAAGGGCTATGTGAGTAATGTCATTGTCAGGGTTGGCCAATCAGATTATTACAGGTCATGTCTTCAGCATAGCAGAATTTGCAAATTTGCTCACGGGATAGTGCAAAGTCAAACATTGCACTGAATTTTAGACTATGGCAAATAGTGAGATTTGGTGAATTTTTGGGGGAATAGATTTGCATCCTATTCTTGGTTCATTCAGGCTGCTGCCTCACACTGACATTTGCTGATTAGCACTAAACACACGTTACAACTGAGGCTGGTGGGCATGTCAAGGCAGTTTTATTTATTAAGGCCAATATCACAAATCCCACATTTGCCTCAAGAAGCTTTATAATCTGTACAGCAAACTCCTTCTGTCCTCGATTCAGATCAGGAAAAACTTCCCTAAAAGCCCTTTATGTCACGTTCCTGTCCTGAGCTTGTCTGTGTTATATTATTTTGGCCATGCCTTCTCTGTGTTTTGATTTTTGGTTCCTCTGTGTCTGGGTTTCAGTCCTGTCTGTCTGTGTGTCTTGGGGAGTCTGGGTTTTTGCTCCATGTCTTTGTTCCTAGTCCTGGGCTTTAGTTCATGTTGTACTAATTGCTTCTATTTCTTTCTCTGCATCATTTTGGTTTAGTCTGCTTGGTACTCTGTGTTCTAGTTCTATGTTCTCATTTAGGTTTTGTCTGTTATGACCCCTGTGTCATGGTCGATGTTTGCCTGTTTACATGGGTTTCTGTTATTGTCTGAAGTTAGATTCTTGTCTGCTGTTTTGTTGCGTGTGTTCTGTCTGTGTTGATTAATTTTGCCCATGTCTGCCTGTCAAGTGTTCTGTCTATTCCCCCAGTGTCACTGTGCCTGCCTGCCTCTTTGTTCCCCTTTGCTGCCTCTGCCTGCCTCTCTGTTGCCTCCTGTTGCCTCCTGTTGCCTCTGCCTGCCTCGTTTACCTTGATCCCTGTCACCTGTGTTGCTTCCGCCCTGCTCGTTAGTAGTTGTGTATACATACCTGGTGTTTCTGTTTAGTCTTTGTCCAGTCATTGTTGTGTGTGGGTGCGCTGTCATGTGTGGCTCTGCGCCTGTCTTGTCTCTGCCTTGTCTGCCTTGGATCTGCACCCGTTTGGATTGTCTGTTTGATTTGGATTGTTTGTTCTCTGGATGTACCTCAGCCACTCTTCCAGTAAGTGTGCTCGCCTTTTGTTTTGCCATAATAAACCTGTTGAACTGTACCCGTCAGCCTACGTGTCCTGCATTTAGGGCCTACAACCTGCTCACCACACGCAAACCCTGACACTTTAACCTTTCGACGGCTGAATTTATTTACAGTAAAAAAAAAAAAACAGTTTTAATTTGCTTTCAGGTTGGTGTTAAATTAAGTGGAAGTTGTTGATTTGTCTGTATAACATAGAAAATATATAAATTCAGGTATGATGTTGGTATGATGCAGTGACAACAGGCACAAATGAGAAACCTGTCCAATCCAATAGTTCAGATATTTTAGTCTGAACCAAAAAGGCCGACCTGCTGGTAGCACTAGATCAGAAGTCAGGATGAATAATAATAATAATGATACATTTA
>JALXJV020000012.1:568497-856218 GCA_024633595.2 Lepomis macrochirus
GAGATCTGGATTTTACCCAGGTGACCCGGGTTCAATTCCAGCTTTGGCGATAGGTGGTGTAGCTGCTCTTTCTTTCTTTTCTTTTACACAGTGTGAAGAAAAGTTTTGAATCCGTAACTTCTCTTTTACCAAACCTGAGCTCTCTTAGAGAAAATCAGTACATTTGGACCTCAGAGAAGAACTCTCCAACAAGACTATGGCTGCGTTCCAAAAGTCAATAAAATCTCCTGTCCTAACCACCTTTCCTTGACCTCGATGGAAAACGTCATTAGGTCAAGAAAAGATGTGAAGGAGAATCCATAAGGACTCAGGAAAAGACGACCGCAGGGCTCAGAGAATCCGACTGCTCTTTTCCAGGCGATGTACTTATGTGACGGCGGATGTTACTGGCGTTACCTGTCGTGATGAAATTCCAATGTTCTGAAGATGAAGCTACAAAAGCTCATCTTTGACTCTAGCCCGTGTTGTTTTAATGCAGGCCGTCTAAAGGTGGACAACACGGTGGAATATATTACTTCACAATCAAGACAGCAAAAGGCCCATAGGGTACCAGTCACTAAATAATGGAAAGGGTTGTCACATTGAGAATGCTTGCTCACACTCACCCTCCTGCCCACCCAGTTTTATCAACATGAATCACAATTATTGTATGTAGGGATTGTATTATTTTATTCACAGAAACACATCGTTCACTCTGGAAACATTTCAAACCGGTCCAAACGTTTTGAGAACTCACCCCAGCTCTTATCATGGCTGCCACTTAAATACTTCCGCTTCACTTCACTCAGTTAGGAACCTTTCTAAGCAAAAAGACTTTTCGACCAAGCAGCCCTAATGTCTCTAAAAACACATTTCCTCGTTCCTTCTCTCCTCGCTTGGTTTCCTTGCGTCTTTCCATGCATCCCTAGTGGGCGGGACTAAGATGTAAGTGAGGGAAACGTGGATGCAATTAAGAGACCTGAGAAGCACCCATAGAAAACAAAACCAAAACCCTACAAACGAGTAAAGGATTTCCTGTGTGGGGCTGAGGGAGGGACAGAAAGGTGGAAGGTCACCTGCACCAACAACACTTGTTCTCCACAGTAACAGCAGGACAGTAGTTGGAGCAGCAGTAGGTTAGCATTGATAGGATCAGGTGGAGACGCAGTGTGTTGTTGTTGTAGACACTAGAGGGCAGCAGTGTGACAGTTATAATCCTGACAGCAGCAGCACAGAACAGATAGAAGTACTGTCAGAAACTGGAGCACGAAAACTACAAGTTTAAAATGAGGGCTGAGTGTAAAAAACATCTTGGAACAACATAAAGATAATTCACAATATAAATGTTCTGTAATTATATAAAATATTAAACAACTATTCCCTCAGTCAGGACATGTGGCTGTGTGATTAACAGTTGAATGTGTAGATACAGGTTCAGGTTATCCTTTATATAAACTCCTGAAAAATGTACATACATGTACAAATACAAAATTTTGGTTGAACAATGTTTGAAACCCATGAAACACAATGAAAACATGTTCTGCCTTGAATAAATGATTTTGTAGTTTTCCTTCTTTCTAATGTACCTGTAGAGATTTGAAATAGTTCAATAGAGGAGATGAACTGTAATAAAGCAGAATGAGCTCCGACTCAGCAGAAAACCACACAGCAGCTTCAGCTGAGCTGTCAATCAGCAGCAGCAGCCTTATCTGTCTGCCGCAGGGGCTGATGGGAGTCCTGAGGACCTGTTAGAAACCACGTGGCCCCTCGTCTGATCTCACAGCTCGTCCTTGTTTGGCCTCAGCTGCATCAGAGCGCCACTTCTCCCCAGGTTCACCAGAGGAAACACCACTGCACACAATGCTTTTCCTCCCAGCTGCTGCTCTGTGCTGTCTGTGTTCAGGTGAGTGTTTCCAGCCAATCAGGAGCCAGCAAACTCCACCTGGAACAAACACTGTCACACTGACCTTCATCTATCTGTCTGTGTCTCTACAGCTTGGTTGCCATGGCAGCAGAGCTGGTTCAGGAGGATTTAACATTGACCAGGAGAGTTGGTGAAACTGTTTCCTTCAGCTGTGGAGGAACTGACCAGTGTAACAGCCTTAATGGTTTCTGGTACCAGAAAAAAGACACATTTAAAGGGATTCTGCGGATTAGTATGAATACTTGTAAAATAGAAAAGAGGTACAATCACACTCAGAAAGATGATTTCTCAGTTGTGAGTAATCAGAACGGCTGTGAGTTGCAGCTCAACAAAGTTAACATCTCTCATTCAGCCACCTACTACTGTCTCTGTTGGAAGAGAAGCTCTCCACAGTGAGAAATGATCCCTGCAGCCTGAACAAAAACCAGCAGATGTCAAACAGTGTTTGTGACAGGAAGAGAGCAGTAAACCACAGCCCAGGTTCACATATTTCACCTCCATCTCAGCCAGAGTCACAAACATACTGAGCTGAGGGATTTATTTAATATTCTATTGATTTCTATTTGATCAGATATTCCAGCAGGTTTCTTGTTGTTCCACACAGTGAGGACAAACTAGCAGCACAGAAGCACAATGAGCAAACAAGATAAAGAGGAAACAGCTTTCAGCAGATTTCAGCAGATCATTTGACTTTATTACATTTTAAAAGCCAAATCTTGGACACATGTCAGGTCAGGATGTTGCCCTTCTAGCAGCGGCTTATTAGGACGCTGATTCTGTTGCCAGGTTTCCATAAATGTCCTGTGGATGTTTCTGGTTCTCAGAGGAACATTTATGGTGAGGTGGGGAGAGAAGGAAGCATCAGACAAAGCAGGATTTGAGCTTAGCGTGGTAACTTTTGGTTTAACCTGGAGTTTTCAGTACAGCAATGGTGGTTCACTTCTTACCGGGGACACAATGGTAACTTATGCTGAACGACTAACCTGCTTCAGAGCTGATTCTGTTCCAGATAATCAAATCTATAAATAGATCAATATTTAAAATAGATCAAATATATATCAATAGATCAACTCTAAAAAAATGACGTGAGGCTGAATATTAGGAGCATATAGTTAGATAGGCCAATTCAAATTAAGTTTAATAAGAATGTGTTTATTTTTAGGTTAGTAACTATCTTGTATTACAGAGAGGTCATGTAGCGGTCATGTAGCCTGAATGTTCAGTCTTTTTTGACCACTGGCCTATTATATTTACCGTTAGTTATTTAACTAATGTTTTTTATCCAAAGCGACTTACAGTTCCTATATGTGTCAGTGTTGTAAGTTATAGTTTTGGGTTTTGTTTGTGTTGTGTTTTTTCCTTGTGTGTGTCTTGTTTTTTTTCAGGCTGCTGGTGTGACACCAAAATCTGTCACCTGTCAGATTCTGTGACCCAAATGGGAAGTTAAGCGCCAGGCGCTTTGTTGATGATGTGAAGTGGTTGTAGCTTGGTTGGGTTTAGGCACCAAAAGTACTTGGTTATGGTTAGGAAAACATCGTCGTTTGGGTGTAGTCACAGAATCTGATAGGTCAAAGATTTTGGTGTTACATCGGCAACTGATGAGAGACTTGGAGCTTATTCTGGACTCTCGTAAAGGTTCTAAGGCAAGCCTGGGGGGCGCTGTGACGGTAATCTGTCTGTTCCGGCTAGCGCTGTGATCTCTCTCCTTGTGTGAAATTCTCAGGATTCACTATAATTCACAATAATTAATTTTGAGAAATTAGCCTTGGTCACAGGGATTTTTGGCTGAACAGAGAGTACAAATCAAAGGGTTTTCTTACTTAGAATAAACGATTTCTGGCATGTAGGTGAGAGTTTTAACACAGACCAATCAAGGAGCAGGGAGACATCTCTGATGTTACATTTGCATTATTTTGTCAGCTCAGGAAGAGCTTTGGAGTGTATGCTAATACTCCAGATGTGATTTGCCATTTGTCTTTGCTGTTACTGTTTTTAATTGTTTGTATTTAAGAAGAGGGATATGCTGCGTTTGGGAGAGTAACTGTGCTTTCTCTTTCATTTTAGTACATTAAAAATGATTCATTACATATTTTTGACTCTGTATTCTTTGGGAAGAGTTAATTTCCCTGACATCCTCCTGCCACAGTTACTGGTAAAGTGCAAAATATCCGTAGTGCAAATGTCACCATAAATGCTCTCAAGCTTCAAGACATAAATCCTGTTGAGCAACTCCAGGGGTGTTGATGATCCTGATAATGTGACACTGTATATCCTTTTCAGACGAAACATTTGCTTCAGATAGATACCTGGAATATTTGGTTATCAAATTTCTACAAGATGACTTAAGATCCTCCCACTTAACTGCTGGAACTTGGGTATTCCCTTCAAATCATAACAAATGTCCCTGACTGAAATCTGGAAGTCAGCTGTGGATGTGTCCACCAGAGGTGTGGACTTGAGTCAGACTCGAGTCACAAAAATAATGACTTGCAACTCGACTTGGACTTTAATATCAGTGACTCGTGACTTCACTTGGACTTTGGCCCTTTAACTAGAGCTGACTTAAAACTCCACATACCCTCTTAAAGCCTAAATTATGATATAAAAACTGTCCAGCGCAGCAACATCACGCTGTGCAATTAATTATACTTTAATCTCATTTAGACTGGAGCGTGTGGCTTCCTCCAGCAAGAGGGAACAATCACCAACCTCCACTATCACCTGGTCCTGTTCGCCGAGCAACCCACACCCTCTCTGGTACCTACAATGGGTTGTGTATCAGGCCTACTACCGCAGTGACCAGTTCGTGATTGGATCCTCTGGCTGGAGGAATTTTATGCATAATCCATGCACAACATCTGGGGCCCTGACGTAGCGCCACACAACTTTCTAAATACCTCCCTCTCACGGGAGAAAAGAAAGGTCACCCCTCAGTGACCCATCCGTCACCCACAGCTGTCAGCTTGGGGGAAACTGCTGTTGTCCTCTTGCACTGTAGATGCTGCATAAAGTTAATAATGTTGGATTATTGTTTCTTATTTCATGGGCTATATGGGATGTTGGAGTAATGCATGAATTGTATTTTTTAAAATAAAGTATTACATTTTAAAAGTTCAGTAGTTTAATGTCTCCTAAGGCAATGAGTAATCCTGTCAATACATTTTTTATTTTTAACTTGAAATGTGTTATAAATTTGGTGAAGAGCACATTGTGACTTATTTAGGACTAAACTTAAAGTTTAAGACTTAGACTTGACTTGGACTTGTTGGTCCTTGACTTGACACTTGACTCAGACTTGCCAGTCTTGATCGGGCTGGACTTGGGACTCGACTTGGGATTTGAGTGCTAAGACTTAAGTCTTGACTCGGACTTGTATAATGATAACTTAGTCCCACCTCTGGTGTCCGCTGCAATATAATACACGGAATTCCTAAATGTTACATCATAATCTAGAAATTTCGGTTGACATAACAGCACAAAAGAATATAAGAGAATAGATGCAGTATTATAGAAGGATAAACACAGTATTTATCTATTTATAAGCAGGTAAATGTCTGAAATATAACAAGGAATAGTCTGTCAGTTCAACGCTGTGGTGTTGCTCGATGAGTCTCTGGCTGAAGGAGCTCATGAGCTGACACTGGCCACTACAGACTGGTAGACCATCCGCAGCAGCCTGGTGCACACATTGAAAGACCTGAGCCTTCTCAGGAAGAACAGCCTGCTCTGTCCTTTCCTGTAGAGGGCCTCAGTGTTGTCTGTCCAATCCGGATGGTCCTTTTCCTCTTTGGCCTGGAGGACATGACGTCCATGATTTCCTAAAACAGACCACAGCACACTTTATGTCAGGCTATTTCAGATTTATTTCGGCGTTTCTGGGTGTTGTTGATATCTATTTCCTGAGTGTTGGCCAGTATTCTGATCTTGTTTACCGCCTTAAACTGTTGGGCTATTTGCTCATGCAGTTGTTCATAAATTGGTGAACAATGACTGAATGACTGAGCCTTCCTGGGATGCTCCTTTTATACCCAATCATGACGCTCACCTGTTTCCAAATAACCTGTTCACCTGTGGAATGTTCCAAACAGGTGTTTTTCTGCATTCCTCATATTTCCCAGTCTTTTGTTGCCTCTGTCCCTGCTTTTTTGGAACGTGTTGCAGGCATCAAATTCAAAGTGAGTGAATATTTGCAAAAAACAGTTTATCAGTTTGAACATTAAATATCTTGTCTTTGTAGTGTATTAAATGGAATATAGGTTGAAAAAGATTTGCAAATGAATGTATTGTGGTTTTATTTATGTTTAACACAACGTCCCAACTTAATTGGAATTGGGGTTGTAGTAAAAGCACAAAATATAAACTGATTACCAAATCAACAAAATCTAAACATGTCAGTAAAATCAGGCCGACAAAACACTCTGAAACACTCTGATTCTGAAATGCTCCTCGTGGAAAATGCAGCCTGAAGTTGACAAAACAAAACAGGGTCACACTGAGCTGTGAAGAAGGTAGTAGAAGCACTGAAAATGACAAATTATTAACAAGTCGGTAACGTGGGCAGGCTGCATGCTCCTCTGCTGAAACGCTTCTGTGGTGTAGCTGGAACATGCTGTAGACGGAGTCAGTGGATTCCCGGCGTGAAAAACCTGCTTTATCTTGTTGGCTCGGTCCTTTGACCCGTCTGCTGCTCCTGCTGTGCTGGTCATGCCTGTGATGGTCCTCACTCCCCCACACCTCTCTGCTGTTGTTCTGCTGCAGCTTCCCCTTGATCTGGTTCTTGTAAGAGTTCTTAGCCTTCTTCAGATTCGATGTCTCTGTTGATCCAGGGCTTGTTGTTGGGGAAGCAGCGTATCCTTTTGTTGGGGATCATACTGTCCTCACAGAACCTGATGTAGTCAATGACACATTGGGCCAGACCCTCAAAGTCGTCACCATGATCCTGTAGGAACATTTTCCAGTCGGTTGTCCTGTAGCACTACATCAGGGCCTCCTCGGCCTCCCCCGACCACTGCTGCACAGTCCTGGTGGTGACAGCAGGCTTGTATGTTGGAGCCAGCAGTACCTGACTGTGGTCAGATTTGCCAAGAGGAGGCAGTGCGGTCGTACTGGATGCCTCCTTAACAATAGGTGCGTTTAAGACGACTCGCGGCTGACTTTTGCCGACTTGATAGTCTAAAGTGAGCTGCAGGTGACTGCAGGGGTGGGGTATAAAACAGCACCGCCAAGTCGGACACGCTCTACCTGCATCAGCTTACTGTGAGCTGAGATCAATGATTGATCACACCAATAGTGAGGTTCCAACTTGGTGTAGCCGGAGAAAGCAACCGCGGCTGCCGGACTCGGTGCCTGCAGCTGCCTTGCTCCCGCGAGGTTTTAATGTCACGTGATATGGTGACGCTTTGCAGGGCTGGCGAATGTCGGACACAATTTCTAACCAGCATGCCTTATTTGAAGTCTAGCATGCATCACATGTATGAAGTCCATTGCACCTATTGGCATACAGCAGATCCAGGGTCTTGTCTCCTTTACCGTTTGAATTTGGTCAGCGCCCTTGAGATTTTTTGCGAGGTTAAAATCTTTGTTAATGATAAAGAGAGCGCTCGAATGCCATGTTTGCAGGTCCGCTACAGTGGAGTGGATGACATCACAAGCGCATGACGCCAACAGTGACGGCAGAATGTAAACAGTGACGGCAGTGGTGGCTGAGACGAAGGTAGTATGGTCTCAACATCCACCGGGCAGATTTCTGCCTGTGTTTTAACATGTCCTGGGTTTCACCATTTGGAGTTTACAAAGACAGAAAGTCCTCCTCAAACGTCTTACTGCTCTGTTTCATCCTATCTGCTCGAACTAGCGAGAAGTTCCACTGAGCAGTCTGGTGTTTTCAGACCTAACATGCTGCACTCTCGATACTCTAGCTGCCCACTTCCCCAGGACTGACTGAGGGAAGACAGGGCTTGTATCTCCTCCGACTCCCGCCTTCTTGTTCCTCACCATCACGCCAGCACGACATCCTTGCCTTCTAATCCTTAACTTCGTCTCCTTTGGACATGCAACAGGCCAATCCTAAAACTGTAACTGTAATGTTGTCCTGGTTCAGGTAACATTAACAGTTGTTGATAAATTAGTCATTCAGAGAGAACTATTTACAAAAGAAAATGGCTAGAATGTGCAAATAAATAAAGTGTAAATTAGTGTGTCAGTAAAAAGTTAAATAGAAATATAAAAAATATAAAAAAGGTTAAAAACTAGGAAAGAGGAGAGAGAGCTGCTGTGTCGTGCTGCCACTCTCTGCGGCGCCGGAAGTTAAAGGTGCTTTATAAAGTGTGCTGGCGCTTTCTTATGGAGCTAAATCAGGGCCAAATGTTTTGTTCATTTGAAAAAAATCGGTATAGCTCCCGGGTTCGGTGCCGCTCTCACAGGCTTCTCCTTCATGTCCACCCTGTGTTCTTGGTTCTGGCTCCATAGAAGTAGACTCAACAACATCATTATCAGTTCTCCTCACAGATGTTGCCGTGGGTTCAAATCCTGCTGTCGGGGTTAAATGCAGAACATTTTTGTTATTATCATTAGCATCATCTTCTTTCTAACAGGTGGTGGTGGCTCCTTCACTAAAAATAATGTTAGCTCTAACATTAGCCTCCTGGCTATCGTTAGCCTGACTGGGAACAGCTCCAACGCTAGCTTGTAAATTTCTCAAGTCATGTGACCTTCTGACCATGAAGCACTTTTGACATTTTGCCATTGCGCACAACAAAAAATTACCATTTTCAGGACGGGCAGTTTTCATTATGACACAGGCAATATTTTACCCAAGCAACATTAAAACCTCTCCGGTGAACCATCACCTTATCGTGGTGGAGAGGTTTGCGTGCCCCGTGAACCTGGAGGCTGTGTTGTCTGGAGCCTAGTGCTCCTGGTAGGGTCTCCCAAGGCAGAGAGGTTCCAGGTGAGGGGCCAGACCAAGAATGGTTCACACAAACCCCTGATGGAAGATCATGAAAGAGGAGGACTAACCCTGCCCGGAGGGAAGCCCGGGGCCCCGCCTGGAGCCAGGCCCAGAGGGAGGGCTCGTCGGCGAAGCCTGGTGGCCGGGTTTGCCACGGAGCCCGGCCGGGCACAGCCCGAAAGCAACGTGGCACCCCTCTACATCCCTTGGACCCACCATCCATCGGAAGATCCGCAGGGGTCGGTGCGCTGCCACTTGGGTGGCGGTGAAGGTCAGGGGCCTCGACGGACCAGACCCGGGCGGCAGAGGCTGGCTCTGGGGACGTGGAACGCCACCTCTCTGTGGGGAAGGAGCCGGAACTTGTGCGGGAGATGGAGCGCTACCAATTAGATCTGGTGGGGCTGACCTCCACGCACAGTCTTGGCTCTGGAACCGCGCTCCTCGATAGGGATGGACATTATTCTTTCTGGAGTTGCTCAAGGTGTGAGGCGCCAGGCGGTGTGGGGATACTCACAAGTCCCCGGCTGAGCCGCCACGCTGGAGTTTACTCCGGTGAACGAGGGTCAGCCTCCCTACGCCTTCGGTAGCGGGGAAAACTCTGACTGTTGTTTGTGCGTATGCACCAAACAGCAGTTCGAGTATTCGGCCTTCTTGGAGATCCTGAATGGAGTCCTGTATGGGGCTCCAGTAGGGGACTCCATAGTTCTGCTGGGTGACTTCAACGCACATGTGGGCAATGACGGAGTTACCTGGAAAGGCGTGATTGGGAGGAACGGCCCCTGATCTGAACCTGAGTGGGGGTTTGTTGTTGGACTTCTGTGCTAGTCATGGATTGTCTATAACAAACACCATGTTCGAAGCATAAGGATGCTCATAAGTGTACATGGTACCAGAGCACCTCTAGGTCGAAGATCGATGATCGATTTTGTAATCGCTTTCATCTGATTTGAGGCCGCATGTTTCGGACACTCGGGTGAAGAGAGGGCGGAGCTGTCAACTGATCACCATCTGGTTGTGAGTTGGGTCAGGGGTTGGGGGAAGACTCTGGACAGACCTGGTAAGCCCAAACGGGTAGTGCGGGTGAACTGGGAACGTCTGGTGGAGGCCCCTGTCCGTGAGATCTTCAACTCAAACCTCCGGGCGGAGCTTTTCTGGCATCCCTGTGGAGGTTGGGGACATTGAACATGAGTGGGCAATGTTCAAAGCCTCTATTGCTGAAGCTGCAGTGGAAAGCTGTGGTCTCAAGGTCTTAGGTGCCTCAAGGGGCGGTAACCCTCGAACACCGTGGTGGACACCGGTGGTCAGGGAAGCCGTCCGACTGAAGAAGGAGGCCTTCCGGGATTTGTTGTCTCGGAGGACTCCGGAGGCGGTTGCAAGGTACCGACGGGCCCGAAGGACTGCAGCCTCTGCTGTGGCAGAAGCAAAGCAGCGGGTGTGGGAGAAGTTCGGAGAAGACATGGAGAAGGACTTTCGGTCGGCACCAAAGTGTTTCTGGAAAACTGTCCGCCATCTCAGGAGGGGAAGCGGGAACCGCCCAAGCTGTGTACAGTAAGGATGGGACCCTGTTGACCTCAACTGGGGAGGTAATTGGGCGGTGGAAGGAACACTTTGAGGAACTCCTAAATCCGACTGACACGCCCTCTCTAGTAGAGGCAGAGCTGGAGGCTGATGGGGTTTCTTGTCAATTTCCTGGAGGAGGTCACTGAGGTAGTCAAACAACTCCACAGTGGCAAAGCCCCAGGGATTGATGAGATCCGCCCGGAGATGCTAAAAGCTTTGGATGTGGAGGGGCTGTCTTGGATGACACGTCTCTTCAACATTGCGTGGAAGTCGGGTACAGTGCCCAAGGAGTGGCGGACCGGGTGGTGGTTCCCCTGTTCAAAAGGGGACCAGAGAGTGTGTGCCAATTACAGGGTATCACACTTCTCAGCCTCCCTGGTAAAGTCTACGCCAGGGTGCTGGAACGGAGGGTTCGGCCGATTGTCGAACCACAGATCGAAGAGGAACAATGCGGTTTTCGTCCTGGTCGTGGAACAACTGACCAGCTCTTTACTCTCGCAAGGATCCTGGAGTGGGCTTGGGAGTATGCCCATCCGGTCTACATGTGCTTTGTAGATCTGGAGAAGGCATATGACCGGTCCCCCGGAGACACTGTGGGAGGTGCTGCGGGAGTATGGGGTGAGGGGGGCCCTTCTTAGGGCTATCCAATCCTTGTACATCCAAAGCGAGAGCTGTGTCCGAGTACTCAGTTGTAAGTCGGACTCTTTCCAGGTGAGGGTTGGCCTTCGCCAGGGCTGCGCTTTGTCACCAATCCTGTTTGTGATATTCATGGACAGGATATCGAGGCGCAGCCGCATGGCAGGAGGGGCTGCGGTTCGGTGGGCTTGGGATCTCGCCACTGCTTTTTGCGGATGATGTGGTCCTGATGGCATCATCGGTCCGTAGCCTTCAGCTCTACTGGATCGGTTCGCAGCAGAGTGCGGCGGCTGGGATGAGGATTAGCACCTCTAAATCTGTGGCCATGGTTCTCAGCAGGAAACCGATGGAGTGCCAACTCCAGGTAGGGAATGAGTCCTGCCCCAAGTGAAGGAGTTCAAGTACCTCGGGGTCTTGTTCACGCAGTGAGGGAGACTGGAGCAGGAGATTGGCCGGAGAATCGGAGCAGCGGGCGGTATTGCACTCGCTTTACCGCACCGCTAGTGACGAAAAGAGAGCTGAGCCGAAAGGCAAAGCTCTCGATCTACCGGTCAATTTTCGTTCCTACCTCACCTATGGTCATGAAAGCTGGGTCATGACCGAAAAGAACGAGATCGCTGGGTACAAGCGGCCGAAATGGGTTTCCTCAGGCGGGTGGCTGGTGTCTCCCTTAGAGATAGGGTGAGAAGTTCGCCATTCGCGAGGAGCTCAGAGTAGAGCCGCTGCTCCTTTGGCGTTGAAAGGAGCCAGTTGAGGTGGTTTGGGCATCTGGTAAGGATGCCTCCTGGGCCTCCCTAGGGAGGTGTTCCAGGCACGCCCAGCTGGGAGGAGGCCTCGGGAAGACCCAGGACAAGGTGGAGAGATTATATCTCCACGCTGGCCTGGGAACGCCTCGGGATCCCCCAGTCAGAGGTGGCTAATGTGGCTCGGGAAAGGGAAGTTTGGGGTCCCCTGCTGGAGCTGCTGCCCCCGCGACCCGACTCCGGATAAGCGGTTGAAGATGGATGGATGGATGGACATTAAATAAAAAGCATTTTTTAAATCACTTTTGACAAATAGAGGTGATATTGTGTTTCAAAATAAAATATGGTGACCTTTGCTTATAATTAGGATGATGAAATATGATGGACTTAATTGGCCCCCTTAGTGGCTGGGCCCCAGAAAATGTTCTCCTTCACCCACCCCGCCTTGGTTTTTGGTTCCAGAAGTGTTCTGGTTTGAGTTTGTAGTCTGAATAGTATTAACCAATCATCTTTGAGCTGGTTTGGTTGCATGCAAGTAAACAGTCCGTGTGGAGAGCAAAAGAGAGAACCCACTGGTTATCAGCTGTCAAATATTTCGCTTTTTATCAGGTTTTTATCAGACGATAGTCGATGGGTTCTGAGATTGCTAATCAGACTGTCTGTGAGGAAGTCATGGCCTGGAAATCCTTAATCCTTTCTCCAGATGTCGCCCATAAACATTGGTCGTTGTCCCAACAGTGTTGTGGTGTGGGGACAGAGGACCCAAACGCAGAGCTCAGAGGGAAGGTTTATTGAGGGAAAAAGGGGTTGAGGAACTGGAGTGGAGGGAGAGGAGGATGCCAGGGAAACACGGGCACGGGGAAGCAAGGAAACTGGGACCGGAGGACCGAGGGACACAGGGGCCGAGAAAGGGAGGTAGCCAGGGAGAATAGGGAGGACACCGCGGGGGGGAAGCCCAGGGAGGAGAGGACTGGATGGCAAGCCCAGCTGACAACACGGAGAACGGAGGTGAGTGTACCTGGGAGGGAAGAAGACAGAGACACAGGGTTAGAGACTCTTGGACAAAGCACAGGGGAAACGTGAGAAAAACACAAGGAACACGAGAGCTTGAATTTAGATGTGGCACCGGGTATGGCGCAACGACGATCAAGCAGCGATGGTGTGAAGAGCCGAGGCAGAAATACAGGCTGGGATGAGATGATTACTGGCAGGTGTGGCAGGCTGACGAGGTGACTGATGTGGAGCAGGTGTGGATAGTTGGCTGGGCTCGGAGCGGTGAGAGAGAACACAGGGAAACAGGCAGAGTACACAGAACACCAAGGAAAAAACAGAATAACTGATAAAAGGGAGAAAAAACCCAGGGGCCCGTTCTTCAGACGCTGCTTAAAACATCCGAGATCAAATGAGACATCCAAGATAATATCATCAGCCTAATCATGATCTGGCTAATTGGGTTCTTCAAAACACCTGCCGGTTAAGATTAGTATAGCTGGATTGAGTTATCGGAGATAATTGCGCCGCTCATGCACTGGTTTAAAAGGGGACATGTATCGATAGTAGAAACATTGATCAGCAACGCTGCTATTGGCTGTTCACCATGGCCTAAGAGCTGCCAGTTTTTCTCCACAGCAGAGCAAGAGTTATTGCTAGAAGGACATACAGAATTTGAAAACTTAATTAAAACGCCAGGGAACACCTCAAAGTGTGCAAAAGCCAGAAGAGAGGGCTGGGCAAAAGTTGCAGACAAAGTAAGTGTTCCATGTTATGGTTGTATCACTTATTACAGTATATATTCTTGTATTTTAATAATTTCATAATTTCAGAGCCACCTCAGGACAAACTAGAACATGGGAACAAGTGAAAGTGAAATACAAGAACAACCTGTGGTCTGAAGTGGCTTGAAATAACACAAAACTGCTTCAGTGCCAGATACACTTTGCGTAATGGCACGACAGACAGCACTTTTCCCCAAGTTTTCCGCGATCTCCAATAGTGTAAAGGAACGTGCCACTCGCGAAAGAATCTCAGGGCAATGCACACAGTTTGTGCCGCTGTTAAAGCTCCCGACGAGTCGAACTTTTAACGTGTGGTTCCAACAAATTAATGATGTATATGACACCCTCACGAGAAAAACGATAGCCTGTCTCTCAATAAGAATATTATTGCGCTGCGCTAAAGGATCCTGTCTATCTCACAATAGCCTACGCGATTAATTCGAAAAGCTCTCCAAATTATTCTGCCACCTTCAGCAACAGGTTCTTCTCGAAAAACGGACAAGACATGGCTGCGAAAGACTTCCCGTATCACGTCCGCTTATAAAGCCGGGAGCTAATCCTGTTGATGAAATAAGCCTGCTCGCGAGCAGGTTCAAGTTTAAGCACCTGTTGCTATGACAGCAAGTCCAGGATGAGCGTCGAAGAACCAAACAATCCAAGATCATGCCAAATCGGCAACAATCAAATCCAGCTAATTGAGTTAGCGACGTACGAAGAACGGGCCCCAGGACACTCACTGTCAGCCGGGCTGCCACCATAACAAACAGGTTAAGTTCATTGTGAGACGATAGCTGATCCAAGGATAGAAAAGGAAGTTAAAGTTAAGGAAGAAACCTGAGAAAATGCAACAGAGGATGATCATTCTTCCAGGACGACACATCGACCAAAATATAAAAATAATAACATGTAAAATTAGAATGACTGTATTATAGATAGATTGTAAACAAATACAATGAAATGATTCAGGGACGACGTTGAGCAGCTTCAGGTGCCACCAAACAGAAAAAAGAAGAGAAAGTCATGTTGATATGAACATTAAAGAAACAGCTGAAATATGATCCTGGTTCATCATCTGGACTCGTTCACCTCAGCTGACACATTCAGCAGCTGACAGGTTTTTGTATCAGTCTGTTTCACTGTGAGAGCAAACAAATTCTACTTGATCTTTGGCTCTGGAACTAAACTGTATGTAACAGGTAAGAATCAACATTTTCCTTCAGTTGTTTTAATTGAATAAGTTGAAAATGTGTTTTAATGAGTTTCTGCTGCTTCAGGCTTCACATGTTAGTTTGTTCATAATTAGTAGAGAGTTCTTGCAGCCGTGCAGCTATTGTTACATAAAAAGATTCATAATTCCTGAAAAGATGTTTAAATCTCACAGACAGAGGAAGATATTGACAAATTTACAAATATTCAGTATTTGATCCTCTCACTGATTCAGCACTGTCTCCTATTTTTGAAATAATGTTTAACATAATAAATTATATTAAACATTATTTAATAGTAAATGTATACATGGCATAACTTTAAATATGTTGTAAAGGAGAATTAAAATTGACCTCATAACATTCAAACAGATTTTGAATATTTTACAACAAATATAATTTATTCATACTAATTTATATGTGATTTGATTTTGAGTAGTTAAATTTAGGTTCATAAATATATACTGTGCTACACATAATGTCTTTGCATTTTATGTGACAATAAATATGTAATTTGCTATAATATGTATGTTATCATGATATAGTCTATACAGGTACATAACATGATTATATTTTATTGTTACGTACTAGTGGTGGGCCGTTATCGGCGTTAACGTGCTGCGTTAACGTGAGACTCTTATCGGGCGATAACACAAATATCGCCGTTAATCTGTTCTCAAAGTTGGGTTGGGAGCTGGGTCTATGCTACGCAAAATTACAGTGAGATTAATCTAGATTAAAAAAAAAAAATCTATGCCTACCATTATTATGTACTCAGTATTATTGTTTTATGAGTCTTTAGCTCATAAATCTGAATGTGAATCATGTTAATTGTGTTTATATCAAAATTTTAAATGGTTTTAAAAATTATTACAATTTAAAAAAAAAGTTTTTTAAGTGTTTAGAGTATACAATATTAAATATACAATCTGTTATAAATATTATCTCTAAAATTGAAATTTCTTTAATAAGAAAGTAAAACTTACCTTTTTTATAATATGGCTATTTCCCTAATATAGGACATAATTTTAATTATTAATTTATTTTAAAATTAACATTTAATTTCATAAACAGACATTACATAATTACATTACATTATATGCATATAGTATATTTTGTAAACTGCTGTATAAGTAACTTTACTTCCTTAACTCATATTACATATTATTATTATTATTATTATTATTATTATTATTATTATTATTATTATTATTATTATTATTATACATGATGTGTGTGTGTAATATAAAGGTGAATCCAGTACATGTAGTGAACTGTGTGCTGTATTGATGAGGAGCTCCGTGATCAGAGTCCATGTAGTTTCCAGGATCAGACTGAATGCAGTGCTGGAAGCTGCTGTTGACTGTGTGAATGTGTGTCTGTGCTGCTTGTTGCTGCTGTCAAACTTCAGATGAGCAGGTAGTGAAGCCCGTGGTGAGCGTGTACCCAGCAGCATCCAGAGCCCACCTGGAGGGGAAGAGCTCCCTGCTGTGTGTGGCCTCAGACATGTTTCCTCCTCTGGTCCGCTTCTCCTGGAAAAGACGGAAGGAGAACAGTCTGACGGAGGAGCCGGCACCTGCTGAGGAGGAGCAGCTGGAGCTCAGAGAGTCGGGACGCAGCGCCGCCATCAGAGTGATTGATCGGGACGCTCTCTACACATATAAATACCGCTGCTACGTCCAGCACGAGGGGGGGGGAGTGGAGGCCCAAACAGAACAAGGTAATGAAGGCTTGGTGACTGTGTTCAGCAGAGATTCAGCTTCATGTGGAGACGCTGTCAAAGAGAGCAGAGGAGCAGAGGACTGATATTTCTTTCCGACTCCTTTTCTGTTTCAGAGCTTCCAGCTCTTCCAAAATCACTTCCACCATCAGTGTCCTTCCAGCCTCAGTGCAGGGTGAAGCTGCTCTGCCTGCTGTACACAGTGCTGATAGTGAAGAGTCTGGTGTACTGCTGTGGACTCTCTCTGCTGAGGATCCTCTGAAACAAGTGACCGTCCACCAGCTGCACACATGCTGACTGACTGTTTCCTGCTCGCCTTTTCTCACCATCAGATCTCATCAATTAAACTCACTGATCACTTTGATCAGCTGTCAAACATGTTGAAAATTTTATACTCAGGTTACATACAGTCATCCTAAAATATAAACATATATTTTTAGTTACTGAGAGTAAATTCTTTGGTAAAGTGGTTTGATGCTCTTTTAATTGTGAATCATAAGGTCTCTGCTAGATATTTTATATTTTTCAGTATTTTTCTGCTCATGTGTCTGTTTTTAATATAATCATGCAGAGTGTGATGGTTTATTAAATTCTTTTAACGTCACTTTTTTAATAAACTGAAAAATCACAGCTTCTGTGTTTTATAAACATCCTTGTTTTTATGAATTTCATTTTGGATTCATAGCAAATAATCAGAACCAGGATCAGCTTCATTGGCCGTGTGTGTTGACAGCTACAAGTCATGTGACTCTGGTTATGAGCAGCTTTTAACAGACTTTCACACAAGAACAAACGTACGAGACATAAGAATAAAAGCACACAGCTAAACAAGGTCGGCCGCTGTTTATTTCTTCTAAACCAATAAAATGCTGATTAACTCTTACAGCTTTGTCCAAATGAAATGGATTGGTATAGTTACTGATTATTCAGAAACTAAGATGTAAATATATGCAACACATTAAAAGACAGAATCACAGAAAGCTTCACAAATAAAACACAGAAGTCATGAATGACATCATTTACACTCAGATTCTAACTTGTCTTTGAATTGATGTTGTATAAAATGTGTGCATGCTATGATCCTTTCCCACGTGTCCTAACATGTCGGATTATGTTAAAGAAACTGTAATTAAACTGTGGCTCCTTAAAGAATCAATAAAAAGCCTGGATACAACATTATTGTGTGATCTCTGTGAGGAATAATTAAATAACCAGGACGTTGTTTTCCATCAATATAAACCCGACCAAAAGCTCAACCTCCTGAGATGGATTTCATTTGAAATTAAAACAGATGTTTTGTCTCCGACCACAGAGACGTGTTCAGGTTTTTATCAGTGTTTATACCAGAATCATTTCATGTGCTTGCGTGTTTTGTCTTCATTCACAGACCATCGCACAACACATCAGTGTAGATATGTGAGTAAGACCTGAGGAGAACCAACATGGTCGCTCTAGATCTACTTAAAAAGACACACAGCGTTTTTTTTTTTCAGGGGAAACAAAAGACGACTTGTTTGTCTCTGTGGTTCGTGTTCTGTTGGTCTGATCAATGATAACAGATCGACCACATATTGTTATAAATATTGCACCTGAGGAGACAGTGCTTAAAATCCTCTCAGGTCAGTTAAACACTTTGAGGGCAGAAACTTTGTTTTTCACTAAAATACCCAACAATGTGATTTTGCCTGCTGCTGTTTTGAAGCGTTGTTTAGTTTTTATTCCCATGTGAACACTCTGCTGACTGACTGACTGTTAGAATCAGTGTGAGGGAATAAAGTGGGATCAGAGCAGACTGCAGGTGGTTGAACATTTCTGCTTTTATTTCAGCTTCTCAGCTCTGAGTTCAGGATTCGAGCTGTTTCTCTCACAGATTAATAACACAGATCAAAGCTGAGACAGTGAGTACTGAGCGCTGAAATCAAACTTCCTGGAATGATTCTTTAACCAGAGTCAATGTTTGTAACTGTCATTGTGTTATTAATGTGAAAAAGTGCAGCTAGCGGTGAGGAGGCTGCAGAGCAGAAACCCACACAGCCCGTCTGCTGCAGGAAAGGAAGTGCTGATTGGCTGTCAACAGTTTTTGATGAGTCCTAATAACCACTGAGAACAGATTCATATCTGCTGCTGTACACACTCATCAACTCCTCTCCCTCTCTGTAGCTGTTTGTCTTTTCTCTTGTTGTCTGGAAGCCTTTTTTCCACTGAGCCCTCCACCCACACAGAGTTGAACTGAGCCCAGAGACCAACAATGACGACCCACCTGGAGGTCACGTCCATGGACTTTATTTATGGGGGTTTTAGCCATCAAAGGTGAACTTTACAGTTTACACTTGGTGTTGATGAGAGCCAACAAGTCCTCATACAAACAGGACTAAAGGCTTCTTTGTCAGCGCCGGAAACAGAAACACATTACATCACAATCCATCCAATAGTTGTTGAGGTATTTCAGGAAGGGCTTGGTAACAGGAGCTGAAACAGCAGCAGCAGTAAAAGGTCTCATAAGTAAAGCAGTGTGTTGTTGTAGCCACTAGAGAGCAGCAGTACTCCCAAATACACACTACATACTAATTATATTATACTACATACTGATGGTCATAGTGGACTCTTTAAGCATACAAAAACCAACAGTCAAACAAATCCAAGAGGGCACATCTGGGTAACAGTCAGGAACCAAAAATACAGGAGCAGGTAACAAGAAAGCAGGAACAGGCACAGATGGCTGGATGCAAAGTAACAGAGCCACACTGACAACCAGGTTGGTAAATGAGAGGAAATGTGCTGATTTGAAGGCAAAGGGTGGTCACACCAAATATATAGACAGAGGTGCCGTAACTTAGCGGTTAAAGTACCTGTTTTGTAAACAGGAGATCTTGGGTTCAATTCCCAGCAGTGCCTTGTCGTTACATATTTCTTAATGTGTAGGTGGTGGTGATGGCGTAATGGATAGGACGGCTGCCTTTGATGTGAGAGACCTGGGTTCAATCCCCATCCACCATTGTGTTCCTGAGCAAGACACTTAACCCTCATTGCTCCAGAGGCGTGTGACCTCTCATATGTATAGCAACTGTTAGTTGCTTTGACAAAGTATCAACTAAATGAATAATGCCATTTCTGTTCATTCACTTTGTATTTTGTTAATTGATAAATATAATATATCAACAGGTCTATTTTAAAAAGCATTCTAACTTTACTGCTTTGTTGCACACTGTTCTAAAAAGTCTGAACAGTACTTCATATATACATAAAAATGAACATAAAAGCATTAAGTGTTAGTAGTACTAGGAGTTGTAACAGTAGTAATACTAACAAAAGTAGTAACAGTACCGATAGATTTTTAGCAATACAAACGGACCACAGCTTGCAGGAGTGTGTGTTTTATTCCTGACAGCAGCTGATGCTGAATCGGTAGAAGCACAGCTGCAATGATTTGAGTAAGTGAATAGTTAATCAGTAGAAACTATTTTAAAATTAATTGATCTTTGGAGACAATTCATCAGTCAATAAAACTGGTTAAGTAGGATTGAAGGTCCAGTCAGTTAGTTGCAGCACATAATCAGAATTTCTATTAATGGTAGAAGAAGCAGCCACAGAAGTTGTAGTACTGCCTGGTAATAGCAATGGTAGTATTAGTTGCAGTAGTAGTAAAAGCCTTTTGTGTAAATCAGTGTGTTGCAGCCACTAGAGGGCAGCAGTGTGAAGGACTTGATGTACACAGTAACAGCAGTACAGCAGTTGGAGCAGTATTAGTATTAATAGCAGTAGTAGCTGTTAGTGAATAATTTCTGGGTACTGTGACTCAGGTTTCACCAGGTCATTATAGGGTCGACTGCTGAGCTAAAGTCAGCCAAAGGTGACAGCCAGCCTCTCCAAAATGTAGCTCAGACTCATGAGTCTTTTCTCTTTCTGCTTTGGATGGATGGACTTTCTGGCATGTAGCTTTTTATAATCCTGTTGTTGAGCTGTCTGAGCTGTTGGTTTCATAATGTTCAGGTGAAACAAGCTGCTGCAGAGCTGTTCTCCCAAGTAGCCAAGCGGTCTAGAGATCTGGATTTTACCCAGGTGACCCGGGTTCAATTCCAGCTTTGGCGATAGGTGGTGTAGCTGCTCTTTCTTTCTTTTCTTTTACACAGTGTGAAGAAAAGATGTGAATCCGTAACTTCTCTTTTACCAAACCTGAGCTCTCTTAGAGAAAATCAGTACATTTGGACCTCAGAGAAGAACTCTCTAACAAGGCAAAGAATTCCCCGAGAGGACTTTTGAAAAATAATTTGAACATTGGTGTCTCACTTACAAACTATATCTTGTCCTATCGGCAAGATAGCCTAGTGGTTAGTGTTTCTCCTTTCTGTGCACGAGACCTGGGTTCACTTCTTGGTGTGGTGAGAGATTTTTATTTTTTTTATTTTTTTATTTTTTTGTAGATCTCTTCTTGTGCCGAGATAATCAACATCACTTTTGTAATCAGTCAGTCCAGGTGGCAGTGAAGAGTTCAGGGTCAACTGGCAACAGGAAGCCACACAGATAGAGTTTAGCGTTGTGGAGACCAAAAGTCCTTCCAATAGTTCTACCCTTGGTGCCAAGGTCACAAAGAGAGGACTTCATTTCACCTTCATCTACCTGCAGGGAAAGAAAACTTTTCAAAGAGTCCAAATGGCTGTCCTGGATCAGAGGTTTCGTTGAAGTAGATCCAGCTAAAAGCACAGAGCTGTAAACAACGATTACAATTGGACAATACACAATATTCTGACAGTGAAAATGGTGAATCAAATAATGTCAGGATTTTTCACACGTGGCCCTAAACTTACTTTATTGATGCTTGTAAGTGGCTTTAGATAAAAGCATTTGCCAAAGGAGTAAATGTAAAGTGAACATGTTGGAAGTGATTATGTTCAAACGCCACACAGGTGTTTGCGAGTTTGAAGCTGTGACAAGTTTACAGCGGCCCAAGATGGGGATTGAACTCACAACCTGTTGCACATTAAAAGGGTAGCTCAAAGTCTACTGTGCTACCAAGTGAACCACAGAACCAGGCTGCTGAAAAATGTTGCAATTTCACTAATTGATGTAAAAGGGCATCTGCTTTAAGAGAGAAGCTTTGGACCTGTTATTTTGGTATTTTTAGTAGCTGAGCATGAGAACTTATGGCCTGAGTCCACACTCACAAACACGCTGATTTTGCAAGTTTTGAAAATGGGAAGACGAATGTGGGTTGCCTTTCAATTAAAGTTTAAATCTAAGAAACTAGACCTCTGTTGAGGAAGATGTTGGCATTTTGAGAGAGAAAAGCCTTGTGGCCACATATTGATGTCTATTATGTGCTTATGGCCTTTGCAAGTCAACCGCAAGGATGCTGGTGGCTAATTTGCTTTCCTCTTTGGATTTCCTGGTTTTAGGGTTGGTTTGGTTTTGAAATCACTTGTAAATTAATCTCAAACCACATGTTTTTTTCTTACATACTTTGCTGGGTAAAGACATTTAATCGTGTAACCAGACACTAAAAACACGTCTCACTAGCTGGCTTTTATCAAGCCAGCTAGCTCGACTCCACCTGGACTTACCTTGCTCTTGGTTCCCTTGAAGGTCAGCTCTGTTGCAGATGAACAATGGCGGAAATTCACGACAAGAAATGAACGCAGCGGAAATTCACGACGAGAAATGAACGCAACGCACGCAGACGGTTTAGTTTTATTGGTCGTTTGTCGAAGTTTAGTTTGAAGATTTTTCACGCACCTCAAGCTGAGTCGAGGTTTGATCCCACGTCTCCAGGTCCCCGGTCGGCGTCCTTCCCCACTGGACCATCTTCAGCTGATGAAGACCAAGATCCAGAGAGAGGAAGAAGATCAGACTGAGGGAGGAACCTGCAGAAACTTCACCTTCATCAGTCTGGGGAGGAAACTTTGGATGGATGGACTTTCTGGCATTTAGTTTTTTTATAATCCTGTTGTTGAGCTGTCTGAGCTTTTGGTTTCATAATGTTCAGGTGAAACAAGCTGCTGCAGAACTGTTCTCCCAAGTAGCCAGCGGTCTAGAGATCTGGATTTTACCCAGGTGACCCGGGTTCAATTCCAGCTTTGGCGATAGGTGGTGTAGCTGCTCTTTCTTTCTGTTCTTTTACACAGTGTGAAGAAAAGTTTTGAATCCGTAACTTCTCTTTACCAAACCTGAGCTCTCTTAGAGAAAATCAGCACATTTGGACCTCAGAGAAGAACTCTCTAACAAGACTATGGCTGCGTTCCAAAAGTCAATAAAATCTCCTTTCTAACCACCTTTCCTTGACCTCGATGGAAAGCGTCATTAGGTCAAGAAAAGATGTGAAGGAGAATCCATAAGGACTCAGGAAAAAGACGACCGCGGGGCTCAGAGAATCCGACTGCTCTTTTCCAGGCGATGTACTTATGTGACGGCGGATGTTACTGGCGTTACCTGTCGTGATGAAATTACAATGTTCTGAAGATGAAGTACAAAAGCTCATCTTTGACTCTACGCCCCGTGTTGTTTTAATGCAGGCCGTCTAAAGGTGGACAACACGGTGGAATATATTACTTCACAATCCAGACAGCAAAAAGGCCCATAGGGTACCAGTCACTAAATAATGGAAAGGGTTGTCACAGTGTGAATGCTTGCTCACACTCACCCTCCTGCCCACCCAGTTTGATCAACATGAATCACAATTATTGTATGTAGGGATTGTATTCTTTTATTCACAGAAACACATCGTTCACTCTGGAAACATTTCAAACTGGTCCAAACGTTTTGAGAACTCACCCCAGCTCTTATCATGGCTGCCACTTAAATACTTCCGCTTCACTTCACTCAGTTAGGAACCTTTCTAAGCAAAAAAGACTTTTCGACCGCAGCCCTGATGTCTCTAAAAACACATTTCCTCGTTCCTTCTCTCCTCGCTTGGTTTCCTTGCGTCTTTCCATGCATCCCCAGTGGGCGGGACTAAGATGTAAGTGAGGGAAACGTGGATGCAATTAAGAGACCTGAGAAGCAGCCATAGAAAACAAAAGCAAAACCCTACAAACGAGTAAAGGATTTCCTGTGTGGGGCTGAGGGAGGGACAGAAAGGTGGAAGGTCACCTGCACCAACAACACTTGTTCTCCACAGTAACAGCAGGACAGTAGTTGGAGCAGTAGTAGGTTAGCATTGATAGCAGCAGCAGTAGGATCAGGTGGAGACGCAGTGTGTTGTTGTTGTAGACACTAGAGGGCAGCAGTGTGACAGTTATAATCCTGACAGCAGCAGCACAGAACAGATAGAAGTACTGTCAGAAACTGGAGCACGAAAACTACAAGTTTAAAATGAGGGCTGAGAGTGAAAAACATCTTGGAACAACATAAAGATAATTCACAATATAAATGTTCTGTAATTATATAAAATATTAAACAACTATTCACTCAGTCAGGACATGTGGCTGTGTGATTAACAGTTGAACATGTAGATACAGGTTCAGGTTATCCTTTATATAAACTCCTGAAAAATATACAAATATATATAATAAATAAAACTTGACTTTTATGTTTTAATTTATTTCAGCTGTTTAAGACTCAACTGTGAAACCCTTTAATGAATACATGTGAAAAAAATCTTCGTTTATTTCTACAAATGAGCTGCAGTTTTTATTGTATAATATTACAATTCTAATTATACGAAATAAAATTGTCATAACTCCAGAAGCAAGATAACAACAAGAAAAGATTAAAACCAAACAGTCAAAATCCAAAATAAATCGATAGATTACCCATGATTCAAAGCAACACGGTGTGATTACATAATAATAATAATAATAATAATAATAATAATAATAATAATAATAATAATAATATCAGAACTCTACAGTCCAAATCTAAAATTGAACAAATACAGAATTTTGGTGAAAGAAGGTCTCAAACCACACAATGAAAACAGGAAGCTGTTTATTCAGTTTATTCTACATGTTCCTGCCTTGAATGAATGATTTTTGTAGTTTTCCTTCTTTCTAATGTACCTGTAGTGATTTGAAATAGTTCAATAGAGGAGATGAACTGTAATAAAGCAGAATGAGCTCCGACTCAGCAGAAAACCACACAGCAGCTTCAGCTGAGCTGTCAATCAGCAGCAGCAGCCTTATCTGTCCGCCGCAGGGGCTGATGGGAGGTCTGAGGACCTGTTAGAAACCACGTGGCCCTCGTCTGATCTCACAGCTCGTCCTTGTTTGGCCTCAGCTGCATCAAAGCGCCACTTCTCCCCAGGTTCACCAGAGGAAACACCACTGCACACAATGCTTTTCCTCCCAGCTGCTGCTCTGTGCTGTCTGTGTTCAGGTGAGTGTTTCCAGCCAATCAGGAGCCAGCAAACTCCACCTGGAACAAACACTGTCACACTGACCTTCATCTCTCTGTCTGTGTCTCTACAGCGCTGGTGGCCATGGCAGCAGAGCTGGTTCAGGAGGATTTAACATTGACCAGGAGAGTTGGTGAAACTGTTTCCTTCAGCTGTCAGAGAACTGAGCAGTGTAACAGCATTAATGTTTACTGGTACCAGAAAAAAGAAACATTCACAAGGATCCTTTATCTTAGTAGGAATACTTGTAAAATACAAAAGAGGTACAATCACACTCAGATAGATGATTTCTCAGTTGTTTATAAACAGAACGGCTGTGAGTTGCAGCTCAAGAAAGTTAAACTCTCTCATTCAGCCACCTACTACTGCTCCTGTTGGAAGGAAGTTCCCCACAGTGAGAAATGATCCCTGCAGCCTGAACAAAAACCAGCAGATGTCAAACAGTGTTTGTGACAGGAAGAGAGCAGTAAACCACAGACTAGGTTCACATATTTCACCTCCATCTCAGCCAGAGTCACAAACATACTGAGCTGAGGGATTTATTTAATATTCTATTGATTTCTATTTGATCAGATATTCCAGCAGGTTTCTTGTTGTTCCACACAGTGAGGACAAACTAGCAGCACAGAAGCACAATGAGCAAACAAGATAAAGAGGAAACAGCTTTCAGCAGATTTCAGCAGATCATTTCACTTTATTACATTTTAAAAGCCAAATCTTGGACACATGTCAGGTCAGGATGTTGCCCTTCTAGCAGCGGCTTATTAGGACGCTGATTCTGTTGCCAGGTTTCCATAAATGTCCTGTGGATGTTTCTGGTTCTCAGAGGAACATTTATGGTGAGGTGGGGAGAGAAGGAAGCATCAGACAAAGCAGGATTTGAGCTTAGCGTGGTAACTTTTGGTTTAACCTGGAGTTTTCAGTACAGCAATGATGGTTCACTTCTTACCGGGGACACAATGGTAACTTATGCTGAACGACTAACCTGCTCCAGAGCTGATTCTGTTCCAGATAATCAACTCTATAAATAGATCAATATATCAAATACAGCCATTTAAATAAATGTGTTTAATTTTTCCTATGTGAGGCTGAATATTATGAGCATATAGTTAGATAGGCCAATTCAAATTAAGTTTAATAAGAATGTGTTTATTTTTAGGTTAGTAACTATCTTGTATTACAGAAACTGGTCATGTAGCGGTCAGGTAGCCTAAATGTTCAGTCTTTTTTGACCACTGGCCTATTACATTTACCGTTAGTCATTTAACTAATGTTTTTTATCCAAAGCGACTTACAGTTCCTTTATGTGTCAGTGTTGTAAGTTATAGTTTTGGGTTTTGTTTGTGTTGTGTTTTTTCCTTGTGTGTGTCTTGTTTTTTTGGTCAGGCTGCTGGGTGTGACACTAAAATGTGTGACCTATCAGATTCTGTGACCCAAATGGGAAGTTAAGCGCCAGAGGCTTTGTTGATGATGTGAAGCGGTTGTAGCTTGGTTGGGTTTAGGCACCAAAAGTACTTGGTTATGGTTAGGAAAACATCGTCGTTTGGGTGTAGTCACAGAATCTGATAGGTCACAGATTTTGGTGTTACACCGGCAACTGACGAGAGACTTGGAGCTTATTCTGGACTCTCGTAAAGGTTCTAAGGCAAGCCTGGGGGGCGCTGTGACGGTAACCTGTCTGTTCCGGCTAGCGCTGTGATTCTCAGGATTCACTATAATTCACAATAATTAATTTTGAGAAATTAGCCTTGGTCACAGGGTTATTTGGCTGAACAGAGAGCACAAATCAAAGGGTTTTCTTACTTAGAATAAACGATTTCTGGCATGTAGGTGAGAGTTTTAACACAGACCAATCAAGGAGCAGGGAGACATCTCTGATGTTACATACATTTGCATTATTTTGTCAGCTCAGGAAGAGCTTTGGAGTGTATGCTAATACTCCAGATGTGATTTGCCATTTGTCTTTGCAGTTACTGTTGGCTGTTGTGTTTGTACTTGTTTGTATTTAAGAAGAGGGATATGCTGAGTTTGGGAGAGAAACTGTGCTTTCTCTTTCATTTCAGTACATTAAAGAATGATTCATTACTTATTTTTGACTCTGTATTCTTTGGGAAGAATTTATTTCTCCAACATCCTCCTGCCACAGTTACTGGTAAAGTGCAAAATATCTGTACTGCAAATGTCACCATAAATGCTCTCAAGCTTCAAGATATAAATCCTGTTGAGCAACTCCAGGGGTGCTGATGATCCTGAGAATGTGACACTGTATATCCTTTTCAGACGAAGCCTTTGCTTCAGATAGATACCTGGAATATTTGGTTATCAAATTTCTACAAGATGACTTAAGATCCTCCCACTTAACTGCTGGAACTTGAGTATTCCCTTCAAATCATGGCAAATGTCCCTGATTGACTGAAATCTGGAAGTCAGCTGTGCAATGATCGTGTCCACCAGAGGTGTGGACTTGAGTCAGACTCGAGTTACAAAAATGATGACTTGCAACTCGACTTGGACTTTAATATCAGTGACTCGTGACTTCACTTGGACTTTGGCCTTTTAACTCGAGCTGACTTGAAACTCCCCATGCCCACATAAAGCCTAAAGTATGATATAAAAAACTGTCCAGCGCATCAACATAGTGCTGTGCAATTAATTATATTTTAATCTCATTTAGACTGGAGCGTGTAGCTTCCTCCAGCAAGAGGGAACAATCACCAACCTCCGCGATCTCCTGTCCCTGGCCCTGTTTGCCCCAGCAACCCACTCCCTCTCCAGTACCTACAATGGGTTGTGTAGTAGGCCTACTACCGCAGTGAACAGTTCGTGATTGGACCCTCTGGCTGCAGGAATTTTACGCATAATCCATGCACAACAGCTGGGGCCCTGACGCAGCGCCACACAACTTTCTAAATTCCTCCATCTCTTGGAGAAAAGTAAGATCAGGTCGAAGCAGTATAGAGAGACTGCTGCAGCTGTTGTGTGAAGCTGCTTCCACCAATTATAAAACAAGTTCATTAAGATAAAACGATAACAGCGCACCCCTTTCCTTTACAGCTGAGGCTCTCGTCCCTCCCTAAAAGGTGTGTTCAGTGTTGCTTTACCTGATCGGTTCTTGTAAAATATCCACTGTGTCTGCGTCTTCTAACATCAATTATACTTTTCTCACCACTGGTTTCTGTCACACACAAAACCCTCCACACACACAGCCCCCTCAGTGACCCATCTGTCACCCACAGCTGTCAGCTTGGGGGAAACTGTGCTGCTGTCGTCCTCTTGCACTGTAGATGCTGTTTAAAGTTAATAATGTTGGATTACGGTTTCTTATTTCATGGGCTATATGGGATTTTGGAGTAATGCATTAATTGTATTTTTTTTAAATAAAGTATTCCATTTTAAAAGTTCAATAGTTTGTTTCCTAAGGCAATGAGTAATCCTGTTAAATAATTGTGATCTCAAAATAATAATTGAGCAAAATGGCCAAAATAATTAGCAGTCCTACATGAACATTTAATTTAATTCATTAAATTTGTTGTGTGAAACTGCACCTCTGCCTTGTTTCTGTACAGGCTGGTTCATTCAATACATTTTTTTATTTTTAACTTTAAAAAACTTTTGAAATGTTTTTTTAAATTTGGTGAAGAACGCATTATTACTTGTTTAGGACTAAACTTAAAGTTTAAGACTTGGACTTGTTGGTCCTTGACTTGACACTTGACTCAGACTTGCCAGTCATAATCGGGCTGGACTTGGGACTCGACTTGGGATTTGAGTGCTAAGACTTAAGTCTTGACTCGGACTTGTATAATGATAACTTGGTCCCACCTCTGGTGTCCGCTGCAATATAATACACAGAATTCCTAAATGTTACATCATAATCTAGAAATTTCGGTCGACATAACAGCACAAAAGAATAAGAGAATAGATGCAGTATTATAGAAGGATAAACATATCCATCCATCGTCGAACCACTTCTCCTGCGTACAGGGTCGCGGGGGGGCTGGAGCCTATCCCAGCTGACATTGGGGTACACCCTGGACAGGTCGCCTGTCCATCACAGGGCCACAAATAGACGCACAACCACACCACACCTAAGGACAATTTAGAGACGCCAATTAAACTAGCCTGCATGTCTTTGGATGGTGGCAGAGATCCGGAGAGAACCTACACGATCACGGGGGAGAACATGCAAACTCAGACAGGCCGGGACAACCGGGGTTTGAACCCACGACCTTCTTGCTGCGAGGCAACAATGCTAACCACGTGCCGCCAGGATAAACACAGTGTTTATCTATTTATAAGAAGTTAAATGTCTGAAATATAATCAGGAGTAGTCTGTCAGTTCAGTGCTGTGGCGTTGTGGAGCCTGGTGGCTTTGAGACTCGGGGCTCGATGAGTCTCTGGCTGAAGGAGCTCTTGAGCTGCCTCAGCTCAGCACAGAGAAAATGAGAGGGGTTGTCAATGATGGTTTTCAGCTTCCTTCTCATCGTCCTCTCAGTCTCTGCCAAAACACTGTCCAGTTCCATCCATGGCCTTACTCATCAGCTTGACTAGCGCCACAAGTCCCGATGCCCCTTCCCCAGCACACCACAGCAAAGAAGATGACACTGGCCACTACAGACTGGTAGACCATCCGCAGCAGCCTGGTGCACACATTGAAAGACCTGAGCCTTCTCAGGAAGAACAGCCTGCTCTGTCCTTTCCTGTAGAGGGCCTCAGTGTTGTCTGTCCAGTCTGGATGGTCCTTTTCCTCTTTGGCCTGGAGGACATGACGTCCATGATTTCCAAAAACAATTTGAAATGTGGACTCGTCAGACCACAGCACACTTTTCCACTTTATGTCAGTTTATTTCAGATTTATTTCGGCGTTTCTGGGTGTTGTTGATATATGGCTTTCACTTTGGATGGTAGAGCTTTAACTTGCACTTGTTGATGTAGCGACAAACTGTGTTACTGACAATAGTTTCCTGAAGTGTTCCTGAACCCATGTGGTAATATCCTTTACACATTGATGTCTGCCAGAGGGATCAAAGGTCACGGGCATTCAATGTTGGTTTTTCTGCAGAGATTTCTCCAGATTCTCTGAATTCTGATGATATTATCGACCGTAGATGATGAAATCCTTAAATTCCGTGCAATTGTACGTTGAGGAACGTTGTTCTTAAACTGTTGGCCTATTTGCTCATGCAGTTGTTCATAAATTGGTGAACAATGACTGAATGACTGAGCCTTCCTGGGATGCTCCTTTTATACCCAATCATGACGCTCACCTGTTTCCAAATAACATGTTCACCTGTGGAATGTTCCAAACAGGTGTTTTTCTGCATTCCTCAACTTTCCCAGTCTTTTGTTGCCTCCGTCCCAGCTTTTTTGGAACGTGTTGCAGGCATCAAATTCAAAGTGAGTAAATATTTGCAAAAAACAGTTTATCAGTTTGAACATTAAATATCTTGTCTTTGTAGTGTATTAAATGGAATATTGGTTGAAAAAGATTTGCAAATGAATGTATTGTGGTTTTATTTATGTTTTACACAACGTCCCAACTTAATTGGAATCGGGGTTGTAGTAGAAGCACAAAATATAAACTGATTACCAAATCAACAAAATCTAAACATGTCAGTATTCTGAAATGCTCCTCGTGGAAAATGCAGCCTGAAGTTGACAAAACAAAACGGGGTCACACTGAGCTGTGAAGAAGGTAGTAGAAGCACGAAAATGACAAATTATTAACAAGTCGGTAACGTGGGCAGGCTGCATGCTCCTCTGCTGAAACGCTTCTGTGGTGTAGCTGGAACATGCTGTAGACGGAGTCAGTGGATTCCCGGCATGAAAAACCTGCTTTATCTTGTTGGCTCGGTCCTTTGACCCGTCTGCTGCTCCTGCTGTGCTGGTCATGCCTGTGATGGTCCTCACTCCCCCACACCTCTCTGCTGTTGTTCTGCTGCAGCTTCCCCTTGATCTGGTTCTTGTAAGAGTTCTTAGCCCTCTTCAGATTTGATGTCTCTGTTGATCCAGTGCTTGTGGGAAGCAGCGTATCCTTTTGTTGGGGATCATACTGTCCTCACAGAACCTGATGTAGTCAGTGACACATTGGGCCAGACCCTCAAAGTCGTCACCATGATCCTGTAGGAACGTTTCCCAGTCGGTTGTCCTGTAGCACTACATCAGGGCCTCCTCGGCCTCCCCCGACCACTGCTGCGCAGTCCTGGTGGTGACAGCAGGCTTGTATGTTGGAGCCAGCAGAACCTGACTGTGGTCAGATTTGCCAAGAGGGGGCAGTGCGGTCGTACTGGATGCCTGCTTAACAATAGGTGCGTTTAAGATGACTGCGGCTGACTTTTGCCGACTTGATAGTCTAAAGTGAGCTGCAGGTGACTGCAGGGGCGGGGTATAAAAACAGCGCCGTCAAGTCGGACACATTCTACCTGCATCAGCTTACTGTGAGCTGAGATCAATGATTGATCACACCAATAGTGAGGTTCCAACTTGGTGTAGCCGGAGAAAAGCAACTGCGGCTGCCGGACTCGGTGCCTGCAGCTGCCTTGCTCCCGCGAGGTTTTAATGTCACGTGACATGGTGACGTTTTGCAGCGCTGGCGAATGTCGGACACAATTTCTAACCAGCATGCCTTATTTGAAGTCTAGCATGCATCAAGTATGAAGTCCAATGCACCTATTGGCATACAGCAGATCCAGGGTCTTGTCTCCTTTACCGTTTGAATTTGGTCAGCGTCCTTGAGATTTTTGCGAGGTTAAAATCTTTGTTAATGATAAAGAGAACGTTCTAATGCCGTGTTTGCAGGTCCGCTACAGTGGAGTGGATGACATCACAAGCGCATGACGCCAACAGTGACGGCAATGGTGGCTGAGACGAAGGTAGTATGGTCTCAACATCCGCCGTGCAGATTTCTGCCTGTGTTTTAACATGTCCTGGGTTACACCATTTGGAGTTTACAAAGACAGAAAGTCCTCCTCCAAACTTCTTACTGCTCTGTTTCATCCTATCTGCTCAAATTAGCGAGAAGTTCCACTGAGCAGTCTGGTGTTTTCAGACCTAACATGCTGCACTCTCGATACTCCAGCTGCCCGCTGACCAAAGCCGAGAGTACATCCATCTTTTTCGTCAGTGAGCGAACGTTCCCCAGGACGACTGAGGGAAAACAGGGCTTGGATCTCCTCCGACTCCCCGTCTTCTTGCTCCTCACCATCACGCCAGCACGACATCCTCGCCTTCTAATCCTTAACTTCGTCTCCTTCGGACATGCAACAGGTCAATCCTAAAACTGTAACTGTAATGTTGTCCTGGTTCAGTTAAAATTAACAGTTGTTGATAAATTAGAGAGTCATTCAGAGAGAACTATTTACAAATCAAAATGGCTAGAATGTGCAAATAAATAAAATGTAAATTAGTGTGTCAGTAAAAAGTTAAGTAGAAATATATAAAGGTTAAAAACTAGGAAAGAGGAGAGGGAGCTGCTGTGTCGTGCTGCCACTCTCTGCGGCACTGCAAGTTAAAGGTGCATCTGACCTTTCTTTAGTGTGCTGGCGCTTTCTTATGGAGCTAAATCAGGGCCAAATATTTTGTCCATTTGAAAAAAATCGGAATAGCTCCCGGGTTCGGTGCCGCTCTCACAGGCTTCTCCTTCATGTCCAGCCTGTGTTCTTGGTTCTGGCTCCATAGAAGTAGACTCAACAACATCATTATCACAGATGTTGCCGTGGGTTCAAATCCTGGTGTCAGGGTTAAAATGTTCCCCTTTATCCTCCCTTAAGGGTCGGCCTTGTGTTTTGGTTCCAGAAGTGTTCCCGGTTTGAGTTTGTAGCCTGAATAGTATTAACCAATCATCTTTGAGCTGGTTTTGGTTGCATGCAAGTAAACAGTCAATGTGGAGAGCAAAAGAGACAGAATAACCCACTAGTTATCAGCTGTTGAATATTTTGCTTTTTATCAGGTTTTTATCAGACGATAGTCGATGGATTCTGAGATTGCTAATCAGACTGTCTGTGAGGAAGTCATGGCCTGGAAATCCTTAATCCTTTCTCCAGATGTCGCCCATAAACATTGGTCGTTGTCCCCACAGGTTAAGTTCATGGTGAGACGATAGGTGATCAAAGGATAGAAAAGGAAATTAAAGTTAAGGAAGAAACCTGAGAAAATGCAACAGAGGATGATCATTCTTCCAGGACGACACATGCAACAAATGTTTTGTACAGAATTGACCAAAATATAAAAATAACAACATGTAAAATTAAGATGACTGTATTATAGATACATAGTAAACATATAGAAGGAAACGATTCAGGGACGACGTTGAGCAGCTTCAGGTGCCACCAAACAGAAAAAAGAAGAGAAAGTCATGTTGATATGAACATTAGAGAAACACATCATGCAGCTGAAATATGATCCTGGTTCATCATCTGGACTCGTTCACCTCAGCTGACACATTCAGCAGCTGACAGGTTTTTGTATCAGTCTGTTTCACTGTGGGAGGAAACAAATTCTACTGGATCTTTGGCTCTGGAACTAAACTGTATGTAACAGGTAAGAATCAACATTTTCCTTCACTTGTTTTAATTGAATAAGTTGAAAATGTGTTTTAATGAGTTTCTGCTGCTTCAGGCTTCACATGTTAGTTTGTTCATAATTAGTAGAGAGTTCTTGCAGCTGTGCAGCTATTGTTACATAAAAAGGTTCATAATTCCTGAAAAGATGTTTAAATAGTTATTCTTTATTTCTGCACCAGATAAAACTAATTCTTAGAGACAGAGGAAGATATTGACAAAGTTACAAATATACAGTATTTGATCTTCTCACTGATTCAGCACTGTCTCCTGTTTTTGAAATAACGTTTAACATAATAAATTATATTAAACATTATTTAATAGTAAATGTATACATGGCGTAACTTTAAATATGTTGTAAAGGAGAATTAAAATTGACCTCATAACATTCAAACAGATTTTGAATATTTTACAACAAATATAATTTATTCATGCTAATTTATATGTAGTGATTTGATTTTGAGTAGTTAGATTTAGGTTCATAAATATAGACTGTACTTCGCAAATTGTCTTTGCATTTTGTGACAATAAATATGGAATTTGCTTGAATATGTATGTTAACATGATATAGTCTATACAGGTACATAACATGATATATTGACATGACATATTATATTGTTATGTACTAGTGGTGGGCCGTTATCGGCGTTAATGTGCTGCGTTAACGTGAGACTCTAATCGGGCGATAAATAAAATATCTCCGTTAATCTATTCTCAAAGTTGGGTTGGAGCTCCGTCTATACTACGCAAGCTATGATGACTTTCACCTTGATATTTTAGCGCCGAATCGCACTGTAGGGGGCGAGAACAAGTCTTCGAACCTGTGTGTCTGCCTACTGTGAAATTACCACATCAAACGTGACGTGCTAACATGGATGCAGCTGTTGCTGCGTTCCATTTACCTCGGAGGTCGGAGCTGGGAATGACGTCACACCCGAGTTGACGGCGTTCCAGTTGCAACCTCGCTTCGGCCAGCTGTTTGTTTACAACTAGCCAGGTTAGTTATTGATACGCCGGTTGATTAAAAAACGCATTGTGCGGTATTTATGCTGCGTTCCAGGCAACTCGAAACTAGGAAAATTCCGACCTCCAACCATACCTGTCAAGTAGGCCTATCACATTTTGGCCGGGAAATTCACGGATTTTACCCTTCTTTCCCGCCGTCCTCCCGTATTAGTATTTTCCCGTAAATCTCCCGTATTTTAACCTGTGGTATTAAAAAAAAATAATACCCCGGCCCGGCGGAGTAAAAAAACATTAGGTGCGTTTGACTTCATGCAGCGCTGCGCAGGGCTGACTTAACGTGATGCATGCTGGGCGTAAAATAAGGCATGCTGGTTAGAAATCATGTCCGACTTTAGCCGGCGCTGCAAAACGTGACCAGGACACATGACATCAAAAACTTGCGGGAGCAAGGAGGCTGCATGCGCCGAGTCCGGCGGCCGCACTTGCTTTTCTCAGGCTGCACAAAGTTGGAACCACACTATTTCCCGGTCTCGCGGCATTTTTCTTTGCAATTGCCGCGAGATCAGTCACTGATCTCAGCTCACAGTCAGCTGCAGCAGGTAGAATGTGTCCGACTTTACGCCGCCATTTTATACCCCGCCCCTGCAGTCACCTGGAGCTCACTTCAGACTATGAAATCGGCGAAAGTCAGCCGCCGTCATCTCGAACGCACCTATACCCAGTCTGAGCTCTGTCACTAGCCTCACGATAACTGCCACCTGCAGGTAGACGTTAGACAACAGAACTGTTTGCGCTCAACTCGTGCAAAATTAACAAATTTGTACAATAACTCACTAAAAGAGTTAGAAAAAGAAAAGAAAAGTAAAAGAAAAGTTACGTGAAATTAAAAGAAAAACTTTAAAAGTAAAGCAATATGAAATTAAAAGAATGTGTGGAATGAAAATAAAATGTAAATGTAAAGACAAGCAATGTTAAATGAACAGAAAATATGCAAATAAGCATTTAAATAAATGCTCTTCATATATACCCTTTTGTGTTTTCTTTTAGGCTATAACACCTGTCTTAAAATGTAAGGGATACTGGAGCTTGGTTGGGGTGGTGGGACTGCTCGCGGTGGGCGCCGGAAAATTTCCCTTATTTTTAAATCCAAAACTTGACAGGTATGCCTCCAACTACAAAAAACTATCCTGGAACGCCACTTTCCTACTTGTGAAAAAATTTGTACCCCGACTTCACGAGTAGCAGCTGAATGACGTCACAAAACAATGTCAGCGCTCATGGAAGCACATGCTGTAAATGCTAAACCATAAACTAAACGGCAACAAAACGTATATTTGCATGTATTTGAATTAAAATAATACATACGATCATGTAGTAAAACCTGTTCTGCATGTATATTGATGTAGAAATATGTTTTGCACATACGGTAACTGGCTACGGTAAAGAATCTCATAGTCATCTTTTCTGCATAAAAGTTATTGGTAAAAATGCCAAAACACTGACTGACTTCAGGCCTACCAATTTATAGAGCCAGATTTACTTTTAAGAAGCTTCCCAATGGAAAATTCAACAAGACTAAGGTTGTTTGCACCTTGTGCAATGCAGAATTAGTTTACTGTAGGAGTTCTTCCAGTCTCAAGTAGCCTACCACCTAAACGCAAAGCACATCACACGCTACACACAAGTACATCTTATTGAACATGATTTATTTTCATCACCAATTATCATAGTAGAACAGCTTTCTCAAGCAGTTTGTGATGCATTTTGGAAACAGGAGATGAGCCCCTGGTCTAATGCCACCTGGCTTGAAACCCGTTCGCACACATATTCTGAATGCCTTCGGACGAATTCAAATGAGCCATTTTAATCTAGATTAATCTAGATTAATCTAGAATAATTTCAAAATTACAGTGAGATTAATCTAGATTTAAAAAAAAAATCTATGCCTACCATTATTATGTACTCAGTATTATTATTTTATGAGTCTTTAGCTCATAAATCTGAATGTGTATCATGTTAATTGTGTTTATATCAAAATTTTAAAAGGTTTTAAAAATTATGTTATAATTTAAAAAAAAGGTTTTATTAAAGTGTTTAGAGTATACAATATTAAATATACAATCTGTTATAGATATTATTTTTCAAAACAGTAATCAGCTTCGCACATCTAAACAGGAGACAGGTGTGTCGGAGAGGGACAAAAAAGTCAAAACGCAGCCAGAAAGAAAATCCCGCAGACTGTCTCGCTTGCAAATGTTTTAATAAACAACGTTTCGGTCTTCGACCTTCCTCAGGCAAATGGTTTTACATATTGAGAATATTATCTTTAAAATTTAAATTTCTTTAATAAGAAAGTAAAACTTACCTTTTTTATAATATGGCTATTTCCCTAATATAGGACATAATTTTAATTATTAATTTATTTTAAAATGAACATTTAATTTCATAAACAGACATTACATAATTACATTACATTGTATGCATACAGTATATTTTATGAACTGCTATATAAGTAACTTTACTTCCTGAACTCATATTACATATTATTATTATTATACATGATGTGTGTGTGTGACATGAAGGTGAATCCAGTACATGTAGTGAACTGTGTGCTGTATTGATGAGGAGCTCAGTGATCAGAGTCCATGTAGTTTCCAGTATCAGACTGAATGCAGTGCTGGAAGCTGCTGTTGACTGTGTGAATGTGTCTGTGCTGCTTGTTGCTGCTGTCAAACTTCAGATGAGCAGGTAGTGAAGCCCGTGGTGAGCGTGTACCCAGCAGCATCCAGAGCCCACCTGGAGGGGAAGAGCTCCCTGCTGTGTGTGGCCTCAGACATGTTTCCTCCTCTGGTCCGCTTCTCCTGGAAAAGACAAAAGGAGAACGGTCCTCTGGAGGATCTGTCTCCTGATGAGGGTGAACAGCTGGAGCTTAGAGAGCCGGGACGCACCACCGCCATCAGAGTGATTGATCGGGACGCTCTCTACACATATAAATACCGCTGCTACGTCCAGCACGAGGGGGGGCGAGTGAAGGCCCAAACAGAACAAGGTAATGAAGGCTTGGTGACTGTGTTCAGCAGAGATTCAGCTTCATGTGGAGACGCTGTCAAAGAGAGCAGAGGAGCAGAGGACTGACATTTCTTTCTGACTCCTTTTCTGTTTCAGAGGTTCCAGCTCTTCCACCATCACTTCCACCATCAGTGTCCATCCAGTCTCAGTGCAGGGTGAAGCTGCTCTGCCTGCTGTACACAGTGCTGATAGTGAAGAGTCTGGTGTACTGCTGTGGACTCTCTCTGCTGAGGATCCTCAGAAACAAGTGACCGTCCACCAGCTGCACACATGCTGACTGACTGTTTCCTGCTCGCCTTTTCTCACCATCAGATCTCATCAATTAAACTCACTGATCACTTTGATCAGCTGTCAAACATGTAAGTTATGGTGTGCTGTAGATGTAATTTTTATGCTCAGGTTAGATACAGTCACCCTAAAAATATAAACATATATATTTTTAGTAAATTCTTTTGTAAAGTGTTTTGATGCTTTTTTTCCACTTTTAATTGTGAATCATAAGGTCTCTGCTAGATATTTTATATTTTACAGTATTTTTCTGCGCATGTGTCTGTTTTTAATATAATTATGCAGAGTGTGATGGTTTATTAAATTCTTTTAATGTCGCTTTTTTAATAAACTGAAAAATCACAGCTTCTGTGTTTTAGAAACATCCTTGTTTTTATGAATTTCATTTTGGATTCATAGCAAATAATCAGACCCAGGATCAGCTTCATTGGCCGTGTGTGTTGACAGCTACAAGTCATGTGACTCTGGTTATGAGTAGCTTTTAACAGACTTTCACACAAGAACAAACGTACGAGACATAAGAATATAAGCACACAGCTAAACAAGGTCGGCCGCTGTTTATTTCTTCTAAACCAATAAAATGCTGATTAACTCTTACAGCTTTATCCAAATGAAATGGATTGGTATAGTTACTGATTATTCTGAAACTAAGATGTAAATATATGCAACACATTAAAAGACAGAATCACAGAAAGCTTCACAAATAAAACACAGAAGTCATGAATGACATCATTTACACTCAGATTCTAACTTGTCTTTGAATTGATGTTGTATAAAATGTGTGCATGCTATGATCCTTTCCCACGTGTCCTAACATGTCGGATTATGTTAAAGAAACTGTAATTAAACTGTGGCTCCTTAAAGAATCAATAAAAAGCCTGGATACAACATTATTGTGTGATCTCTGTGAGGAATAATTAAATAACCAGGACGTTGTTTTCCATCAATATAAACCCGACCAAAAGCTCAACCTCCTGAGATGGATTTCATTTGAAATTAAAACAGATGTTTTGTCTCCAACCACAGAGACGTGTTCAGGTTTTTATCAGTGTTTATACCAGAATCATTTCATGTGCTTGCGTGTTTTGTCTTCATTCACAGACCATCGCACAACACATCAGTGTAGATATGTGAGTAAGACCTGAGGAGAACCAACATGGTCGCTCTAGATCTACTTAAAAAGACATACAGCGTTTTTTTTTCAGGGGAAACAAAAGATGACTTGTTTGTCTCTGTGGTTCGTGTTCTGTTGGTCTGATCAATGATAACAGATCGATCACATATTGTTAGAAATATTGCACCTGAGGAGACAGTGCTTAAAATCCTCTCAGGTCAGTTAAACACTTTGAGGGCAGAAACTTTTTTTCACTAAAATACCCAACAATGTGATTTTGCCTGCTGCTGTTTTGAAGCGTTGTTTAGTTTTTATTCCCATGTGAACACTCTGCTGACTGACTGACTGTTAGAATCAGTGTGAGGGAATAAAGTGGGATCAGAGCAGACTGCAGGTGGTTGAACAGATCTGCTTTTATTTCAGCTTCTCAGCTCTGAGTTCAGGATTCGAGCTGTTTCTCTCACAGATTAATAACACAGATCAAAGCTGAGACAGTGAGTACTGAGCGCTGAAACCAAACTTCCTGGAATGATTCTTTAACCAGAGTCGACGGTTGTAACTGTCATTGTGTTATTAATGTGAAAAAGTGCAGCTAGCGGTGAGGAGGCTGCAGAGCAGAAACCCACACAGCCCGTCTGCTGCAGGAAAGGAAGTGCTGATTGGCTGTCAACAGTTTTTGATGAGTCCTAATAACCACTGAGAACAGATTCATATCTGCTGCTGTACACACTCATCAACTCCTCTCCCTCTCTGTAGCTGTTTGTCTTTTCTCTTGTTGTCTGGAAGCCTTTTTTCCACTGAGCCCTCCACCCACACAGAGTTGAACTGAGCCCAGAGACCAACAATGACGACCCACCTGGAGGTCACGTCCATGGACTTTATTTATGGGGATTTTAGCCATCAAAGGTGAACTTTACAGTTTACACTTGGTGTTGATGAGAGCCAACAAGTCCTCATACAAACACTAAAGGCTTCTTTGTCAGAGCCGGAAACAGAAACACATTTCATCACAATCCATCCAATAGTTGTTGAGGTATTTCAGGAAGGGCTTGGTAACAGGAGCTGAAGCAGCAGCAGCAGTAAAAGGCCTCATAAGTAAAGCAGTGTGTTGTTGTAGCCACTAGAGAGCAGCAGTACTCCCAAATACACACTACATACTAATTATATTATACTACATACTGATGGTCATAGTGGACTCTTTTAGCATACAAAAAACCAACAGTCAAACAAATCCAAGAGGGCACACCTGGGTAACAGTCAGGAACCAAAAATACAGGAGCAGGTAACAAGAAAGCAGGAACAGGCACAGATGGCTGGATGCAAAGTAACAGAGCCACACTGACAATCAGGTTGGTAAATGAGAGGAAATGTGCTGATTTGAAGGCAAAGGGTGGTCACACATAATTATGGACCAGTGGCATACAGCAGATCTTCACAACATTTAGCGTCACTCAGTTCTTATGGATACAAGTAGCATCGTCTCCGCCAGATATGACGGCTGCCTATAATAGCAGACAGAGCGCAGTACTTCGCTAGCCGTTTAGCCTTCTTTTTAGGCATCCCTAGTTGTTGAAGCCCTCTTACAACCAGCCTGTGTGTGTGTCCTAGACTGCTGAATATGAGCACAAGAAGTCGGCTCTGATAACTTAATTCTGAGATGATGTTTAGAAGTGGTTGATATTTAATCATCTTAGTCAAAAAGGCTTCTTCCATACTCGGTCAAAAGTACATGCAACCTCAACAACAAACACTTCGCTGGTCTTTTCATTAACCACAACAATATCTGGTGTATTTGCAAGCACATGAGAAAAGGTTTCAGAGCCATTACAGTTCTGAAACATAGATGTGTTACGGTGGCAGCCCGGCTGACGGTGAGTGCCCTGTGCTCTTTTCCCTGGTGTAGTCTATTTTGTTTCCCTCTCTCTCTCTCTCTCTCTCCTGTGTGTCTGTGTGCGCTTCGTCCCTCTCCCTGCTCCAGAGCCCGGCTGACCACCCGCACCTGGAACTCATCAACCTCCACCTCTGCCCGCCACACCTGCCACCTATCAGCCTCATCATCTCCAGTATTTTAACCCCGCTTCTCCACTTCGATCTCCGCTGATCGTCGTCGCTCCAGACTTGGTGCCACCACTACATTCAAGCTTATATTTTCCTGCCTTAGACTTGTCTTCCCTCTTTTCCTGTACTAACCTTGTCTGTCTGTTTTCCCCGCCAGGTCCACTCACCTCAGTCTCCTGTTTTGTCAGCTGGGCTCGCCTGCCTACCTTCCCCCCTCTCCTCACCTCCACGGCTCTCCCCGGTCCCCCCTCGCTCCTTGCTCGTCCGCCAGCCGCTGTTCTCCTGACCACCTGGTCTGCGGCCCACCTTCGTCCTCTCTGGAACTCCCCAAGCTCGCCAGCTCCACGGTTCCTTTTCCCCTTTCCCTCAATAAACCTCTGAGAAAACCTGTGGCGTTGCGTTTGGGTCCGTTCTGTCTGATTAATCATAACAGAACGATCAAGCCATTATGGACCCAGCACGCTCTCCCTCTCCCCCTCCTCCCACCGGTCCCTCTCCGCTAGAAGTAGTCCAAGCTGTCGCCTCTCAGGGAGCGGCACTCGACCTGCACGCGGCCCGTCTCCAGTCAATGTCAGACGCGCTTTGCTCCCTGGGTGAGGAGGTTCGGCGCCTCGGGACCCGTCTCTCAGATCCTGGCTTAGCGCGGCCCCCCTCTCCATCTCAATCCCCGCCTCACTCCCTTTCCGCTGATTATCCTCAGTTCCCCGCCTCCAGCACTCCTTTTTCCCACGAGTCACCTGTCGCTCACCCTGAGAAGTTTTCCGGAGTTTTGGGTACGTGTGATGGCTTTCTGGTACAGTGCGCCCTGGTGTTTAAGAGGCAACCAGTAGCCTTCCAGTCCGATGAGGCCAAGATTTGTTATGTGGCCGGGTTACTCCGTGACCGAGCCCTGGCCTGGTATGCCGCTGTCAGTGAGGGTCAGCCCCGCGTCCTCTCCTCGTACCCCTCCTTTGAGAGGGAGATGCGGAGAGTCTTCGATCGCCTGGTGCGGGGAAGGGAGACGCCGGGGCGTCTTCTCTCTCTCCGTCAGGGTGATCGGAGTGTGGCGGAGTACTCGGTAGATTTTCGTATCTTGGCGGCCAATTCGGGCTGGAACAACGAGGCCCTCCGGTGCGTGTTCCTAGACGGTCTCAACAACCGCATAAAGGATCTGTTGGCCGTCCGGGGCGCGCCGGAGGGTCTTGATGCCTTAATCGAGGTCTCCACTGATCTCGATAACCGTCTGCGGGAGAGAGAGAGAGATCGCCCTACCCGCGGCTCTTCCTCCTCTCGCTCTGGCCTCACACCGTCTCGGGTCTCTGTCTCGCCATTCCCCGTGCTACGCCCAGCCAGCCGCCCTTACTCCGTCACCTCCAGCTCCCCTCCTGCCTCCTACCTCATCTTCTCCGAGCCCATGCAGTTAGGCGTACCGCACTCGCCGGAAGAACGTGGCGTCGCCGCCTCGCCGGTGAATGCTTTTATTGTGGTAAGCCCGGCCATTTCGTGTCAGCCTGTCCCGATGCGCTCAAAGTGTTTGCTCGCCAGTAGGATTGGGTCTACTGGCGAGCAAAATTCTCGCCATTCCTCGGACCTTACTTAATGCCTCCGTTTCCTGGGAAATATCACCGCCCTCTCGAGGCTCTGATTGATTCGGGTGCTGACGAGAACTTTTTAGATCTTGAGATTGCCCATCAGCTCAAGATTCCCCAATTCCCTTTAGTTACCCCCCTTCACGCCACAGGACTTAATGGTCAGCTCCTCACCATAGTTACCCATCGCACCCCGCTCGTACCGCTAGTTACTTCTGGCAACCACCACGAATCTCTTTCCTTTCACCTTATTTCCTCTCCTGCTGCCCCCCTGGTCCTTGGACCTGGCTAGTCACCCACAATCCCAACATTGACTGGTCGCGGGGAAGGATAAGGAATTGGAGCCCCTATTGTCACGCTTCCTGCCTCCTCTCCGCTCGAGCCCCAGGCAACTCCGCCCGGCCAGACCCGCCTTCCTCCCCTCCCGACCTGTCCGGCGTCCCTGATATTTACCACGACCTAGCTTTAGTTTTCAGCAAGGATCAAGCCTTGTCTCTACCCCCCCACCGCCCCTACGACTGCTCCATTGACCTTCTCCCGGACGCACCCCTACCCTCCAGTCACCTGTACAACCTCTCTCGCCCGGAGAGAGAGGCCATGGAACAATACATTAAAGACTCCTTAGCCGCTGGTATAATCCGTCCCTCTTCCTCCCCATTAGGAGCTGGTTTCTTTTTTGTCACCAAGAAAGATAAGACCCTTCGCCCCTGTATCGATTACCGCGGGCTCAATACCATTACCATTAAAATAAGTACCCCTCCCCGCTCATGGATTCTGTATTTGAGTCTCTCTCCCGGTCCACCATTTTCACCAAACTGGATCTAAGAAACGCTTACCATCTGGTGCGGATCCGGGAGGGAGACGAATGGAAGACCGCTTTCAACACTCCCCTTGGTCACTATGAATACCTAGTCATGCCCTTCGGCCTTACTAATGCCCCCGCTGTTTTCCAAGCCCTTATCAACGACGTTCTCCGAGACTTTCTCCACCGTTTTGTCTTTGTGTATCTAGATGACATCCTGATCTTCTCCCGTGACCCCGCCCAACACACCGAACATGTCCGATTAGTTTTGCAGCGGCTTCTGGAGAACCGACTTTTTGTCAAAGCGGAGAAGTGTGAGTTCCACGCCCCCTCAGTCCAGTTCCTTGGTTTCATAATCGAGGAGGGGCGGCTCCGCGCCGACCCATCGAAGATTCAGGCGGTCGCTGGTTGGCCTACCCCCACCTCCGTGAAACAGTTGCAACGTTTCCTTGGCTTCGCTAACTTCTATCGAAGATTCATCCGCAACTACAGCTCCATCGCCGCCCCTCTCACCCATCTCACCTCTACCTCTGTCCCTTCGCCTGGTCTCCGGAGGCCGCCGCAGCCTTTTCCCACCTCAAGACCCTGTTCACCTCCGCCCCCGTCCTCACCAACCCCGATCCCTCCCTTCAGTTTGTGGTGGAGGTGGACGCCTCGGATGTGGGCGTAGGCGCCTGCCTTTCCCAGCGCTCCCCTAAAGACGGCAAATTGCACCCCTGTGCTTTCTATTCACGCCGCCTATCTCCCACGGAGCGAAATTACACCGTGGGAGACCGTGAGTTGCTCGCCATCAAATTGGCCCTTGAGGAGTGGAGACACTGGCTTGAGGGAGCTGAACACCCCTTTCTTGTATTAACTGACCACAAGAATCTCTCATATATCCGGACTGCTAAAAGACTGAACTCCCGCCAAGCCCGGTGGGCCTTGTTCTTCAACAGGTTCAATTTCACCCTCTCCTACCGCCCCGGATCCCGCAACACTAAACCAGATGCCCTCTCCCGGCTCCACTCTCCGGATACCCCTTCGGACCCCCCAGACACCATCCTCCCCCGCACCTGTCTCATTGCTTCAGTAGTATGGGAGGTGGAGACAGCCGTCCGCCGCGCCCAGTCCACCGAGCCCAATCCCGGTTCCGGACCTCCCAACCGCCTTTATGTCCCGTCGAGCGTCCGCCCCCAGGTCCTCCAGTGGGCGCATGCCTCTAAGTTTAGTTGCCACCCCGGGATGGCCCGCACCCTCTTCCTCCTTCGCCAAAGGTTCTGGTGGCCCACCATGAACAAAGACTGTCGGACCTTTGTGGCGGCCTGTGAGGTATGCGCCCGCGCCAAGTCCTCCCATCTTCCACCTGCCGGTCTGCTCCGCCCCCTCCCAGTTCCCGGCCGTCCTTGGTCCCACATAGCCCTGGACTTCGTCACCGGTCTTCCCAAGTCCAAGGGTAACACGGTAATCCTCACCATTGTGGACCGCTTTTCAAAATCCGCTCACTTTATTCCCCTACCCAAGCTCCCCACCTCTATGGAAACGGCCCGCCTGCTCATTAATAACGTCTTCCGTCTACACGGCATCCCCCAGGACATCGTCTCCGATCGGGGACCCCAGTTCACGTCTCAGGTGTGGAAAGCATTCTGTCATGCCTTCGGAACCACTGCTAGCCTTTCCTCTGGATACCACCCACAGACCAACGGACAGACCGAGCGGGCCAACCAAGACCTGGGGGCGGCACTCAGGTGTGTAGCGTACCGCAGCCCCGCCTCCTGGAGTTCTTACATTCCCTGGATCGAGTACGCGCACAATTCCCAAGTCTGCGCTGCCACTGGTATGTCCCCCTTCATGTGCTCCCTGGGATACCAGCCCCCCTTGTTCCCGTCCCAGGAGGAGGAGGTTGCTGTCCCGTCGGTGCAGGCCCACCTCCGCGCTGCCGCCGAAGTTTGGAAAGAAGCCACGGCCGCTCTCGACGCAACCGCGGACCGCATCGGCGGCTGGCGGACCGCCATAGGTCCCCGGCGCCACCTACCGTCCCTGGACAGCAGGTCTGGCTTTCCTCCAAGGACCTCCCTCTACAGACCTCATCCAAGAAACTCTCTCCCGGTTCATTGGCCCTACCCCATTGAAGCTGTCATCAACCCTTCCGCTGTGCGCCTGTCTCTACCCCCTCACATGAAAGTCCACCCTGTCTTCCACGTTTCCCGGGTCAAGCCGGTTTCCACGTGTGCCCTCTCCATGCCAGTGGCAGCCCCTCCCAGAATTATCGACGGTCACCCCGCTTTTACTGTGCGCCGACTCCTCGATGTGCGACGGAGGGGTCGGGGTACCGGTACCTGGTGGACTGGGCCGGTATGGTCCGGAAGAGCGCTCCTGGATCCCCGCCAGCCAAATCTTGGACAAGTCCCTCTTGACCGACTTCTACCGGGTCCACCCTGACAAGCCGGGGGGTCCGCCTGGAGGCGTCCGTTGAGGGGGGGGCACTGTTACGGTGGCAGCCCGGCTGACGGTGAGTGCCCTGTGCTCTTTTCCCTGGTGTAGTCTATTTTGTTTCCCTCTCTCTCTCTCTCCTGTGTGTCTGTGTGCGCTTCGTCCCTCTCCCTGCTCCAGAGCCCGGCTGACCACCCGCACCTGGAACTCATCAACCTCCACCTCTGCCCGCCACACCTGCCACCTATCAGCCTCATCATCTCCAGTATTTTAACCCCGCTTCTCCACTCGATCTCCGCTTGATCGTCGTCGCTCCAGACTTGGTGCCACCACTACATTCAAGCTTATATTTTCCTGCCTTAGACTTGTCTTCCCTCTTTTCCTGTACTAACCTTGTCTGTCTGTTTTCCCCGCCAGGTCCACTCACCTCAGTCTCCTGTTTTGTCAGCTGGGCTCGCCTGCCTACCTTCCCCTCTCCTCACCTCCACGGCTCTCCCGGTCCCCTCGCTCCTTGCTCGGTCCGCCAGCCGCTGTTCTCCTGACCACCTGGTCTGCGGCCCACCTTCGTCCTCTCTGGAACTCCCCAAGCTCGCCAGCTCCACGGTTCCTTTTCCCCTTTCCCTCAATAAACCTCTGAGAAAACCTGTGGCGTTGCGTTTGGGTCCGTTCTGTCTGATTAATCATAACAAGATGGTTTTACACAAGAATGTTTATACATTTTTACAGCAGATGAAAAATGGCTTGGTATGTCCTTCGCTATAAGATCCACTATTCTGTCGTGGCGTGCGATGTACATTCCTTTAGCAGCCATTCAAGATATGTGGCAGTGTTTCAGTGATCAGTTCTGAAGTGTGATGCAAACAATGAGGTACCTGAGTTGTAGGAAACCAGATAGAAAGATTGAGTCTGGTTGGAAGAACTTGTAATCTGGCTTTTACTGCAAAAATGATAATGTCCTCACTGAGTGCAGTATTCTTGAGAAATGAGTGAGAAACAGAGTGATCAGCGGAGGGGAGACACGCAAGTTTCCCCTGAAGGTTCAGTCCAGTCCAGTGTTGTTTCTGGAGGTGTTGGTGTAGGTCCAGGAGAGTAACTACTACAAAAGTAGTAACACTACCAGTAGAATTATAACAATACGAGTAAAATTGACCACAGCTTGAAGGGGTAGTGTGTTTTATTTCTGACCGCAGCTGATGCAAGGATTCGAACAAGTGAATTGTTAATCAATGTAAACTATTTTTAAATCATTTCATCTTTTGATTAATCAAGGAATCAAAACCGGTAAAACAACTGAAGGTCCAGTCATGAGCAGAATTCCTATTAGTAGTAGAAGAAGCAACACCAGCAGTAGTAGTACTGCCGGGTAATAGTAGTAGTTGCAGTAGTAGTAAAGGCCTTGTGTGTGAGTCAGTGTGTTGCAGCCACTAGAGGGCAGCAGTGTGAAGGACTTGATGTACCCAGTAACAGCAGTACAGCAGTTGGAGCAGTATTAGTATTAATAGCAGTAGTAGCTGTTAGTGAATAATTTCTGGGTTCTGTGACTCAGGTTTCACCAGGTCATTATAGGGTCGACTGCTGAGCTAAAGTCAGCCAAAGGTGACAGCCAGCCTCTCTCCAAAATGTAGCTCAGACTCATGAGTCTTTTCTCTGTCTGCTTTGGAGAAGATGTTGGCATTTTGAGAGAGAAAAGCCTTGTGGCCACATATTGATGCCTGTTATGTGCTTATGGCCTTTGCAAGTCAACCGCAAGGATGCTGGTGGCTAATTTGCTTTCCTCTTTGGATTTCCTGGTTTTAGGGTTGGTTTGGTTTTGAAATCACTTGTAAATTAATCTCAAACCACATGTTTTTTTCTTACATACTTTGCTGGGTAAAGACATTTAATCGTGTAACCAGACACAAAAAACACGTCTCACTAGCTGGCTTTTATCAAGCCAGCTAGCTCGACCCCACCTGGACTTACCTTGCTCTTGGTTCCCTTGAAGGTCAGCTCTGTTGCAGATGGCAGACAATGGCGGAAATTCACGACGAGAAATGAACGCAGCGGAAATTCACGACGAGAAATGAACGCAACGCACGCAGACGGTTTAGTTTTATTGGTCGTTTGTTGAGTTTAGTTTGAAGATTTTTCACGTACCTCAAGCTGAGTCGAGGCAAGGCAAGGCAAGTTTATTTGTATAGCACATTTCAACGACAAGGCAATTCAAAGTGCTTTACACAAAACATAAAAGCAGCAGGGAAGAACAATAAAAACGTTTGAAAACAACATAAAATATAATAAAAGTTCCAGTGTTACAATCAGGGTTAAAAGAGTTAAATGGAAAATAAAAATAAAAACAAGCCGAGGGGTTGAGCAAATAACTGAGTCACCATCATTCTGAAAAGAGAACAAACAGAGAAGTACTCTTAATCTACTCTCTCTAGCTAGTCTGTACTCGGGTCCACAGGTTTGATCCCACGTCTCCAGGTCCCCGGTTGGCGTCCTTCCCCACTGGACCATCTTCAGCGCTGATGAAGACCAAGATCCAGAGAGAGGAAGAAGATCAGACGGAGGGAGGAACCTGCAGAAACTTCACCTTCATCAGTCTGGGGAGGAAACTTTGGATGGATGGACTTTCTGGCATTTAGTTTTTTATAATCCTGTTGTTGAGCTGTCTGAGCTGTTGCTTTCATAATGTTCAGGTGAAACAAGCTGCTGCAGAGCTGTTCTCCCAAGTAGCCAAGCGGTCTAGAGATCTGGATTTTACCCAGGTGACCCGGGTTCAATTCCAGCTTTGGCGATAGGTGGTGTAGCTGCTCTTTCTTTCTGTTCTTTTACACAGTGTGAAGAAAAGTTTTGAATCCGTAACTTCTCTTTTACCAAACCTGAGCTCTCTTGGAGAAAATCAGTACATTTGGACCTCAGAGAAGAACTCTCTAACAAGACTATGGCTGCGTTCCAAAAGTCAATAAAATCTCCTTTCCTAACCACCTTTCCTAACCACCTTTCCTTGACCTCGATGGAAAACGTCATTAGGTCAAGAAAAGATGTGAAGGAGAATCCATGAGGACTCAGGAAAAGACGACCGCAGGGCTCAGAGAATCCGACTGCTCTTTTCCAGGCGATGTACTTATGTGACGGCGGATGTTACTGACGTTACCTGTCGTGATGAAATTACAATGTTCTGAAGATGAACTACAAAAGCTCATCTTTGACTCTGCCCGTGTTGTTTTAATGCAGGCCGCCTAAAGGTGGACAACACGGTGGAATATATTACTTCACAATCAAGACAGCAAAAGGCCCATAGGGTACCAGTCACTAAATAATGGAAAGGGTTGTCACATTGAGAATGCTTGCTCACACTCACCCTCCTGCCCACCCAGTTTTATCAGCATGAATCACAATTATTGTATGTAGGGATTGTATTATTTTATTCACAGAAACACATCGTTCACTCTGGAAACATTTCAAACCGGTCCAAACGTTTTGAGAACTCACCCCAGCTCTTATCATGGCTGCCACTTAAATACTTCCGCTTCACTTCACTCAGTTAGGAACCTTTCTAAGCAAAAAAGACTTTTCGACCGCAGCCCTAATGTCTCTAAAAACACATTTCCTCGTTCCTTCTCTCCTCGCTTGGTTTCCTTGCGTCTTTCCATGCATCCCCAGTGGGTGGGACTAAGACGTAAGTGAGGGAAACGTGGATGCAATTAAGAGACCTGAGAAGCACCCATAGAAAACAAAAGCAAAACCCTACAAACGGGTAAAGGATTTCCTGTGTGGGGCTGAGGGAGGGACAGAAAGGTGGAAGGTCACCTGCACCAACAACACTTGTTCTCCACAGTAACAGCAGGACAGTAGTTGGAGCAGTAGTAGGTTAGCATTGATAGCAGCAGCAGTAGGATCAGGTGGAGACGCAGTGTGTTGTTGTTGTAGACACTAGAGGGCAGCAGTGTGACAGTTATAATCCTGACAGCAGCAGCACAGAACAGATAGAAGTACTGTCAGAAACTGGAGCACGAAAACTACAAGTTTAAAATGAGGGCTGAGTGTGAAAAACATCTTGGAACAACATAAAGATAATTCACAATATAAATGTTCTGTAATTATATAAAATATTAAACATTTAGTCACTCAGTCAGGACATGTGGCTGTGTGATTAACAGTTGAACATGTAGATACAGGTTCAGGTTATCCTTTATATAAACTCCTGAAAAATTTACAGATATATAAAAAATAAATAAAATGTGACTTTTATTTTTTAATTTATTTCAGCTGTTTAAGACTCTTTAATGAATACATATGAAAAAAAAATGTTAATTTGTTTTTACAAATGAGCTGCAGTTTGTTTTTATTTTGTAATATTACAATTCTAATTATACAAATTAAAATTGTAATAGCAACTCCAGAAGCAAGATAACAACAAGAAAAGATTAAAATCAAACTGTCAAAATCCAAAATAAATCATTAAAGATGATTCAGAGCAACATGGTGTGACTACATAATAATAATAATAATAATAATAATAATAATGATAATAATAATAATAATAATAATAATAATATCAGAACTCTACAGTCCAAATCTAAAATTGAACAAATACAGAATTTTGGTTAAAGAAGGTCTCAAACCACACAATGAAAACAGGAAGCTGTTTATTCAGTTTATCCTACATGTTCCTGCCTTGAATGAATGATTTTTGTAGTTTTCCTTCTTTCTAATGTACCTGTAATGATTTGAAATAGTTCAATAGAGGAGATGAACTGTAATAAAGCAGAATGAGCTCCGACTCAGCAGAAAACCACACAGCAGCTTCAGCTGAGCTGTCAATCAGCAGCAGCAGCCTTATCTGTCCGCCGCAGGGGCTGATGGGAGGTCTGAGGACCTGTTAGAAACCACGTGGCCCTCGTCTGATCTCACAGCTCGTCCTTGTTTGGCCTCAGCTGCATCAGAGCGCCACTTCTCCCAGGTTCACCAGAGGAAACACCACTGCACACAATGCTTTTCCTCCCAGCTGCTGCTCTGTGCTGTCTGTGTTCAGGTGAGTGTTTCCAGCCAATCAGGAGCCAGCAAACTCCACCTGGAACAAACACTGTCACACTGACCTTCATCTATCTGTCTGTGTCTCTACAGCGCTGGTTGCCATGGCAGCAGAGCTGGTTCAGAAGGATTTAACATTGACCAGGAGAGTTGGTGAAACTGTTTCCTTCAGCTGTGGAGGAACTGACCAGTGTGACAGTAATTATATACGCTGGTGCCAGAAAAAAGACACAGAAACATTCAGAGTGATTCTAGATATTGATAGGACTAATGGTAACATAGATTACAATAGTTACAATCACCCTCAGAAAGATGATTTCTCAGCTGTGAGAAAACAGAACGGCTGTGAGTTGCAGCTCAAGAAAGCTAACGTGTCTCATTCAGCCACCTACTACTGCGCCTGTTATAAGACTAGCTCCCACAGTGAGAAATGATCCCTGCAGCCTGAACAAAAACCAGCAGATGTCAAACAGTGTTTGTGACAGGAAGAGAGCAGTAAACCACAGCCCAGGTTCACATATTTCACCTCCATCTCAGCCAGAGTCACAAACATACTGAGCTGAGGGATTTATTTAATATTCTATTGATTTCTATTTGATCAGATATTCCAGATATTTGCTACCTGGGCAGGTAATGTGGGGGAGTTTTCAGCAGCCTAAATGATTCAGTCTTTCAGCCACCAGCCTGTTACATTTACATTTACTCAGTTAGCTGAAGCTTTTTATCCAAAGAGACTTATAATTGCTATATATGTCAGAGGTCGCACGGCTCTGGAGCAAATCAAGCGTAGCGTTAGTTCAGGCAGGCAACGAAGTCAAGCTCAGCTCACAATCCCAGCACATCAGCTGATAGCTAATGAGAATTTAGCCCATAAGAATCAACAATGCTAACATGCGCCGCTGCTGCTGTTGCACTCTGGGCGTCATATTGCTGCTCATAGAGCCACACAGACGCAGTGCAGGCAGCTAGAGCCAAACAAACATGTCGTCAAGGTTCGGATATTTTTCACTGTTTCAGAAGAAGACAGCGCATTGCATATGGCATCAGTCCTTCCCTCTGTGGCTGCTGTGGTCACTGCAGGTAACTACGGGCCAATCTAAGCTAAACAGTTAAACTCCAGACAGCTTTCATTTAGCTTGCTGAACATCTAGCTAATGTCGGGTCAGAAATAAGGGCAGGCTGGGCCAGTTAAGGCCTGGACCTCACTTCCGCCAACGTAATAAACTCAACAAATAATACTCTATTAGTTTTCTTCTTTCGCTGATTCTTCGTAGTCAAAAAATCACTGGAGACGATCAAGAGTCGGTGCAAAAGAGTTTATTCCAAAAAAGGACAGATAAACCTGAGTAACATCCTAGCAGGTCCAAAGGATGGAACTGAGCAGTGATCGGCGTGCATCGCCTTATATTTATCTTACGCTCCACCTACAAAGTGGGTGTCACACCGTGACTCCTCCTGTAGGGGTCGCTGACCACTCAAATGGTGAATTTCTTATCCTTTGCTGCCATCTTGAGGCCATTTGTATGTACTATTTATCGAAACATATTCAAGATTTAACCCTTTTGGATGCTTCGTTTTGATGGTAGTGCTAGTGTTTTCTATCATAATTTGTCTCTTCTTTATATATTTTTTATATCTTTCAGGACCAGAAATTCACCATTAGGTTTCAACTTCACTCTCACCGTATTTTTTAAAAGTCTTAAGGCATGTTTTTGACACCATTAAAACTTAAACTTTTATCAGTGCATTTTTTAAAAACAATCATATAATCAATATAATCAATAAATGTATTACATGTTTTCACACATCAAAACAGTGTTATTCCATCCATGGAGTGTATTTCATCATGTCTTAAACGGCTGTGTCCTCAAGTACCCCTGGTACAGGCCTCTCCTGGAAAGTACCTAACAGTCCTCCCTTCACACGTTGGCAGCCGCTCGTGCCGTGCTAGGTACCTTCATCTCCTGTCTATGATAGGCTAAGACAGTCCTCGTGTTCCTCGTGCCGTACCAGGTACCTCTGTCTCCTGTCCATGATAGGCTAAGATGTTTCTACTGCTATTGGTCAAGATACATGATACCCAAGATGTTTTCCTTTTTTATATCATCTTCACATGTACAGCTCACTCCAATACACATGTTGAATGATATGAGAAACCATACAAACCCTCATCTGATGACAATACGTGGTTACAGTGGATAAATGTGTGATTGATACAGCATCCCCAATTGATTATAAGGTGACTAATTGATCTGTAATTAAGTTCCAGTGACTTCACTAATTAATAAGGATATTGCATATATATATATGCAAACACAACAACCCATAATATGTGAATATATAAGTCAGAGTTACCTTCACTTCACCGTCTCCACCGCAGCCTATCTCTGCGCTGGCCGTGTGTGTTTACAGCAAACAGCTGATGGAGTTACTAAATACTGGGTCCAAAGCTGAAGTCGGTCTCCTCTTCTCCAAAACACGCAGAACAGCTGATTACAGCAGGTAATAAAGCTCGTTAAACATCACGTTCCTCTGACGCTCAGGCGACACAGACGTGATGCTGCAGCTGATCTGCAGCTCTTGTTGCTGGAAATGTTTTAATAACCTTCCAAACTGTCGCCTTTTTATTTTTGTGTTCTTTCTCTGTGCTGGAGGTATTTTATTTTTGTTTTATCCAGTTTGTTATTAAATGTGTAACAAACTTTATGTGTCTCTTCATTATACTCCCACACAGAAAAGCTGCTTTAATGGTCAAGCACAGCCTGTAGTTTTTCATTATATCCCAATTAAATCTGATGTTCATTTATAAATGTTGCTCATGGATCGATACTAAATAATGATGCCAGTCCATCACTTTGTAGCTTCGCAGGTCTTTAGACCACTGTAGAAACGCACACAACAGTGGGCTGAAGGAACCTTTTAGTTCCTTGAAAAGAGATCTGAGGACTAAAAAGTCCTTTTGGTCGACACGTGGCTTATATCTTTAAAACCAGCACAGACCTGCCCGGTATGGGGAAGGACGATTGATATTCGTGCAAAATGCAAAAGAGAAATCCATGTTTGATCCTAGAATTTTGTCACCCTGTCCATGCTACACACCCCGTGAAGCTAGGAGGCTCAGCCAGAACGTCAAACCAACCATTTTTATCCACAGCAAACACACATCAAACACCAAGCATCTAAATGAGCTTCTATCACAACATAAATCGCTCTGTAATCACTGTACATGGCTGCACTTATTGCCTTCTAGATACCTCTCATCTCATCCCACACCGCCATCAGCAACCACTCTAAAGAAAGCTCAGCTCCAGCTCTGATCAGCTGTGTAGCTCAAATCACTCAAATCACCAAACTCACAGAGTTATTAGCCGGATAATAATAACAACAAACACACCAATATACATATACAGTTACAACTGCTGACTTACTTTTTCCACATTTACTGTTTTCTGTGTGTGGAAATAACTACAGACTCTTGTTTCCAAGAAAAATTCCCAAATAAATCAGTATTAACTCCTCAACCATTTGGCCTAGATGCATAATTCTGGTCTCTTTTGAAAGGTCAGAGAGTTATGAATAAACTCTAAATGAACCTATTTATTTTGCTATTAAAGACTAAATTGAGATGCAATAAAGGAAAATATATTTTCATCCTCGCCTGGCATACAATCTATATTATAATAACAATATCACCATCAAAACCATCTCAACCGTCCAACTCATTATGCAACTGAATATGTTTTTATACACCTGGAATACAACTGTAAATGTAAAAGCAGAAAGACTGAAATCAGGATCAACAATACAGGACAGAACAGCTGAACATCAATCAGCTCCAACTCCAACATGATCTGCTCAGTTTCAGTCGCTAACGTTTGTAGCAGCCTACACCAGCGAAGAAGAAGAAGAAACTCAACACAGTTGAACATAGAAACCCCACCAACTATTGTTTGGCGCTGTAACTGCAGAGCGACGCAGACACAACGCACAAATATAAATGCTCACGATGGCACGTAGCCTACAGCGCAGACTCAACGCAAAGTATAAATTACTTTAGTCTGGTTGTACAGGTTTTAGGTAGAGCTTTGGAAAGTAAGAATGCTTTCAAAAATAGACATGTTAATAGATTTTATTTAGAAATGAACTAAAATGCAAAGTGTGTGAACAGTGCACATAGTTTCTGAAGGAACTCTGCAGGCAGGTCGGCCCAAACATCTTGGAGAACTCCCCACAGTCCTTCTGTGGATTCAGGCAGCCTCAGTTTCTTCTCTCTCTTCATGTGATCCCAGACAGACTGGATGATGTTGAGATCAGGGCTCTGTGGGGGCCACACCATCATTTCTAGGACTCCATGTTTGTCACGCTGTGGGTGTGTCTGATCTGTTTAGTTTCATTATTCTGTTGTTTAGTCTGTGTGTTGGTTCCATGTCTTAGTTCACAGTCCTGTTTTCCAGTTGGTCCCGTCTCTGTTTGTACTCCGTCCTGTTAGTCAGTTGTCATGTTCCTGCTCTTGTGTTCTGTTAGTTCTCTGTCTCAGTTCATGTCTATGTGTTTTCTCCTGGTCTGTGTACTTCTGTGTTATTTTGCCCATGTCTGCTCTAAGTTTTGTGTTATCTTTGCTTCAGTCTATGTTCCTTGTTGGTGGTTATTTGTGACCTGTTTGCTTGTGTCTGTTCCCCCAGTATTCCTCTGCTCACTTGTCCACTAAATACTTTGTGTTCCAGTTAATGTATGGTCTTGTGTTTTGCATCTGTAAGTCTCTCTGTTCCCCCCTGCTGTCTCTCTACCTGCCTCGTTAAGCCTGATCCCACTCACCTGTGTTGCTCCTGCCCTGCTTGTTAGTCCCTGTGTATAAATGTTTGGTGTTTCTGTTCATTCCCTGTCCAGTCATTGTTGCATTTGTACGCACAGTCATGTGTTGCTCCGTGCTTGCCTTGGATCTGCCCCTATTTGGATAATCTGTGTTTTTGGATCTTTTTTTGGACTCGCCTTTTGTTTTGCCACAATAAACCGTTTGGACTTCACCTCCTCTGCCTTTTGTCCTGCATTTGGGTCCACCAACCTACCTCACCACCACAAACCTTGACAGTGTTCTTCTTTAGGCTGAAAATAGTTCTTAACTCTCTCTGTATGTTTGGGGTCGGTGTCATGCTGCAGAATAAATGTGGGGCCAATCAGATGCCTCCCTGATGGTACTGCATGATGAATAAGTATCTGCCTGAACTTCTCAGCATTTAAGAAGCCATCATTGTGACCAAATCCCCAACTCTGTATGCAGAAATGCAGCCCCACCGTGCTTCACTTCTGCCTGCAGACACTCATTCTTGCTGTGGCTCACTAGGTAGAGCAGGTTGGCCGTTAATTGAAATGTCGGCGGTTCAGTTCCCCGGCTCCCCCAGGCTGCATGTCGAAGTGTCCTTGGGCAAGATACTGAACCCCAAATTACCGCTGGAGGTTGTTCCACCAGTCTATGAATGTGAGTGAATGGTGAATGCAGATGTAGTGTAAAACTGCTTTGAGTGAGCGAAAAGACTAGATAGGTGCTAAACAAATATGAAGCATTTACATTTATTTTTGAAACCATTGTTAGTTCTTAAGTCAAATCAACAAAATGAATTAATGAAGTGAATCCTCTGGGGACCAAGAATGTCTGAACAATGTCGTGGAAATTATATTCCTGGTGGGGGGTTGAGCAAAGAATTGAGTTACAACCGACTGTTGTCTCTGAGGAATTTATTTAACAAAAGAGAATAAACAGAGAAGAACTAAAACACATATACAGCTGGTCCAGAGACCTGCTGCCGAGGGCGGCATCGGGGGTCTGGCCCAGAGCAAAGGGATGCATCATCATTTACACAGTCTAGGTTTCTATGTTTTGGGGAACAGAGATCCTCTCTCAGCCTTGAATGAACATTCCAGGAGAGGAACAACAAGAGAGGGAGAACACCAAAACAATCTCACAGCTCTGACCCAAACCCTCGCAAATGTGGACAGACTAACATAAGGAGTATAGGAGAGGAAAGGTTAAGGATAAAAACACAATACATATCTATAACAATAATAGTAACTAGAACTGCAAGCAGTTGTAAACGGGGTCCTAGCTTCCCGGTGCAAGCCGCCCCACCGGCCCCGCAGAGGGCGCACGAGTCGGCCTGGGCCCGCTACGATTAATTGTGCCATAATGACGGGCCCCCAAACCACGGCGGGGCCCATGGAGAAGAAATGAGCAGAGTTATAAATGAAATGGGGCTTGCGGTTAAGGAGATCTGAAGTGAATGTATGTCTATTGGCCTGTTATTTGATTTCCAATTAATAGCGTCACCTAGAGGCCGATTGACACCAAATTCCACACAGCCCCTCGGGAGGGCGTGACATATTATTTCCCCGAGTTTGGTGTAGATTGGGCATTGCCAACATAAAATCTGAAATGACATCGTGTTGTTGCCGTTAGTGCAATAACTTTTTGGCCTATAAATCGGCCGATTTTAGGCGGATCAAAATTCCCTCTACAAACTTTCTTCGGCTTTGTCCAGAGATGGTCCGTGCAAAGTTTCGTGTCGATCGGACTTGCCGTTTCAGAGGAGTTAATTAAAATAGGTTTTTCAGTTTTCACAATTTTGTGTAATGAAAATGTCATCACACAGAGGCATGTCGTACACCATAGGATTTTCCAGTATCCCCCAAAGTCGTAGACATAAGGTTTATGACTGTGCAATGTAGTCGGGCGTAATTATGAGGTGAAATGTCTATAGTTTGAAAATCCCATTAAAATGAATGGGGTATTTAAGCTTCGATTATAGCGCCACCTTTAGGGCAAACTCCACCAAATTGGTGAGGGGTCATCAGGGGCCCATAGGGAGCAAATGTTCCAAATATGGTTTGAATCGAACTTGTGGTTATGGAGATATAAAATGAATCTAAGGCAAGGGGATTTTATTTGGGGTAGCGCCAACTAGCGGCTAACTGCACCAAATTTTGCACAGCCCTTCAGGGGGGCAGGGCAGATGAGGTCGTCAAGTTTTGTGTTGATCAGCCTTTCCAAGCCAGAGATATGTTATACTTGTGTTTTAGCGTTTTTGCAAATACTTGTTAGCTTGTAATTCGGCCGTTTTTTGTCGGTTTAAAATTCCCTCTACAAACTTTCTTCGGCTCGGTCCAGAGATGTGCAAAAGTTCGTGGCGATCGGACTTCCGGCTTCGAAGGAGTTAATTAAAATAGGTTTTTCAGTTTTCACGATTTCGCAAAATGAAACTGTCATTGCAGAGAGGCGTTTTTTATACCATAGGAATCGCCATTATCCCCTTAACACGTAGACCTAAGTTTTATGAATGTGCGATGTAGTAGGCCGTAGTTCTGTGGTAAAATGTCCATAGTTTGAAAATCCCATTGAAATTAATGGGGTATTTGAGCTTCGATTATAGCGCCAGCTTTAGGCCGAACTGAACCAAATTCTTCAGGTGTCATCAGGGGCCCATAGGGAAGTAATCTTCCCAATTTGGTTTGAATCGGACTTGTGGTATAGCGCCCCCCTAGAGGTAGACGTGTGCCAATTTTTTCGCCTGAGGTACTGTTGACGCTGTGAACCTACCTTGTGAGTTTTACATGCCTAGCGGTTACCGTCTAGGCCGCAGTATCAGTGTTATGCACCAAAGAAAAAAATAATAAAAAATCTTAACGATTACAATAGGATTCCCAGCTCCACTGGTACTGGGAATCACGATGCCTTGCATTCGCGGGTTCCCAGCCCCGCTTGGACTCCTAATAATAATAATGATAATATTAAAAGGTCATACATAAAAGATTAAATGTAAGAGGACACAATTTTCTGCCATACAACATATCAATCCATCCTTTCTTCCAGGTCTGATCCATCTGGACTAAAGTAGTGGACCTGCAGACATCAGCATCCACAGAGCAAAACTGCTAGTGTGTCTAAAAAGACAATAAAAGCAGAGACAGTCATGTTGATATGAACATTAGAGAAACACATCATGCAGCTGAAATATGATCCTGGTTCATCATCTGGACTCGTTCACCTCAGCTGACACATTCAGCAGCTGACAGGTTTTTGTATTACTCTGTTTCACTGTGGGAGGAAAGTACTACTTGATCTTTGGCTCTGGAACTAAACTGTATGTAACAGGTAAGAATCAACATTTTGTTTAACAGTTCTTGCAGCTGTTGTTACATAAAAAGCTCCATTTCAGAAAAGATGTTTATATCTCACTTCAAAACAAACTTTTTTTCTGCACCAGATAAAACTGAGTCATAGAGAAAAAGTAAGATATTGACAAAGTTGCAAATGTACAATATTTTATCCTCTCAATGATTCAGCTCTGTATTTTCTTTTACAAAAACACAAATATGATATTGAACATAACTTAATATATTTTTGTAAATGCATTTTACACAGCATACAACTTAAATATATTTTATAGGATAATTTAAAAATAATTTCAAATTGTAAAATGTACCGCATTTTATTTGTATTTTATATGATGGTATATTTTCCTTTTAGTGGAATTTAAATGTATGCATGAAGGCACACAGATACTGAATTAGGAACACTAATTTATATATTTATATAAATAATGATATACAATTATATTTGATATATTACTGTATAGTAAACTGCATATACGTCTGTTTTTTTGAATATTTTAACATTTCAATTAATTTAAATGTAATTTAGTTTAAAATAAAAGTTGACAATTGTAATTTTAAAATCATGGTTTTAACAATTATAGTATATGCTGTTAATTTGTAATACATAGTACTGTCCAAATGTTTTAGGGAGGTGTGAAAAATGCTGTAAAGTAAGAATGCTTTCAAAATGTTAATCATATTTATCAGTTAACAAGTAAGTAAGTGAACAGAAGAAAAATCTAAATCCAATCAATATTTGGTGTGACCACGATATCCTTCCAAATAGTGTGTGTATATATATATATGTATATATATATATATATATATATACTACGCAAGCTATGATGACTTTCACCTTGATATTTTAGCGCCGAATTGCACTGTAGTCTTCGAACCTGTGTGTTTGCCTACTGTGAAATTACCACATCAAACGTGACGTGCTAACATGGATGCAACTATTGCTCCGGTCCATTTACCTCGGAGGTCAGAGCTGGGAATGACGTCACACCCGAGTTGACGGCGTTCCAGTTACAACCTCGCTCGGCCAGCTGTTTGTTTAAAAAACGCATTGTGCGGTATTTACTCACACTAACTGTAGCAACACGCAACACGTCCACAGACAGCTGTTGGACAGCACTTTGTGTACGAACATTTCTGAAGCTGCCGGGTTTGCTTCTGGGAAAATTTACTTTTAAGAAGCTTCCCAATGGAAAATTCAACAAGACTAAGGTTGTTTGCACCTTGTGCAATGCAGAATTAGTTTACTGTAGGAGTTCCAGTCTCAAGTAGCCTACCACCTAAACAAAGCACATCACACGCTACACACAAGTACATCTTATTGAACATGATTTATTTTCATCACCAATTATCATAGTAGAACAGCTTTCTCAAGCAGTTTGTGATGCATTTTGGAAACAGGAGATGAGCCCCTGGTCTAATGCGCCACCTGGCTTGAAACCTGGCTTGAAACCCGTTCGCACACATATTCTGATGCCTTCGGACAAATTCAAATGAGCCAGTTTAATCTAGATTAATCTAGATTAATTTCAAGATTACAGTGATATTAATCTAGATTTAAAAAATTAATCTATGCCCATCACTAATATATATATATATATTAAAATTATATATATATATATATATATATATATATATATATATATATATATATATATATATATATATATATATATATATATATATATATATGTATGTAGTATAGCATTTTTTGCACTGTACTGTATTTAAATTATTTGTTAGTGATAACAGTTTTAAATTATATTATTAGATTTTATAATTTAATAATAATAATTATAATTTAGTTTAATTATATCATTAGTGATACTGAATAAATTGAAACTACAATGAATGCACTTTGCATATGTATAAAAGGAGCTTTCTTTTCTTTCCTCATATAACATTTTGTTATTAATATTATTGTACCTGAAATTATACATGTGTGTGATATGAAGGTGAATCCAGTACATGTAGTGAACTGTGTGCTGTATTGATGAGGAGCTCAGTGATCAGAGTCCATGTAGTTTCCAGGATCAGACTGAATGCAGTGCTGGAAGCTGCTGTTGACTGTGTGAATGTGTGTCTGTGCTGCTTGTTGCTGCTGTCAAACTTCAGATGAGCAGGTAGTGAAGCCCGTGGTGAGCGTGTACCCAGCAGCATCCAGAGCCCACCTGGAGGGGAAGAGCTCCCTGCTGTGTGTGGCCTCAGACATGTTTCCTCCTCTGGTCCGGTTCTCCTGGAAAAGACGAAAGGAGAACAGTCTGACGGAGGAGCCGGCACCTGCTGAGGAGGAGCAGCTGGAGCTCAGAGAGTCGGGACGCAGCGCCGCCATCAGAGTGATTGATCGGGACGCTCTCTACACATATAAATACCGCTGCTACGTCCAGCACGAGGGGGGGCAAGTGAAGGCCCAAACAGAACAAGGTAATGAAGGCTTGGTGACTGTGTTCAGCAGAGATTCAGCTTCATGTGGAGACGCTGTCAAAGAGAGCAGAGGAGCAGAGGACTGACATTTCTTTCTGACTCCTTTTCTGTTTCAGAGCTTCCAGTGTTGACCGGGTTTTTGCTCAAGGTGAAGCTGCTCTGCCTGCTGTACACAGTGCTGATAGTGAAGAGTCTGGTGTACTGCTGTGGACTCTCTCTGCTGAGGATCTTCAGAAACAAGGAACCATCCAGCAGGTGCACACACGTAATAATGAACACATTTACCTTCATATTTAATGCAATTGTTATTTTCATGGTAGTGATTATTAGAAATTAGATAATATCTATATGAATGAATATAGATATATAATGAATCTATCTATACTCAGGTGGGTGTTTCTGGAAGCGCCTTGGCCTGTGGTGTGCCTCAATGTCTTGGGATGTATGTTCTTTGTATATACATGCTTCCTGTAGGTCAAATCATTAGCAAATTTAATGTTTCTCTTATCACTGATATGCTGATGATATCCAGTTGTGTGTCTCCTGTTGAAAGTGACAGTTTTGAACAATTGCTGTTAAGGACTGGAACAACTTTACAGATGAGACTGAGGTCCTTGTTGTTGCTCCCTAATCCTAGTATAGCTCTCATGTTTGCTCAGCGTATTTAGAATATAGAATGCTTTTATCATTGTACAAAAATATACAACAGAAATAGAGCTACTCCTTGTTAGTGCAAACAACAACAAATGAACAGTTAAAACAAACACCAACAAAGTGCAAGATATTGCTCTAAGAAAGAATATTGCACTTAAGGAGAAAATTGCACTTAAGAAAATGTACAAAAAGGATATTACATTGGAATGTAATAAATAAGTTAAAATAATTTAATGGGAAAAAAAGATGATCTACAGAGTGGTTATTTATCTTTAAAACTGTTCTTAATTGTTCTAAACCAAACAAATTTATAATGGGTCCCTATCTTCAGCGGTCAAATCTCAGAAATCTCTGATATTTTGTCAATCTATTTACTTTGTCCAACATTTGACATGTTGGTCATCGAAATGTTTTTTCCTTTTAAGGAACATTGCCAAACTCGACTCTTCTATCACACAGCCTGAGCTAGAGATGATCATTGTTTTATCCTCACGGTTAGATTAATACAATTCCCTTTTCATCTGCCCCTCAGCAAGTCATCTCCAGGTGGTCTAAAAATGGTTCAGAACACTGCTACATGGTTGTTGACCAGGTCGACTCAAATGACACCCATCCTGACGTCTTTACATTAGCTCCGTTCAAGTTCAGGATTAATTTTAAGGTGCTTCTTTTTCAGCACTGCCTGCACAGGCACCAGGGTCCATCTCTGACTTGCCACACCCTTACATCACCAGCAGGCCACTGAGGTCTTCTGACCAGGGCTTACTTGTCGTTCCTCACACTCAACTAAAGAACAGAAGGTGATTGTGCCGTGAAAGTGGCGGCTTCAACACTGTGGAATGCTCTTCTATTACACTTACATTCTGCGGTCTCTCTCCACGCCTTTAAGAAGAATCTTAAAACTCGTTAATTTAAACTGGTCTTTATCTGCCTATGCTATCTGTGTGGAATCGTGTGTGTTAATAAAGTCTGTTATTGCTTATCTTTTATTGCCTGACTATTTTTACTGTTTCATGATGCTGTTTTCTTGTATTATTAGTATTTTAGTCTTTAAGGCACTTTGTGGCCTTGTTCTGTGAAAGGTGATATATTAAATAGATTGTACTTACTTACATTCTGACTGACTGTGTTTTGATTGTCTTTTCTCACCATCAGACTTTCATTAATTAGCTTGCAATATACTTTAAACACAGCGCCAAGAACTAATGTACAGGAAGATATACTGTATGAACAAATACAGTTTAAAATAAGATCAACAAAGCTAAACAAAGATGAGCAAACTTAAACATATAGCTGTTATATACAAGTATATAGGTGTACAGCAGATGTGGGTGTGTCACCAGTGCTGACCCCATTTTTTAATTGTGGTGATCTGGATGTAAAACTCTACGCTGATGACACTGTTGTTTAAACAATTAAATTCAATTTTTCAATTCAATTCAAATAATTCAAATAAACACATGAACAAACAGCAAAGCTGCTGTGAAAATACAACTGCTATAAAATGATCCCACAGCAGAGCTATGAGTCGGGCTGAAGTCTGAATGTCGGCAACATGATGCCTGTGTTGATTTTTTCTAAACCAATAAAATGCAGCTTAACTTTTACAGCGTTATCGAGATGAAATGGATTGGCGTAGATACTGATTATAGGTAAACTATGAGTTACATGTGTGTAACACTTTTAAAGACAGAGTCATAAAAAGATTGATAACACAGATCAACGCTGAGACAGTGAGTACTGAGCCCTGAAATCAAACTGAACTTCCTGGAATGATTCTTTAACCAGAGTCAATGTTTGTAACCGTCATTGTGTTATTAAAGTGAAAAAGTGCAGGTAGCGGTGAGGAGGCTGCAGAGCAGAAACCCACACAGCGCGTCTGCTGCAGGAAAGGAAGTGCTGATTGGCTGTCAACAGTTTTTGATGAGTCCTAATAACCACTGAGAACAGATTCATATCTGCTGCTGTACACACTCATCAACTCCTCTCCCTCTCTGTAGCTGTTTGTCTTTTCTCTTGTTGTCTGGAAGCCTTTTTTCCACTGAGCCCTCCACCCACACAGAGTTGAACTGAGCCCAGAGACCAACAATGACGACCCACCTGGAGGTCACGTCCATGGACTTTATTTATGGGGATTTTAGCCATCAAAGGTGAACTTTACAGTTTACACTTGGTGTTGATGAGAGCCAACAAGTCCTCATACAAACAGGACTAAAGGCTTCTTTGTCAGTGCCGGAAACAGAAACACATGTCATCACAATCCATCCAATAGTTGTTGAAGTATTTCAGGAAGGGCTTGGTAACAGGAGCTGAAGCAGCAGCAGCAGTAAAAGGCCTCATAAGTAAAGCAGTGTGTTGTTGTAGCCACTAGAGAGCAGCAGTACTCCCAAATACACACTACATACTAATTATATTATACTACATACTGATGGTCATAGTGGACTCTTTTAGCATACAAAAACCAACAGTCAAACAAATCCAAGAGGGCACACCTGGGTAACAGTCAGGAAGCAAAAATACAGGAGCAGGTAACAAGAAAGCAGGAACAGGCACAGATGGCTGGATGCAAAGTAACAGAGCCACACTGACAATCAGGTTGGTAAATGAGAGGAAATGTGCTGATTTGAAGGGTGGTCACACCAAATATTGGTCTGATTTAGATTTTTCTTCTGTTCACTCACTTTGTATTTTGTTAATTGATAAATAAAATCTATCAACAGGTCTATTGTTAAAAGCATTCTAACTTTACTGCATTTTTACACATAAAAGCATCGGAAGAGTACTTTATATATATGCAAACAAAATATATGTATAAATACACAAATAAAAGCATACGTGTTAGTAGCAGTAGGAAGAGTTGTAACAGTAATAATACTAACAAAACAGTACCAGTTGAATCATTAGCAATACAAACGGACCACAGCTTGCAGGAGTGTGTGTTTTATTCCTGACAGCAGCTGATGCTGAATTGGTAGAAGCACAGCTGCAATAATTTCAGTAAGTGAATAGTTAATCAGTAGAAACTATTTAGACAATAATTTAGACAATTAATTGGTCAATAAAACCGGTTAAGTAGCATTGAAGGTCCAGTCAGTTAGTTGCAGCACATAATCAGAATTCCTATTAGTAGTAGTAGAAGCAGCAGCCACAGAAGTTGTAGTACTGCCTGGTAATAGCAATGGTAGTAGTAGTTGCAGTAGTAGTAAAGGCCTTGTGTGTGAGTCAGTGTGTTGCAGCCACTAGAGGGCAGCAGTGTGAAGGACTTGATGTACACAGTAACAGCAGTACAGCAGTTGGAGCAGTATTATGTTTTTTTCTTACATACTTTGCTGGGTAAAGACATTTAATCGTGTAACCAGACACAAAAAACACGTCTCACTAGCTGGCTTTTATCAAGCCAGCTAGCTCGACCCCACCTGGACTTACCTTGCTCTTGGTTCCCTTGAAGGTCAGCTCTGTTGCAGATGAACAATGGCGGAAATTCACGACAAGAAATGAACGCAGCGGAAATTCACGACGAGAAATGAACGCAACGCGCGCAGACGGTTTAGTTTTATTGGTCGTTTGTTGAGTTTAGTTTGAAGATTTTTCACGTACCTCAAGCTGAGTCGAGGCAAGGCAAGGCAAGTTTATTTGTATAGCACATTTCAACGACAAGGCAATTCAAAGTGCTTTACACAAAACATAAAAGCAGCAGGGAAGAACAATAAAAACGTTTGAAAACAACATAAAATATAATAAAAGTTCCAGTGTTACAATCAGGGTTAAAAGAGTTAAATGGAAAATAAAAATAAAAACAAGCCGAGGGGTTGAGCAAATAACTGAGTCACCATCATTCTGAAAAGAGAACAAACAGAGAAGTACTCTTAATCTACTCTCTCTAGCTAGTCTGTACTCGGGTCCACAGGTTTGATCCCACGTCTCCAGGTCCCCGGTTGGCGTCCTTCCCCACTGGACCATCTTCAGCGCTGATGAAGACCAAGATCCAGAGAGAGGAAGAAGATCAGACGGAGGGAGGAACCTGCAGAAACTTCACCTTCATCAGTCTGGGGAGGAAACTTTGGATGGATGGACTTTCTGGCATGTAGTTTTTTTATAATCCTGTTGTTGAGCTGTCTGAGCTGTTGCTTTCATAATGTTCAGGTGAAACAAGCTGCTGCAGAGCTGTTCTCCCAAGTAGCCAAGTGGTCTAGAGATCTGGATTTTACCCAGGTGACCCGGGTTCAATTCCAGCTTTGGCGATAGGTGGTGTAGCTGCTCTTTCTTTCTGTTCTTTTACACAGTGTGAAGAAAAGTTTTGAATCCGTAACTTCTCTTTTACCAAACCTGAGCTCTCTTAGAGAAAATCAGCACATTTGGACCTCAGAGAAGAACTCTCTAACAAGACTATGGCTGCGTTCCAAAAGCCAATAAAATGTCCTTTCCTAACCACCTTTCTAACCACCTTTCCTTGACCTCGATGGAAAGCGTCATTAGGTCAAGAAAAGATGTGAAGGAGAATCCATAAGGACTCAGGAAAAGAGCGACCGCGGGGCTCAGAGAATCCGACTGCTCTTTTCCAGGCGATGTACTTATGTGACGGCGGATGTTACTGGCGTTACCTGTCGTGATGAAATTACAATGTTCTGAAGATGAAGTACAAAAGCTCATCTTTGACTCTACGCCCGTGTTGTTTTAATGCAGGCCGTCTAAAGGTGGACAACACGGTGGAATATATTACTTCACAATCAAGACAGCAAAAAGGCCCATAGGGTACCAGTCACTAAATAATGGAAAGGGTTGTCACATTGAGAATGCTTGCTCACACTCACCCTCCTGCCCACCCAGTTTGATCAACATGAATCACAATTATTGTATGTAGGGATTGTATTATTTTATTCACAGAAACACATCGTTCACTCTGGAAACATTTCAAACCGGTCCAAACGTTTTGAGAACTCACCCCAGCTCTTATCATGGCTGCCACTTAAATACTTCCGCTTCACTTCACTCAGTTAGGAACCTTTCTAAGCAAAAAAGACTTTTCGACCGCAGCCCTAATGTCTCTAAAAACACATTTCCTTGTTCCTTCTCTCCTCGCTTGGTTTCCTTGCGTCTTTCCTTGCATCCCTAGTGGGCGGGACTAAGATGTAAGTGAGGGAAACGTGGACGCAATTAAGAGACCTGAGAAGCACCCATAGAAAACAAAAACAAAACCCTACAAACGAGTAAAGGATTTCCTGTGTGGGGCTGAGGGAGGGACAGAAAGGTGGAAGGTCACCTGCACCAACAACACTTGTTCTCCACAGTAACAGCAGGACAGTAGTTGGAGCAGTAGTAGGTTAGCATTGATAGCAGCAGCAGTAGGATCAGGTGGAGACGCAGTGTGTTGTTGTTGTAGACACTAGAGGGCAGCAGTGTGACAGTTATAATCCTGACAGCAGCAGCACAGAACAGATAGAAGTACTGTCAGAAACTGGAGCACGAAAACTACAAGTTTAAAATGAGGGCTGAGTGTGAAAAACATCTTGGAACAACATAAAGATAATTCACAATATAAATGTTCTGTAATTATATAAAATATTAAACATTTAGTCACTCAGTCAGGACATGTGGCTGTGTGATTAACAGTTGAACATGTAGATACAGGTTCAGGTTATCCTTTATATAAACTCCTGAAAAATTTACAGATATATAAAAAATAAATAAAATGTGACTTTTATTTTTTAATTTATTTCAGCTGTTTAAGACTCTTTAATGAATACATATGAAAAAAAAATGTTAATTTGTTTTTACAAATGAGCTGCAGTTTGTTTTTATTTTGTAATATTACAATTCTAATTATACAAATTAAAATTGTAATAGCAACTCCAGAAGCAAGATAACAACAAGAAAAGATTAAAATCAAACTGTCAAAATCCAAAATAAATCATTAAAGATGATTCAGAGCAACATGGTGTGACTACATAATAATAATAATAATAATAATAATAATAATGATAATAATAATAATAATAATAATAATAATATCAGAACTCTACAGTCCAAATCTAAAATTGAACAAATACAGAATTTTGGTTAAAGAAGGTCTCAAACCACACAATGAAAACAGGAAGCTGTTTATTCAGTTTATCCTACATGTTCCTGCCTTGAATGAATGATTTTTGTAGTTTTCCTTCTTTCTAATGTACCTGTAATGATTTGAAATAGTTCAATAGAGGAGATGAACTGTAATAAAGCAGAATGAGCTCCGACTCAGCAGAAAACCACACAGCAGCTTCAGCTGAGCTGTCAATCAGCAGCAGCAGCCTTATCTGTCCGCCGCAGGGGCTGATGGGAGGTCTGAGGACCTGTTAGAAACCACGTGGCCCTCGTCTGATCTCACAGCTCGTCCTTGTTTGGCCTCAGCTGCATCAGAGCGCCACTTCTCCCCAGGTTCACCAGAGGAAACACCACTGCACACAATGCTTTTCCTCCCAGCTGCTGCTCTGTGCTGTCTGTGTTCAGGTGAGTGTTTCCAGCCAATCAGGAGCCAGCAAACTCCTACTGGAACAAACACTGTCACACTGACCTTCATCTATCTGTCTGTGTCTCTACAGCGCTGGTTGCCATGGCAGCAGAGCTGGTTCAGAAGGATTTAACATTGACCAGGAGAGTTGGTGAAACTGTTTCCTTCAGCTGTGGAGGAACTGACCAGTGTGACACTGGCAGTCCTGTATGGTGGTACCAGAAGAAAGACACAGAAACATTCACAAGAATTCTTTATATTGATAGTAGTAGTTGTACCGTAGCTAACAGGTACAATCATCCTCAGAAAAATGATTTCTCAGCTGTGAGAAAACAGAACCGCTGTGAGTTGCAGCTCAAGAAAGTTAAACTCTCTCACTCAGCCACCTACTACTGCGCCTGTTATACGTATGGTCCCACAGTGAGAAATGATCCCTGCAGCCTGAACAAAAACCAGCAGATGTCAAACAGTGTTTGTGACAGGAAGAGAGCAGTAAACCACAGCCCAGGTTCACATATTTCACCTCCATCTCAGCCAGAGTCACAAACATACTGAGCTGAGGGATTTATTTAATATTCTATTGATTTCTATTTGATCAGATATTCCAACAGGTTTCTTGTTGTTCCACACAGTGAGGACAAACTAGCAGCACAGAAGCACAATGAGCAAACAAGATAAAGAGGAAACAGCTTTCAGCAGATTTCAGCAGATCATTTCACTTTATTACATTTTAAAAGCCAAATCTTGGACACATGTCAGGTCAGGATGTTGCCCTTCTAGCAGCGGCTTATTAGGACGCTGATTCTGTTGCCAGGTTTCCATAAATGTTCCCAGAGGAACTGAACATTATGAGCATATAGTTTGGTAGACCTGTTGAAATGAAGTTAAATGTGAATGTGTTTATTTTAGGTTAGCAGCTATCTTGTATGATAGAAACTGGCCATAGAGCTCCACCTTTTGCTACCTGGGCAGGTAATGTGGGGGAGTTTTCAGCAGCCTAAATGATTCAGTCTTTCAACCACCAGCCTGTTACATTTACATTTACTCAGTTAGCTGAAGCTTTTTATCCAAAGAGACTTACAGTTGCTATATATGTCAGAGGTCGCACGGCTCTGCAGCAAATCAAGCGTAGCGTTAGTTCAGGCAGGCAACGAAGTCAAGCTCAGCTCACAATCCCAGCACATCAGCTGATAGCTAATGAGAATTTAGCCCATAAGAATCAACAATGCTAACATGCGCCGCTGCTGTTGTTGCACTCTGGGCGTCATATTGCTGCTCATAGAGCCACACAGACGCAGTGCAGGCAGCTAGAGCCAAACAAACATGTCGTCAAGGTTCGGATATTTTTTCACTGTTTCAGAAGAAGACAGCGCATTGCATATGGCATCAGTCCTTCCCTCTGTGGCTGCTGTGATCACTGCAGGTAACTACGGGCCAATCTAAGCTAAACAGTTAAACTCCAGACAGCTTTCATTTAGCTTGCTGAACATCTAGCTAACAGCCAAGCTAAGCGTTAGCGAGGTGTGATTTTCTAATAGAGGATGAGCGATGTGGACAGAGCAGATCTAATAAACACCTTCTACATGTTGTGCGTTAAACAGATGGATCAAGTATTGTCTTTTACTCGGAGCTTCTATTGCACGTACTACAGTAACGAGGGCAGCTGTCAGCCAACTCCAGTAGTTCAGAGTTACCTTCACTTCACCGTCTCCACCGCAGCCTATCTCTGCGCTGGCCGTTGTGTGTTTACAGCTAACAGCTGATGGAGTTACTAAATACTGGGTCCAAAGATGTTATTTTAAGTTTCCATCAGTCAGGAAGTTTTTACACAGAGCTGAAGTCGGTCTCCTCTTCTCCAAAACAAGCAGAACAGCTGATTACAGCAGGTAATAAAGCTCGTTAAACATCACGTTCCTCTGACGCTCAGGCGACACAGACGTGATGCTGCAGCTGATCTGCAGCTCTTGTTGCTGGAAATGTTTTAATAACCTTCCAAACTGTCACGATTTTATTTTTGTTTTATCCAGTTTGTTATTAAATGTGTAACAAACTTTATGTGTCTCTTCATTATACTCCCACACAGAAAAGCTGCTTTAATGGTCAAGCACAGCCTGTAGTTTTTCATTATATTCGAATTAAATCTGATGTTCATTTATAAATGTTGCTCATGGATCGATACTAAATAATGATGCCAGTCCATCACTTTGTATCTTCACAGGTCTTTAGACCACCGTAGAAACGCACACAACAGTGGGCTGAAGGAACCTTTTAGTTCCTTGAAAAGAGATCTGAGGACTAAAAAGTCCTTTTGGTCGACACACAGCTTATATCTTTAAAACCAGCACGGACCTGCCCGGTATGGGGGAGGACGATCGATATTCATGCAAAATGCAAAAGAGAAATCCATGTTTGATCCTAGAATTTTGTCACCCTATCCATGCTACACACCCCGTGAAGCTAGGAGGCTCAGCCAGAACGTCAAACCAACCATTTTTATCCACAGCAAACACACATCAAACACCAAGCATCTAAATGAGCTTCTATCACAACATAAATCGCTCTGTAATCACTGTACATGGCTGCACTTATTGCCTTCTAGATACCTCTCATCTCATCCCACACCGCCATCAGCAACCACTCTAAAGAAAGCTCAGCTCCAGCTCTGATCAGCTGTGTAGCTCAAATCACTCAAATCACCAAATTCACAGAGTTATTAGCCGGATAATAACAACAAACACACCAATATACATATACAGTTACAACCGCTGACTTACTTTTTCCATATTCACTGTTTTCTGTATGTGGAAATAACTGCAGGCAGCCATCTTGGTATTGTGCAATACCTCTGAGCTGTTAACCTCTTGGAAACAGACACCTATTTCCAAGAAAATGCCCAAATAAATCAGTAATAACTCCTCAACCATTAGGCCTAGCTGCATAATTCTTTTTTCATTTTTCTTTAAAGAATTGAGATGCAATAAAGGAAAATGATATTTTAATCCTCACCTAGTATAAAATCTATATTTTAATAGCAATATCACCATCAAAACCTTCATTCTCTAGATTATAATTCAACATAATATCTTCTAATACAACTGTAACCGTAAATTTGATGAAAAGAAACAAATACACAACAGTTATCACATGTGAATGTCCATGTTTTGGCCATGTTAGTTTCCTTCAAAACACTATTTCTGTCCAAACAACCACGTTCCAAATAACATAAAGCTTCTAAAACATTGAAATATTGATAAAAACATTTAATATTCATCAACATTCCTGTGACCAAAAGAACTTCCATGCTTTACAGTTAACAGACGAATCGTTTGATATATTGGATGTCTGTGTAGCTCCTACAGATCAGCCAGCAAACGACGGTAAAGAGCGTCTGTTCCAAAGCAACACTTCTCCTCTCCTTCAATTCAATTCAATTCAACTTTATTAATCCCACAAGGGGCAATTAGTTAGAGCAGCGTGTTTGCAACAGTACATAACACAATCACACACATTATTCACAACATACAAGCAGTCAGTGCACATTTAAGAAGATCAAAAAGAAAGAAAGAAAGAAAAATAAGAAAATAACCCAAGTAACCTTACACAGAGTTTAAAAGTTTGATTGCTGAAGGGATAAAAGATTTGGAGTGGCGGTTTGTCTTACACACAGGAAGCGCATAACGACGCCCAGACGGCAACAGAGAAAATTCACCTCTCAGAGCGTGTCCTGGAGAGGCGAGGATACTCGCTGCCCTCCGAACTATTTGTTGATTGCAGAAGACATTAAGGTCTCTCTGTTTCACACCAATGATTTTTGAGCAGATCTTTACAATGTTGTTCAGGCTGTTCCTGTCTTTAACTGTCAGATTGTGAAACCAACAGATAAAAGAAAAACTTAAAAGACTCTCAATAAAAGACTGATAAAATCTACACAGGATGACCGGCGTGCCAGAGAAGGTGTTTAGTTTACGGAGAAGATAAATTCTCTGTTGCCCCCGCTTCACAATGGCAGCGCTGTTTACATCAAATTTCAGATGGTCATCAAAAACACTGCCCAAGTATTTATATGATGAGACAATTTCCACCTTTTCCTTATGTATGATGCTCTCCGAAGCAGCATCTCTATTTCGCCCAAAGTCAATAATTAGTTCTTTGGTTTTAGATACATTTAAATCAAGGAAATGGTTATCACACCATGTGATAAAGTCAGTCAGAAGCGTTCCGTGGTCAGATACTGGACCTTGGAGAAGTGACAACAACGCAGTGTCATCGGAAAACTTCACCAAATAGCTGCTCTCCTGGACGCTTCTACAGCCATTTGTGTACATGATAAAAAGGAGGGGTGAAAGGACGCACCCTTGAGGTGATCCTGTAGAGAGCAATAAGGAGTCTGAGAAATGACCATTTACAAAGACCCTCTGCTCTCTGACAGTCAAAAAATCTAAAATCCATAAGACAAGTTGGTGAGGCAAGTTAAAATCACACAGCAGTTTGTCTATTAAAATATGCGGTTGCATTGTATTAAAAGCTGAAGAAAAGTCTGCAAACAGAAGCCTGGCATGGGATTTTGGTTTGTCTAAATGCTTATATAAGCTATTCAAGATAAAAAGCTTTGCATCCTCTACTCCCCTCCCCGCTCGATAGGCAAATTGCAGGGGGTCAAGTCTTCCCTCTACAGATGATAGCACGAGGTTTTTAACAATTTTCTCGAAAACCTTCATAATTAGTGATGTTGAAGCAACAGGCCTAAAATCATTCAGTTGCCCTGGTTTGCTAATCTTAGGGACTGGGATTACTTTGGAGGATTTCCAGATAGTGGGAATTACACTACTCTCCAGTGACATCTGGAAGATGTGCTGGAGGACACTGCTCAGCTGGTCGGCACAATAGCGCAGTGTCCGCCCACAGACAAGATCAGGTCCAGGGGCCTTCCTGGTGTTGACCTTATTCAGAATGTCCCTGACACACTCTTGACTAATGGTGACATCATTTTGAGAAAATAGAAACTTTCTCATACAAGAAATCTTTTCAGAAAAGTCATGTTTTTCAAAACGGGAATAGAAATTGTTAAAAGCATTCGGGAGATCAGCGTCACTTATTCCACTAATTGTTACAGGTTTCCTGCTGTCTCCGCTTCCCTGAGTAGCTGAGGACATCGCTTTGATTCCCCTCCAAGCTGCACGAAGATCCCCACTACTATACTTGTGTTCCACCTTATTCTTATACATGATTTTAGCTTTCCTTATCCCATTCCTTACTTCTCTATTGATTTCTTTCTTTTCTTGGCTACTCCCTGTATAAAAAATGCGTTTCTTTTTATTCAGAACACTTTTTAATTCTTTAGTGACCCATGGTTTGTTGTTGGGGAATACTGTGATGTTTTTACAGGGAATAATACTGTCTACACAGAAAGATATATAAGATGACACAGTTTGTGTAAGTTCATTTAAATCAGGGCAGGAACTATAAAACACGTCCCAGTCCGTACATTCAAAACATGCTTGTAAGCTGGCAATGCTACTCTCAGTCCAGCATTTCACTGTCTTAACAATCTTCTCCTGTCGCTCACAGACTGGGGCGCTGCTAAGGATTTTGGGCCCCATGAAAAGAATCTTGACAGGGCCCCCAACACAGCTGAGACTTTTTTCCTATTAATTTACATAAAATCATGAGCTTTTATGGTATTTTGACTATCATTCTCACATATTTAGGTCAATCAGACAATTGAACTCCATCCCATGTCCACACCCGTAATTTGTCCTCTGCACAAATACTGCACTACTTCAGTACTGTATAATGTATATACTGTGCATAGCTGTACATGTGTCATATATAGTGTATTCACATATATTTATATTTGTATGTATGTATTGTACATATTTGTACTGTACAATGGCAATGACAAAGTTAATCTAATCTAACCTAATATTTTTAACATGACAGTTGAAATGTAATGGAAACACTGAGCACTCTTAATACAATGAAATGTATTTATATTTATTTGCTTCAACACTGATACTGAAATTTCAAAATAAAACTCTTCAATTTAAAAAACAGGAATTACAATCTGTGGTGAAAAAAAAATCTTAGCAAGAAAACACCACCATAAAACAAAACGGCCATATAAAATTTCTAATAATTTAAGCAGAACTTGCATATACTATATATAATACATCAAATGACCCAGTTGCTGCTGCTGGTTCATTTGATTCTGTTTGGAACGAGGCATGATTTTGACATAGTGCGTTTGACTGCTTTGAACGTTTAACTAAAACTGTGTATTGTTATTTTTTCCAGCGTTTTCTTGACCTAACATGGGGAGAAAATTGAGTTCCCTTATCATGCACTTTTAACACTAGAACGGCCACCAGCAGTCGCAACATTCAAATGTATGGTAATTATCTTTAACCCTAGAACGAACAAGGCATCATTTTGACCGTTTTGAAATTTGCATAGTCAATAACTTTGTCTAAATAAATCACAAAGCCTTGCTGCTCCCTGACTCTTCCTAAAACTACATGAATTTTCATTAAAACTAGCTTGCAAGACAGGTGCAACAGCGTGGACCGCAGCAGGATGCTGAAAGTGGGTGGAGCCTCGTACAAAGATGCCGACACCGGCTGCATGTGAGGCAAAGCCGTGCACCAGCTGCACCCTGCTCTATCAAAAGCGTGCTAACTTGTCGGCAAGCTACCGTAGAGACCTGGGGCCTCATTTACAAAGCGTCGTGCGCTGCACAGAAAAGTGCCGTGAGGCTACTGATCATTGTTACGGGCGGTCCTGAGGCATTTTCACTTCCTCTTCTGTCAAGTTGATATTCTGCCGGCGCTATAAGTGAAGTCAAGCTGCTTGTGTTGCCTGGATACAATTTGGGCTGAACCATTTTATGATAATCGAGAGGGGGAGAGGGGCCCACGGACGTTTGTGTTTCCTAAACAAATACATTTTTTTGACACCAGGAAACAGCAAATAGAATAATTTAAAGTTAATAATTTTTACCATCAAATATATTTTTTTAGCACCACAATTTTATTGGGGGCTTCTCTGGGCCCCCTCTTAGTCATGGGCCCCGAGAATTGTCATCGTTTACCCCCCCTTTACGGCGCCCCAGCTCACAGATGGATTTATAAATAGGTATCAGGAGGACACTATTATGGTAGGATGCACCAAAACCGGGCTTTGGCATGGATTTAAAAGCACCAGGCACTGAGCCGAGGCACAAGTCAATGGTGGAGTTGTTCCTAGTTGTTGCACAGGTGATATACTGCTCATATGTTTTCAGTGTCTTATGTATCTGGCAGTGGTTAAAGTCTCTGCTGAGAAACCAAACTTAATAAATGATAAAGTGCAGGTATTCTCCTGGTCCTTATCCTGGATTACATTCCATCTTTAAAGATGTTTGTTCAGCTGTAACCTGACGGGACAAAGTGCAGGTGGCAACAACTGAAGATGAAACTATGGATCAAACAGATAAAACACAGTTTACTCATGGACCTGTGATTGGAAAGTCTCAGTCCGACCCAGTAGGTTAGTAATTATTTTATGCAGTGGAAAATGTGACGTCTTTTTTTGGGCTACATAAAAACATCTTGTCACAATCCTGTCCTGAGTGCTGTGTTTTGGGTTTTTATTCTTTGGTTTTGTATCTGCATGTTCGTTCTGTCATCTGTTCTGTTTAGTTCTGAGTTTATTTATTCATCAGTTAGGTATCTCTTATTTAGTCTGTGTTTTGGTTCCATGTCTTTGTTCCCAGTCCAGTGTTTGTGTCTTAGTATTTACTCCTTTGTACTTCAGTGTTGTTGTTTTGATCTGTCCAGTTTCTGTCTTAGAGTTGCTGAGTCTTGGGTTCGGTCCTGTCTTGTCCTTTATCCAGTATCTGTTAGTCTGTTGTGTTTTGGTATTTTCCTGATTTCAGTTCTGTTCCAGTCTCATGTATTAGGTTCTGTACCATCATGCTTGAGTTCTGTCTGCTTGTCTATTTATGTTCTCTGCCAGTTTCATTACTTAATCTGATTTTGTTCATTCGGCTCTAGTCTCTGTGTGGCCTTTATTATTATTGATCCACATCTTTAAGTTACTTAGTATCTGTCTTGTCTCGTATCTTAGTTCTTAGCCCTCTACCTTAGTTCATGTCGTAAGTGTTCACTCCTGGTCTGTGTACTTCTGTGTTTGCTCATGTCTAATCTGAGTTTTATTATCTTTGCTTCAGTCAGTCTTCCTTGTTATTTGTGTATTTGTGATCTGTCTGTTCCCCCAGTGATTCCTCTGCTTGCATGTCCACTAAATACTTTGAGTTCCAGTTCATGTTTGGTGGTCTGCATCTGTGTCTCTCGTTTCCCCCTGCTGTCTCTCTGCCTGCCTCGTTAGTCCTGATCCCAGTCCTTTTTGTTGCTCCCGCCCTGCTCGTTAGTCCCTGTGTATTAATGTTTGGTGTTTCTGTTCATTCCCTGCCCGGTCATTGTAGCATGTCGACACTCTGTCTTGTGATATTCTGTTTGCCTGCCCTGCATGTTTCTGTGGATTTGGATTTCTGTTGGATCACCTGTTTATTTGGATTGTTATTTTGGATTCAGCTCCTCTGTAGTAAGATTGCTGACCTTCTGTTTGTTTAATTAAACCTCGGAACTTTACCTGCATTATCCGTGTTCTGCATTTGGGTCATCCAACCTGTTTCGCCACCACACATTCCTGACACATTTTATTTTGTAGGCTACTAAATGAAGCGCTTTTCTCATCTGGACCACAAATTTCAAAAACACTCACAGGTGTGCTAAATAGACCCTGTGGAGGTCATGTGACCAGTACATTCCATTTTTGGAAGGTAAAACAGCTCAGAGATATTTAATAATCTTCATCACAGGAATGAACTAAAATCTAGTGTCTCATTAAGTCCATGAGGCTCAATCGTGTTCAATTCATGAATCCAAAAAGCTTCCCTTCTTAAAAGTTGGTTAATCATGTTACCCCCTCTTGGATTAGGACTCTGTCTTTCAATGCCAATAAATTTGAGGGAAGTAGCTGAACCATGTTTTTTCTCTTTATAATGTCTAGCAATGGTATAATCCATGTTCCCATTTCTAATGGCTGCCTTATGCTCTGCCACTCTCAATTCAACTCCTCCTCAGCAGGTTTAGTCTGGTTGTACAGGTTTTAGGTAGAGCTTTGGAAAGTAAGAATGCTTTCAAAAATAGACATGTTAATAGATTTTATTTAGAAATTAACTAAAATGCAAAGTGTGTGAACAGTGCACATAGTTTCTGAAGGAACTCTGCAGGCAGGTCGGCCCAAACATCTTGGAGAACTCCCCACAGTCCTTCTGTGGATTCAGGCAGCCTCAGTTTCTTCTCTCTCTTCATGTGATCCCAGACAGACCGGATGATGTTGAGATCAGGGCTCTGTGGGGGCCACACCATCATTTCTAGGACCCCATGTTCTTCTTTAGGCTGAAAATAGTTCTTAATAACTCTCTCTGTATGTTTGGGGTCGGTGTCATGCTGCAGAATAAATGTGGGGCCAATCAGATGCCTCCCTGATGGTACTGCATGATGAATAAGTATCTGCCTTCTCAGCATTTAAGAAACCATCATTCTGACCAAATCCCCAACTCTGTTTACAGAAATGCAGCCCCAAACATGCAGGAACCTCCACCGTGCTTCACTGCTGCCTGCAGACACTCATTCTTGCTGTGGCTCAGTAGGCAGAGCGGGTTGGCCGTTAATTGGAATGTTGGCGGTTCAATCCCCGGCTCCCCCAGGCTGCATGTCGAAGTGTCCTTGGGCAAGACACTGAACCCCAAATTACCGCTGGCAGTACCATTACTTTTGAAACCATTGTTAGTTCTTAAGTCAAGTCAACAAAGTGAATTAATGAAGTGAATCCTCTGAGGACCAAGAATTTCTGAACAATGTCATGGAAATTATATTCCTGGTGGGGTATTGAGCAAAGAATTGAGTTACAACCAACTGTTGTCTTTGAAGAATTTATTTAACAAGAGAGAATAAACAGAGAAGTACTAAAACACATATACAGCTGGTCCAGAGACCTGCTGCCTAAGGCGGCATCGGGCGTCTGGCCCAGAGCAAAGGGATGCATCATCATTTACACAGTCTAGGTTTCTATGTTTTGGGGAACAGAGATCCTCTCTCAGCCTTGAATGAACATTCCAGGAGAGGAGAGGAACAACAAAACAATCTCACAGCTCTGACCTAAACCCTAGTAAATGTGGACAGACTAACATAAGGAGTATAGGAGAGGAAGGTTAAGGATAAAAACACAATACATATCTATAACAATAATAGTAATAATAATGATAATATTAAAAGATCATCCATAAGCAGATCATCATCCATGAGCAGACTAGATGGATGGCGCTGTAATGGCGACAGGTAGCAGCAGAGTGCAGAGTGAGAGTGTTGTGTTTTAACGTTTTTAACCTGGTTTTAGCGTTTTTAGCGTCTTTTAAACGTTTTTAACCTGGTTCTAGCGTCCCTACTAATCTCGTTTTTTAAGTGATCTGTGTGTGATGGTGATAACAATGACTCACCTCAGTTTGACGGGTTGGTTTATCCTTTTTACGCTGTTATGCAAACTTTTGGGCGTACTCGGTGAACACCGGGAGTCCCTCCATTACACCCGTGAGTTTCTCCTGTTCCTGCGTAACTCCGATCGCGGGCATCGTGGAACCTCGGCTGCTCTTCCACTAGAGATCATCCGGTCGGCAGCCACCCTCCCGCAGAGAACCAGAGTTGGGCACCCAGGACAGGAGTGAGGAAAGGGGAGACGGCGGGCGATGCGGCAGAGACTGAAGCGACAAGGCCATCGTAGGATATCTCTTCCTTCAATCATCCTCGCCAACGTCCAGTCCCTTCGTAATAAAGTGGACGAGCTCCAGGCAAAAGTAAAGTTCCTTTCGGAGTATAGAAATGCCTGTCTCCTCGCCTTGACAGAGACGTGGCTCAAAGAACAGGATCCACTCTCTGATCTTGAGTTGGATGGGTTTGGAGAACCTGTCCGTCTTGACAGAGACTCCACAGTGACGGGAAAATCACTCGGTGGAGGCTTATGTCTTTATATAAATAAGAATTGGTGCAATACGGTTATCGTCAGAGAATCACTGTGTACCCCTGATATCGAACTTCTGTCTGTGTCTTTACGCCCTTTTTATCTGCCCAGGGAATTCCCACAGATATTCGTCACACTTGTTTACATTCACCCGAAGGCTAATGCAGTTTTAGCAACTCAGGCTATGGTGAAGTGCGTTAAGCGGCTTCAGGGGATTTCACCTGAAGCACCAAACCTCATCATGGGCGATTTTAATAACTGTAAACCAGGGAAGTCCCTGTGTAACTTTTATCAATATGTCACCTGCGCTAACACGACGGACCAACAGTCTGGACCTCTGTTATGGGTCCGTCAAAGGTGCGTATAAATCCTACAGCAGAGCTCAACTCGGCATGTCTGACCACAACTCTGTTTATTTGGTTCCGTCTTACAAACCGGCACTGAAGAGAAACAAGCCGGAACGAAAGTTAGTTCCGGTTTGGTCAGAGGACTCAATACAGAGTCTACAGGAATGCTACTGCTGCACTGACTGGGATCTTTTCAAAAACGAATGTGTGGACATTGATGAGCTCACAGAGACTGTTTCTGCATACATCACCTTCTGTGAGGGCTTAGTCATCCCTCGTAAATCCATCTCCATATATCCTAATAATAAGCCATGGGTCTCCAAATCTGTCAAAAGCATAATTAATCAACGAAATATTAGCTTCAATCAAGGTAACATGACTCAATACAGAGTACTTCAAAAACAAGCTAAAAAGGAACTTAAGCTTGCAAAACTTCATTATAAGGACAAAGTTGAGAACATGCTGAGCACAGGCAGCTCACGTCCTGCATGGGAGGGTGTGAAAGCTATGATGGGGATGCAAACTAAGAAGCGTCTGATCTCCCTCAATGGCATGTCAGATCTTGCCCTCTCAAATGAACTGAACACTTTTTATAATCGTTTTAATATTTATGATTTTAGTGAGGAGCTGTCAGTTTTTAATAACGTTGCCCCTGGGCAGAGTAAAGTCCAGGTTGACAGAAACAAGGTCCTGACATTGGAGGCCGTATATTAAAGAACTGTGCTGAACAGCTGGCGGACATTTTTTGTTTTATTTACAAAATGTCCTTACATCTCCACACTGTTCCTCGCATTTGGAAGGACTCAATTATTGTTCCTGTGCCTAAAAAAAAGGCTCCAGAGACTCTTAATGACTTCAGGCCTGTGGCTCACGTCCCTCACTATGAAGACTTTAGAGAAGATCGTGAAGGACGAACTTTTGAACTCTGTCCAGGATCTACTGGATCCGTTTCCAGTTTGCTTACAGACCTAATAGGGGAGTGGAAGATGCAGCGTGTACTCTTTTAACTTGATCTATACCCATCTTGAGGGTGCAAAGAGCTTTGTCGCGGCTGCTTTTTATTGACTTTTCTTCAGCTTTTAATTGCATCCAACCACATATTTTAGCGGGAATTTTAAAGAGTACTTTTAATATCGATCCTTGTCTTATCTGTTGGTTGATGAACTTTTTTAACTAACAGGTCTCAACGCTGTGAGAGTGAATAGCATTTTATCTGATGTCTTCCTTTCCTCCACTGGTTCCCCAGGACTGCGTCCTCTCAGCGATCTTATTTATTTTATATACAAATGCATGCCAAAGCCAGCACTCCGGGCGTCATATCATTAAGTTTGCTGACGACTCGGTAATAGTGTCGCTGCTGACACACAACGACCCTGAGCATGGCGCTGTTTTAAATGATTTTACAGAGTGGTGCAAGTCGACTTTTATTAACATTAACGTGGCAAAAACTAAAGAAATGCTGGTCGATTTTAGAAAGAACCCCCCCACCCTCTCTTCTAGTCTCATTAATGATCAAGCTATAGAAGTGGTGAAGCAATACAAATACCTTGGTATCATAATCGATGACAAACTACCTTTGAGCCACAAGCTGACGCTGTCTGTAAGAAATCACACCAACGGATGTTTTTTTTATCGTAAACTTCACAATTTTAATGTTGATAAGATTTTTATGAGGATGTTTTGTTGTTGTTTTATTGAATCTATTCTTTCTTTTGCCTTTGTGAGTTGGTTTGGGTCCCTCACGCTTAAAAACAAGAACAGGTTGCAATATATAGCTAAGGTGTGTGGTAAGATTTCGCACAACCCTGTGACTGATTTAAACACTGTATATGAGACAAGGACCCTCAAGAAGGCACAATCAGTCCTGGCCGACCCAAGTCACCCCCTGAACAGCTGCTTCATTTTGTTGCCGTCTGGCCGCAGATTCAGTTTGCCTAAATGCAGGACAAACAGACACAAAAACTCCTTTGTTCCTGCTGCTATAGGCTTTTTTAATAAGTCAATGTGAGGTGTGGACTAAAGTGTAGTATGTATTTATTTTGTTTTTTGATGTATGGCTGTTGTCTTGTATAACCTGTGTGTTATTTATGTTACATGCTGCTGCACAACAAATTGCCCCTCGGGGATAATAAAGACTCCTTGAACCTTGAAAAAAAAATTAAAAAAAATAAAACATTAAATGTAAGAGAACACAGTTTTCTGCGATAACAAACAACATATCAATCTATCCTTTCTTCCAGGTCTGATCCATCTGGACTAAAGTAGTGGACCTGCAGACATCAGCATCCACAGAGCAACACTGCTAGTGTGTCTAAAAAAACAATAAAAGAAGAGACAGTCATGTTGATATGAACATTAGAGAAACACATCATGCAGCTGAAATATGATCCTGGTTCATCATCTGGACTCGTTCACCTCAGCTGACACATTCAGCAGCTGACAGGTTTTTGTATCAGTCTGTTTCACTGTGGGAGGAAACTTCAACTTCATCTTTGGCTCTGGAACTAAACTGTATGAAACAGGTAAGAATCAACATTTTCCTTCAGTTGTTTTAATTGAATAAGTTGAAAATGTGTTTTAATGAGTTTCTGCTGCTTCAGGCTTCACATGTTAGTTTGTTCATAATTAGTAGAGAGTTCTTGCAGCCGTGCAGCTATTGTTACATAAAAAGGTTCATAATTCCTGAAAAGATGTTTAAATCTCACAGACAGAGGAAGATATTGACAAAGTTACAAATATACAGTATTTAATCTCTCAGTGATTCAGCACCGTCTCCTATTTTTGAAAACAACAAAATATTATTATTAATATTAGAAAACAATATTTGTATAACAAACATAACTTTAAATATGTTGTATGGGATTATTGAATAAATCATATTTAAATGGTGAGATTGACCTCCTAACATTCAAAGAGATATTGAAAATTATATTACAATAAATATAATTTATGCATGCTAATTTATATATTTCTATACAAGAAATAGCATGACATGTTCTGGCACTTTTAACGTAAATATTTTTGATATGCTCAACATGATTAAAAATAGATAACAGTAAAAATGTTTAGGAAAATATATGGTGGTAAAAATTATGTATCTGATACATTATAATTTAAACAAAACCTTATTACATTGTATTAAATGGTGTCAGTCAAAAGTGAATTTCCCCTCTGGGATCTATACAAACTTATTAAATATTTTAAAATGTCTTTATTCACGTTTCACATATTAAACAAAGATATTGTTGTACTAATTCATTTTTGAGTGATTAGAATAAAGTTTATGTTTATAAATATATGTTACGCTATACATAATGTAATCATCGACATGACAACTGCATCGTCAATAAATATGTAATTTGTATAATATGTATTTTATCTGTGACATGGTATAGTTTATAGTAAACATTATTTTTGAGACAATAAATCATGATTATGTTATATTGTAATGTACTCATGTTATTGTTTTATGAAGAAAGAAATTTAAGCTCATAAATCTTAATATATCATGCATTTTGTGTTTTATATCACAGTATACAAAGTTAAAAAAAAATTATGAAGTTACCATTGCTTGTTGTTAGAGTAAAGTATGCAATATTAAATATACAATTTGTTATAAATGTTGTAATCATCAAAATTACAATTTATTTTACTTGAAAGTAAAACTTACCTTTATTACAATATGTATATTAACCCTAATATATATTTTACTTGAGACGCTCTGGGGCGTCTCGTACAGACCAGAATTGCTAGCTGGCTAGCTACGTTCCTGTTAAAGGTGCTGACAGCCCCCTGAAGCCCCCTACGCTTATCATAACCATCAGAAATGTTAGTGCCTAAACCTAAGTCACTGACTTTATGCATGTCGACCGGCTGTGAGGCCAATGTGCACAGCTCCTTTGTGTTGCAGAGATGTAGCAAATAGTTGGCGCTTCATCACGGATGCTGAAGGGTACCTTTAGCGTAAAATAATTACGCTGTCTGAAAGCGTCGGTAATGAAGCACTGAGATGAGAATGTGTTGAATCTAGTTTATGTAGTGAACTGATGAATAAGTAAGTTTCTTTTCTTTCCTCATAATAATAATAAAATATCATTGTTATGAATTTATATGAGGGGCTGCACGGTGGTGCAGTGGTTAGCGCTGTCGCCTCACAGCAAGAAGGTCGTGGGTTCAAACCCTGGTCATCCCCGCCTTGCATGTTCTCCCCGTGTCCGCGTGGGTTCTCTCCGGGTGCTCCGGCTTCCTCCCACCATCCAAAGACATGCAGGCTAGGTTAATTGTTGACATTAAATGGTCCTTAGGTGTGGATTTGAGTGTGAGTGTCTGTCTATGTGTGGCCCTGCGATGGACTGGCGACCTGCCAGCTGGGATAGAGCTCCAGCCCCCAGCGACCCTATACGCAGGATAAGCGGTTGGCGATGGATGGATGGATGGATATGACATGATATTGTGTGTGATATGTGAATCCAGTACATGTAGTGAACTGTGTGCTGTATTGATGAGGAGCTCAGTGATCAGAGTCCATGTAGTTTCCAGGATCAGACTGAATGCAGTGCTGGAAGCTGCTGTTGACTGTGTGAATGTGTGTCTGTGCTGCTTGTTGCTGCTGTCAAACTTCAGATGCTTCAGATGCTGTCAAACTTCTGAAGCCCGTGGTGAGCGTGTACCCAGCAGCATCCAGAGCCCACCTGAGGGGGAAGAGCTCCCTGCTGTGTGTGGCCTCAGACATGTTTCCTCCTCTGGTCCGGTTCTCCTGGAAAAGACGAAAGGTGAACGAGTCTCTGGAGGAGCCGGCACCTGCTGAGGAGGAGCAGCTGGAGCTCAGAGAGTCGGGACGCAGCGCCGCCATCAGAGTGATTGATCGGGATGCTCTCTACACATATAAATACCGCTGCTACGTCCAGCACGAGGAAGTGAAGGCCCAAACAGAACAAGGTAATGAAGGCTTGGTGACTGTGTTCAGCAGAGATTCAGCTTCATGTGGAGACGCTGTCAAAGAGAGCAGAGGAGCAGAGGACTGACATTTCTTTCTGACTCCTTTTCTGTTTCAGAGCTTCCAGTGGCCTCCTGTCCTCCAGAGAGAGAGCCAGCAGACCTGGCAGCTCTGCAGCAAGCTGACTGTAAGATCACCTGCTGCCTCTCTGCATAGACAGCTCCAATGTTCTGCTGCAGTTAGGGCTGCATGTAAAAATCAACTAGTCATAATAACCTGTGACTTTTTGAATATTGACTTTCTATGTGATCCTTTAGGGACTTTAATTTTCATTAGTTGTCCTGAATCACAAAGTTAATTGGAGCTCTTAAATTGAAAACGGAAATCAAATCTTGCTTAGGGCCCCTATGAAGCTTAATTAGGTCCCGACTTATATTTATTTAGAACCTTTGGGTTTTTATTCAAACTGTGGCCTACCTATCTTGATGTAAAGCTGGGGTTCTATCTGGAAAAGTTGTACTGATGAAAATCTTAAAATATTATATCTACACAGTTGAACAGACTGAGACACTGTGGAGAGAAGAATGACCTGAATCTGTCTGTCTGTTTGTCTGTCTGTCAGGGTCCTTCCAGTCTCAGTGCAGGGTGAAGCTGCTCTGCCTGCTGTACACAGTGCTGATAGTGAAGAGTCTGGTGTACTGCTGTGGACTCTCTCTGCTGAGGATCCTCAGAAACAACGGACCGTACACATACTGACTGACTGTTTTCTGCTCGCCTTTTCTCATCGTCAAATCTCATCAATTTATCTCATTCATCACTTTGATCAGCAGTCGGAGATGTAAGATACAATGTGCACAGGTTAGATAGAGTCATCCTAAAAATATAAACACATCCATACTATACTGTATTGTGATGCTCTTGTTTATTTCCAGTTGTATTTGTGACTTGTACAATAATAGAAAATGAAACTTAATCATTAGCTGTCTGCTAGATATGTTATTGTTTAGAGTATTTTTCTGTTCTTGTCTCTCTTTTTAATACATTATGCAGAGTATGGCAGGTTTGTCAAATTATTTCAGTGTATCTTTCTCAATAAAATGAAAATTCACAGCATCTGTGTCTTGTAAAAATCCTTGTTTTTTCGTTTCAGTTTGACTTCATATCGAATAATCAGAAACTGAATCAACCTCATTGGCCATGTGTACTGACAGCTACAAGTAATTTGACTCTAGTTGTAAGTAGCTCTCAATATACTTTCACTCCGCGCAGAGAACAAATGTCGAGGCAGCTATGAATTTAAGCACACAGCTAAACAAGGTCAACAAAGCTAAACAAAGATGAGCAAACACACATGTAGAAGTCAGCAGGTATGGGTGTTCCACCAGGTTCAGTGCTGACTCCCTTTTATAATTGTGTCAGTGTGGATGTAAAACTTTACGCTGATGACACTGTTGTTTACACACATGAACAAACAGCAGAGCATTTGTGAAGCTACAGCTGCTATAAAATGATCCCACAGCGACTGAAGTCTGAATGTTGGCAACATGACGGCTGTTTATTTCTTATAAACCAATAAAATAGAGCTTAACTCTTTCAGCTTTATCAGGGTGAAATGGATTTACTGAAGTTACTGATTATATGTAAACTAAGATTTGTCTTCATTTTACACATTTAAAGACTGAGTCAAAAAAGATTAATAACAGATCAAAGCTGAGACAGTGAGTACTGAGCACTGATATCAACCTAAACTTCCTGGAATTATTATTTAACCAGAGTCAATGTTTGTAACTGTCATTGTGTTATTAAAGTGAAAAAGTGCAGCTAGCGGTGAGGAGGCTGCAGAGCAGAAACCCACACAGCCCGTCTGCTGCAGGAAAGGAAGTGATGATTGGCTGTCAGCAGTTTTTGATGAGTCCTAATAACCACTGAGAACAGATTCATATCTGCTGCTGTACACACTCATCAACTCCTCTCCCTCTCTGTAGCTGTTTGTCTTTTCTCTTGTTGTCTGGAAGCCTTTTTTCCACTGAGCCCTCCACCCACACAGAGTTGAACTGAGCCCAGAGACCAACAATGACGACCCACCTGGAGGTCACGTCCATGGACTTTATTTATGGGGATTTTAGCCATCAAAGGTGAACTTTACAGTTTACACTTGGTGTTGATGAGAGCCAACAAGTCCTCATACAAACAGGACTAAAGGCTTCTTTGTCAGAGCCGGAAACAGAAACACATTTCATCACAGTGCATCCAATAGTTGTTGAGGTATTTCAGGAAGGGCTTGGTAACAGGAGCTGAAGCAGCAGCAGCAGTAAAAGGCCTCGTAGGTAAAGCACAGCGTGTTATATACCAACGATTTGAGAAAAAGTAACATAACGTAGGTATTTGACGGAAAAGGTACCCTTTACGGAAGCGTCTCTATGAGACGATCCGGGGCGTCCCGTGATAAAGGTGTTGCTATGTTCATGATAAAGGTGTTGAAAGCCCCCCGAAGCCACTGCCCTTACCACAACCATCAGAAATGTTAGTGCCTAAACCTAAGTCACTGAATGTCTGCATGTCGACCGGCTAACCCTACAGCTGCGCACATCGGCCGTGCCTCCCTTGTGTTGCTGCAACGTAGAAATGGTGGTGTTTCATGCAGACGCTGAAGGGTACCTTTAGGGTAAAATCCTTACTCTTTGTCACGCTGGCTGAAAGCGTCAGTTATGACGCATTGAGATGAGAACGTGTTGTAAAGCAGTGTGTTGTTGTAGCCACTAGAGAGCTGCAGTACTTCCAAATACACACTTACTAATTATATTATACTACATACTGATCGTAATGGTGTACTGTTTTAGTATACAAATAATCAATAAGTCAACAATAGTCAAACAAATCCAAGAGGGCACACCTGGGTAACATGTTAGGAACTAAAAATACAGGAGCAGGTAACAAGAAAGCAGGAACAGGCACAGATGGCTGGATGCAAAGTAACAGAACCACACTGACAATCAGGTTGTTATATATATATTTATGCAAACATAAATATATATAGAGATAATACACACATAAAAACATTATGTGTTAGAAGCAGTAGAAGTGTAACAATAACAATACTAACAAAAGTAGTAACAGTACAAGTTGAATTATTAGCAATACGAGTACAAACGGACCACAGCTTGAAGGAGTTGTGTGTTTTATTCCTGACATTGGCTGATGCTGAATCGGTAGAAGCACAGCTGCAATGATTTGATTAAGTGAAGAGTTAATCAGTAGAAACTATTTTGGAATCAAATCATCTTTGTGGACGATTAATCAAGGAATCAAAACCGGTTAAATGACTTTGAAGGTCCAGTCAGTTAGTTGCAGCGCATAAGCAGAATTCCTATTAGTAGTAGTTGCAGCAGCCACAGTAGTAGTAATAATACTGATAATGGTAGCAGTAGTTGCAGTAGTAGTAAAGGCCTTGTGTGTGAGTCAGTGTGTTGCAGCCACTAGAGGGCAGCAGTGTGACAGTTATAATCCTGACAGCAGCAGCACAGAACAGATAGAAGTACTGTCAGAAACTGGAGCACGAAAACTACAAGTTTAAAATGAGGGCTGAGTGTGAAAAACATCTTGGAACAACATAAAGATAATTCACAATATATTATGTAAAATGTTCTGTAATAATATCAAATATTATAGAATAAACAGAAGAGAGTTCATTTTAGTTTCACTCAGTCAGGACATGTGGTCGAGTCAGCTGAACATGTAGGTACAGGTTATGTTTATAGCAACTCCTGAAAAACTGTAATATAAATTTAAGTATATGTAAACATAAACTATATATGATTATATATCTGTAAAATGACAAATAATTCTAATCTTGTATTATTTAATTTATTTCAGCTATTTAAGAGTCATCGTTAAAACTCTTAAATAATTATGAATAAATAAATATTTTATCTCCAAATGAGCAGCAGTATTGTCTTTATTAGTTATTTTTATTACAATTGATTAATCTACACACAATGTTTAATATTTGAATGTAAAGCAACTCCAGACGAAAGACAACAACAACAACCAGTAAAGATAAATCTGAAACTGAACAAGATAAAAACACATTCTTTGTTTTTCTCTTTGTTTCCAGTCATGTGGAGCTGAACATTAAATTATACCCAGAGATCCTGCAGTAAAATATTTTGATGTTTTTGAAAATATTTAAAATACAGACATATTCACACTGCAAAAAAAAATCACAATATATTTTGATACCTAAAATATTGTAATTGTAACAATTTTTTTTAGATTGGATCAAAATTAGTGCACAAAATATGTAAAAACATATGATTGTTATTTTTTAAAATTTTATGTCTTAAATACTCACAGTGTCAAAATAAAATCTAGGCTAGATTTACATTTACTGAAGCTTTTTATCCATATATGACAAATAAAAAGTGTTTTAGGGGTGAACATTTGTACATTTGAACATTTAGGGGTTTTTGTTCTTGTTGATTTTCAATGTACTTGTGTAAGTTATGGTTTAAAACTTAGTGGAAGCAGAAGTGGGATTATTAGTATTTTATTTGCAGTTTTAGCTTACAGTGAAAAAAAATATTTGACAAACGTCACATGACATATTGTCAATCTGCTCACTGTAACATATTTGTTAAAAAAAGTCCAGACGTCAATGAGGCGTAAACTGTCAAAATCCAAAATGTACCAAGTCTATAAAAGAAGAAAGATTACCCACGATTGAGAGCAACAACGATGTGAAGACGTAATAAAAATAATGATCAAAAATATCTGAACAGCTGCATTCTACTTCATTTTTTATGTAATAGTTTGGTGATCTAATGACATTTGAAATTGCACACATACAGAGAGTGGTGGAAAGTAACCATAACATTTATGTAATGCAAGTAATGAACTAAAACACAATTTAAAGTACAACTTTATACTTCTACTCCACTACGGTGGGCATGAGAAACAAATAACAACATAACATGTTTTCTCATTTAATCTAAAAGACTTTTTTGGCCCCAGTTTCTGCCTGAATAAATATTTCAGATACAAGGAGGGTTTTCACAGGCAGAAGCAGTACTGGCTTCACCAGTGTCTCCTGTTGTGGCTGAGCTCTACATGGAGGAAGTAGAGAGCCGAGGCTTGGCTTTGAATATTTCACTCAGTGAAACATCAAGTAGCTTTAATGAAGAGACTGAACAACAGAACACAAAATAAAGATGTGATGCTGTGTGTGGAAAAGGTTTCATGCGTCATAGAAATGAAATGACAGAAATGTGACGTTTAAAGTCACAGTAGTTTTGTATTTTCATCCCAGCTGTTAAACAACAGATAACAGTCTGTGTTACTAAATTCAGCACCAACCTGAATGTGTTTGTTGTAACAGGAATGTTTGTTTGTATTTCTGCATCATCATGACCCAGATTTTTTATCTGCTGTCAGATTCAAATCAAGACGAAGAAACTTCTCACTGAATCAGTTCAGAGAAACAGAGAAGTCTGGGAAACAAGAAGCATTTAGAAACAACATTAAAATAATGAGAATAACAGAAAGATAAATAGTGTCAGTAAGAAATGAATCTGACATTTGAAGATTGAACACAAACAGGATTTTGGAGAATGAAGGTCTCAGTGTGACGAAGCACACAATGAAAACAAGAAGCTGTTAGACTTTTTATACTAGAGAGACACAACTACATGTTCCTGCCTTGAATTGATGATTTTCACTGTTAGAATCAGCCGAGTTTGTAGTTTTCCTTCTTTCTAATGTACCTGTAGTGATTTGAAATAGTTCAATAGAGGAGATGAACTGTAATAAAGCAGAATGAGCTCCGACTCAGCAGAAAACCACACAGCAGCTTCAGCTGAGCTGTCAATCAGCAGCAGCAGCCTTATCTGTCCACTGCAGGGGCTGATGGGAGGTCTGAGGACCTGTTAGAAACCACGTGGCCCTCGTCTGATCTCACAGCTCGTCCTTGTTTGGCCTCAGCTGCATCAAAGCGCCACTTCTCCCCAGGTTCACCAGAGGAAACACCACTGCACACAATGCTTTTCCTCCCAGCTGCTGCTCTGTGCTGTCTGTGTTCAGGTATGTGTTTCCAGCCAATCAGGAGCCAGCAAACTCCACCTGGAACAAACACTGTCACACTGACCTTCATCTATCTGTCTGTGTCTCTACAGCGCTGGTTGCCATGGCAGCAGAGCTGGTTCAGGAGGATTTAACATTGACCAGGAGAGTTGGTGAAACTGTTTCCTTCAGATGTGGAGGAACTGAGCAGTGTGACTATCCTTACGTATTCTGGTACCAGAAGAAAGACAGTGAAACATTCACAAGGATCCTATATATTCTGAGGAGTAATGGTTATGTATACACAGGTTACAATCATCCTCAGATAGATGATTTCTCAGCTGTGAATAATCAGAACGGTTGTGAGTTGCAGATTCAGAAAGTTAACATCTCTCATTCAGCCACCTACCACTGCGCCTGTGATAAGGAAGATCCCCACAGTGAGAAATGATCCCTGCAGCCTGAACAAAAACCAGCAGATGTCAAACAGTGTTTGTGACAGGAAGAGAGCAGTAAACCACAGCCCAGGTTCACATATTTCACCTCCATCTCAGCCAGAGTCACAAACATACTGAGCTGAGGGATTTATTTAATATTCTATTGATTTCTATTTGATCAGATATTCCAGCAGGTTTCTTGTTGTTCCACACAGTGAGGACAAACTAGCAGCACAGAAGCACAATGAGCAAACAAGATAAAGAGGAAACAGCTTTCAGCAGATTTCAGCAGATCATTTCACTTTATTACATTTTAAAAGCCAAATCTTGGACACATGTCAGGTCAGGATGTTGCCCTTCTAGCAGCGGCTTATTAGGACGCTGAGTCTCTTGCCAGGTTTCCATAAATGTCCTGTGGATGTTTCTGGTTCTATGAGAAACATTTATGGTGAGGTGGGGAGAGAAGGAAGCATCAGACAAAGCAGGATTTGAGCTTAGCGTGGTAACTTTTGGTTTAACCTGGAGTTTTCAGTACAGCCATGGTGGTTCACTTCTTACCGGGGACACAATGGTAACTTATGCTGAACGACTAACCTGCTCCAGAGCTGATTCTGTTCCAAATAAGAGATCTACTCTAAAAATGACGCCTGACCAATCAGCTCTCATATTTGCTAATGTGGATGAACTTTTGCATAGCGAAATCCTACAGAGAGTGATTTAAACACTAAAGGCAAAAACTTTTGTTATATTTTTATTTGTCCTAGTCAGTTTCACACAGCCTGTCACATCCATTAAAATAAATGGGTTTAATTTTTCTTAAGTGAGGCTGAATATTATGAGCATGTAGTTAGATAGGCCAATTCAAATTAAGTTTAATAAGAATGTGTTTAATTTTAGGTTAGTAACTATCTTGTATTACAGAGAGGTCAAGTAGCCTAAATGTTCAGTCTTTTATTACCACTGGCCTATTATATTTACCGTTAGTCATTTAACTAATGTTTTTTATCCAAAGCGATTTACAGTTGCTATATGTGTCAGTGTTGTAAGTTATAGTTCCTTTTCTTTCCCTGCCACCCGACCCCTCCCTTCCCCCATCCTTTCCCCCGTTCCCCATGTGTTTTCTGTTTCCACAGCTAATCCAGGCTCCCTCATACCACCCACCTTATCTTTCACGCTAGCATCCGCTAACCCCCCTTTTTTACCCTCCCTCAGCCAGGCGCCCTCACCGGTCTCTCCTTCACTCAGGCAGTTGATTCCATCAGGTGCTTCATCGACGTCTCTCTCCTTCCTGCCTCCACACGTCCTGCCGCTGGGCCGAGGGAGCTCTCTTCACCGCTTGGTTCTACCCAGCTCGGATAGCTTCTTCTCACTCCAGAGAATTACAGCCGTCGAGATTGCATTGCTTTTTTCCCTCTGTCGTGACACAATTGTCAGTTTTCCCCCATCGCAGAATGGACGAATCTTATCACCTCGGATTCGGCTCGCGGTCTGGCGGCACCGGGTTCTACATACCCATCTTGCTTCCCAGGCTGCATGCTGTTTCCACCTCCAGCAATTAAACCTTAGGAGTCTTTTACGTTGCCATCAAATAGCTACCACATTAAACATGTTTGCTCCAGCACACAGAATGGAGCAATGCAGACTGCAAACATGAATATAAAAAGGTAAAATTCAGATATCACACTTTGACCTGACCACACCGGCACGATTGCAGACTCCAGGGGGTTAATCAGGGCACCTTGGGGCTCCCAGGGTCGTAGTGCCAACTCCGGACCCCACATATACCCAGCCAGCAATGACATGTGGGGCCCATGTGGGGCCCATGTGGGGCCCATGTGGGCGGCAAATGTGGGCCCCATTATGGGCTTGCACCCGGGATCCACATTGGGGCAAGCTGTGGAAGCCCGGCGTCTGGGCTTCCAAAACTTGCCCCAATGTGGGTCCCGGGTGCGTCTGGGCTTCCACAGCTTGCTCCAATGTGGATCCCGGGTGCAAGCCCATAATGGGGCCCACATTTGCCGCCCACATGGGCCCCACATGGGCCCCACATTTCATTGCTGGCTGGGTAGGCATTCTCCATGCCTCCTCCACCGCTGTCATGCCAGTACCTCCGCTGGCCCCTCTCACATGAGGGCCCTGCATAGTCAACACCAGAACTTGCCACGACCCCACCCGGCACCGTCATGGCCACGCAGATATCCCAGACCACGTCTATCGACGCCTTAAATGCGCGAAGCCAGTTCAGCCGCAGTTCGTTCACCTCCTCTCCTGGTTCCAGCCAGACATTGAGGCTATCCCAGATCAGAATCAGAAGGAGCTTTTTCGCCTAGTAGTGTTTACACGTACGAGGATCTCTTGCCGATAAGGTGCTATGCATAGGCAACATTACAGCTGACAAATATCTGTAGACATATACATGCAGAACTAACACCTTCCTCCCTTTTCCAACCCACCACACCAGCCATCACCATGAGCACCAGGACTCACCACGGCACAGACTCATCTCTCTTCCCCCCTGGCACCACCATGCCAAGCACCGATAGCCCCATCCCCAGTTCCATATTACAAGAACCATTCAACCCACCCACGTGACACCAACCTCAGCCTTCCTGCCGGCCAATGCGCGTTTGGCCAGTCCATCATTACCAGCATTCCCTGGCGTTGCCCATACACCCGGACTTCCTTCTTGATCATTCCCAGAACGGTCTACTTTACTCAGTCTTCAAAACATTTCTCTCCATATAACCACGTTCCAACAACAGAAAGCTTCCAACATTGGAACATTGAGGGAAAAAAAAAAAAAGTCTATATCCCTACGACCAAAAGCACTCCCATGCTTACAGACCACAGCTTGAGAACAGAACATCCTACAGGGATCTAAGTGGGCTCTTTTTCTTTGCATCGAAGAAAGTTATCCTGCGTGTCTGCGAAGCTAACATTTTGCCAGCAGAGGCCAATAAAGCCACTTCTGCCAAAGCAAACTCTTCTTCTCTAATTCATCTGACGACAGAACCAAACTTTTCAGCTAAGCTGACCTCACTAAGATGGGGGCCCGCCAGATGGTCCCCGTTGACACAAAGGTCCACTGTTTTAGACAGAAAACAGCCAGAACAACGAAATTGGGTAGGTCCAGTACCAAGAGGCTAATCCACTCCCTTTCAAGCCTCCTTCCCAAGCTCACATTTCTCCGTACATCCCAACCTATCTCCCCCGTTGCACTGCTACACCGAGCAGCATTTTTCTCTCTCCATCGGACACCTAAAACTCCCCCATCCGCATCATCCCACAAGGCGATCCGTTTTTTCCCACTTGCCACTTACCACTACTATCCGCCGCAGCACAGTCCATCCACGATCACACAATACCCAACGGCACTGGTTAAACAAGCGATCGCGACACGACTCCCTCCCTCTTGGAAGGCATCCCTTTCTTACAAAACCACTTAGCCCGACCCGAAGACATCACACTACACTACAGAGGAAGAACCCTCACCGCTGCCGCTGTGATGCGATGCTCGCATCCAAGCAGCCACCAGAACAGTCATCACTCTCCTCCTTCCGCCAACCTGCTGAACCGCTGCCTTTTTTGGGGGCATGAGGTCCAGCCATCCTAGCTCACACAGACATCTACACACTACATTACCAGACCGCCATGGAACGCCCACTTTCACCACTGAATCAGGCAGAGCCATCTCTCAGTCCTGGTCGCCATCTCTGGCTATCCCATTATTCAAGATTGTTCGGACCTGTACCCCTGATCACTCATTCCGTATAAGGCACGAGACCACTCTGCTAAATTCTCATCTGTCTCTCTTCCCACACCTACCTTAGCTACGTCTGCAACAACCATACAGACTGTCTTCAAACCAATTTCCGTTCAATCTGTCATTCCTTTGGGGGTTCATAAGACCAAGCTGCTCATTCATCCCTCTCCCCTCGACCCCTCCTTCCAACAAGATCACATAATCATCTCTAACTTGGCGCGGTCCTGTAAATATGCAAATAAGCATTAAATAAATGCTCTTCATATATACCCTTTGTGTTTTCATTTAGGCTATAACACCTGTCTTAAAATGTAAGGAATACTGGAGCTTGGTTGGGGTGGTGGGACTGCTCGCGGAAAATTTCTCTTATTTTCAAATCCAAAACTTGACAGGTATGACTTGGACTTGTTGGTCCTTGACTTGACACTTGATTACGACTTGCCAATCATGATCAGGCTGGACTTGGGACTCGACTTGGGATTTGAGTGCTAAGACTTGAGCTAGCGAGAAGCCGGCTAGTTCCTCTGAGCAGTCTGGTGTTTTCCCATTCAGCCAAGTTTCAGTCAGACATAACATGCTGCACTCTCGATACTCTAGCTGCCCACTGACCAAAGCTGAGAGTACATCCATCTTGTTTGTCAGGGAGCGGACGTTCCCCAGGACGACAGAGGGAAGACAGGGCTTGTATCTCCACCGACTCTCCGTCTTCTTGTTCCTATTATGTGACCTTTGCTTACAATTAGGATGATGAAATATGCTGGACTTCATTGGCCCTCTTAGTGGCTGGGCCCCAGAAAATGTTCCCCTTTATCCCCCCTTAAGGGTCGGCATTGTTTTTTGGTACCAGAAGTGTTCTGGTTTAAATTTTTAGTCTGAATAGTATTAACCAATCATCTTTGAGCTGGTTTTGGTTGCATGCAAGTAAACAGTCCAAGTGGAGAGCAAAAGACCCAGAACCCACTGGTTATCAGCTGTCGAATATTTCGCTTTTTATCAGACGATAGTTCTGAGATTGCTAATCAGACTGTCTGTGAGGAAGTCATGGCCTGGAAATCCTTAATCCTTTCTCCAGATGTCGCCCATAAACATTGGCCGTTGTCCCCACAGGTTAAGTTCATTGTGAGACGAAAGCTGATCCAAGGATAGAAAAGGAAGTTAAAGTTAAGGAAGAAACTTGAGAAAATGCAACAGAGATGATCATTTTTCCAGGACGACACATGCAACAAATGTTTTGTACAGACTCGACCAAAATATAAAAATAACAACATGTAAAATTAGAATGACTGTATTATAGAGACATAATAAACATATAGAATGAAATGATTCAGGGACGACGTTGAGCAGCTTCAGGTGGAACCACACAGAAAAAAGAAGAGACAGTCATGTTGATATGAAGATTAAAGAAACACTGAAATATGATCCTGGTTCATCATCTGGACTCGTTCACCTCAGCTGACACATTCAGCAGCTGACAGGTTTTTGTATCAGTCTGTTTCACTGTGGGAGCAAACAAATTCTACGGCATCTCTGGCTCTGGAACTAAACTGTATGTAACAGGTAAGAATCAACATTTTCCTTCAGTTGTTTTATTGAACAAGTTAAAATGTGTTTTAAAGAGTTTCTGCTGCTTCAGGCTTCACATGTTAGTTTGTTCATAATTAGTAGAGAGTTCTTGCAGCCGTGCAGCTATTGTTACATAAAAAGGTTCATAATTCCTGAAAAGATGTTTAAATCTCACTGCACAACTAAAGTTATTCTTTATTTCTGCACCAGATAAAACTGATTCATATAGACGGAGGAAGATGTAAAGTTACAAATATACAGTATTTGATCTTCTCACTGATTCAGCACTGTCTCCTATTTTTGAAATAATGTTTAACATAATAAATTATGTTAAACATTATCTAATAGTAAATGTATACATGGCATAACTTTAAATATGTTGTAAAGGAGAATTAATAAATCATTTTTAAACGGTAAAATTGACTTAACATTCAAACAGATATTGAATATTTGACAATAAATATAATTTATTCATGCTAATTTATATTTAGTGATTTGATTTTGAGTGGTTAGAGTTAGGTTCATAAATATATACTGTGCTACACATAATGTCTTTGCATTTTATGTGACGCTAAATATGTAATTTGCTTGAATATGTATGTTAACATGATAGCGTTTATAATAAATAGTATTTTGCAGTCTATACAGGTAAATATCATGATTAAATTATATTGTTATGTACTCGGTATTATTGTTTTATGAGTCTATGTTAATTGTATATGAATGTTAATTGTGTTTATATCAAAATTTTACAAAAGTTTTAAAAATTATGAAGTTACAATTTTAAAAAAAGTTTTTTTAGTGTTTAAAGTATACAATATTAAATATACAATCTGTTAAAAAAAATTTATCTTTAAAATTTTAATTTCTTTAATGCGAAAGTAAAACTTTATAATATGGCTATTTCCCTAATATAGAACATATTTAATTTTAAAATTAACATTTAATTTCATGAACAGACATTACATAATTACATTACATTATATGTATATAGTATATTTTGTGAACTGCTATATAAGTAACTTTACTTCCTTAACTCATATTACATATTAATATTATACATGACATGATACCTGTGTGTGATATGAAGGTGAATCCAGTACATGTAGTGAACTGTGTGCTGTACTGATGAGGAGCTCAGTGATCAGAGTCCATGTAGTTTCCAGGATCAGACTGAATGCAGTGCTGGAAGCTGCTGTTGACTGTGTGAATGTGTGTCTGTGCTGCTTGTTGCTGCTGTCAAACTTCAGATGAGCAGGTAGTGAAGCCCGTGGTGAGCGTGTACCCAGCAGCATCCAGAGCCCACCTGGAGGGGAAGAGCTCCCTGCTGTGTGTGGCCTCAGACATGTTTCCTCCTCTGGTCCGGTTCTCCTGGAAAAGACGAAAGGTGAACGAGTCTCTGGAGGAGCCGGCACCTGCTGAGGAGGAGCAGCTGGAGCTCAGAGAGTCGGGACGCAGCGCCGCCATCAGAGTGATTGATCGGGACGCTCTCTACACATATAAATACCGCTGCTACGTCCAGCACGAGGGGGGGGAAGTGAAGGCCCAAACAGAACAAGGTAATGAAGGCTTGGTGACTGTGTTCAGCAGAGATTCAGCTTCATGTGGAGACGCTGTCAAAGAGAGCAGAGGAGCAGAGGACTGACATTTCTTTCTGACTCCTTTTTTTGTTTCAGAGCTTCCAGCTCTTCCACCATCCCTTCCACCATCACTTCCACCATCACTTCCACCATCAGGGTCCTTCCAGTCTCAGTGCAGGGTGAAGCTGCTCTGCCTGCTGTACACAGTGCTGATAGTGAAGAGTCTGGTGTACTGCTGTGGACTCTCTCTGCTGAGGATCCTCTGAAACAACGGACCGTACACATACTGACTGACTGTTTGCTGCTCGCCTTCTCTCACAATTAAATCTCATCAATTTATCTCATTGATCACGTTGATCAGCAGTCGGAAATGTAAGATACAATGTGCACAGGTTAGATACAGTCATCCTAAAAATATAAACACATCCATACTATACTGTATTCTGATGCTCTTGTTTATTTCCAGTTTTAATTGTGACTTGTAAAATAATAGAAAATAAAGCTGAATCATTAGCTGTCTGCTAGATATGTTGTTTAGAGTATTTTTCTGTTCTTGTCTCTCTTTTTAATACATTATGCAGAGTATGGCAGGTTTGTCATATTATTTCAGTGTATCTTTCTCAATAAACTGAAAATTCACAGCGTCTGTGTCTTCCTTGTTTTGTCATTTCAGTTTGACTTCATATCAAATAATCAGAACCAGAATCAACCTCATTGGCCATGTGTATTGACAGCTACAAGTAATTTGACTCTAGTTGTAAGTAGCTCTCAATATACTTTCACACAGCGCAGAGAACAAATGTCGAGGTAGCTATGAATTTAAGCACACAGCTAAACAAGGTCAACAAAGCAAAACAATGATGAGCAAACAAACATGTACAAGTCAGCAGGTATGGGTGTGCCACCAGGTCCAGTGCTGACTCCCTTTTATAATTCTGTCAGTGTTGATGTAAAACTCTACGCTGATGACTCTGTTGTTTACACACATGAACAAACAGCAGAGCATTTGTGAAGCTACAGCTGCTATAAAATGATCCCACAGCGACTGAAGTCTGAGGTTGGCAACAAGATGGCTGTTTATTTCTTATAAACCAATAAAATAGAGCTTAACTCTTTCAGCTTTATCAGGGTGAAATGGATTTACTGAAGTTACTGATTATATGTAAACTAAGATTTGTCTTCAGTTTACACATTTAAAGACCGAGTCAAAAAAGATTAATAACAGATCAAAGCTGAGACAGTGAGTACTGAGCACTGATATCAACCTAAACTTCCTGGAATGATTATTTAACCAGAGTCAATGTTTGTAACTGTCATTGTGTTATTAATGTGAAAAAGTGCAGCTAGCGGTGAGGAGGCTGCAGAGCAGAAACCCACACAGCGCATCTGCTGCAGGAAAGGAAGTGCTGATTGGCTGTCAACAGTTTTTGATGAGTCCTAATAACCACTGAGAACAGATTCATATCTGCTGCTGTACACACTCATCAACTCCTCTCCCTCTCTGTAGCTGTTTGTCTTTTCTCTTGTTGTCTGGAAGCCTTTTTTCCACTGAGCCCTCCACCCACACAGAGTTGAACTGAGCCCAGAGACCAACAATGACGACCCACCTGGAGGTCACGTCCATGGACTTTATTTATGGGGATTTTAGCCATCAAAGGTGAACTTTACAGTTTACACTTGGTGTTGATGAGAGCCAACAAGTCCTCATACAAACAGGACTAAAGGCTTCTTTGTCAGAGCCGGAAACAGAAACACATTTCATCACAATCCATCCAATAGTTGTTGAGGTATTTAAGGAAGGGCTTGGTAACAGGACCTGAAGCAGCAGCAGCAGTAAAAGGCCTCGTAGGTAAAGCACAGCGTGTCATATACCGACGATTTGAGAGAGAGTAACAAAACGTAGGTATTTGACGGAAAAGGTACCCTTTATGGAAGCGTCTCTATGAGATGATCCGGGGCGTCCCGTGATGAAGGTGTAGATACGTTCATGATAAAGGTGTTGACAGCCCCCCGAAGCCACTGCTCTTACCACAACCATCAGAAATGTTAGTGCCTAAACCCAAGTCACTGAATGTATGCATGTCGACCGGCTAACCCTACTGCTGCGCACATCGGCCGTGCCTCCCTTGTGTTGCTGTAACGTAGAAATGGGGGGGTTTCATGCAGACGCTGAAGGGTACCTTTAGGGCAAATAGGCTTACTCTTTGTCACACTGGCTGAAAGCGTCAGTTATGACGCATTGAGATGAGAACGTGTTGTAAAGCAGTGTGTTGTCCCAAATACACACTGCATACTAATTATATTATACTACATATTGATCGTAATGGTGTACTGTTTTAGTATACAAATAATCAATAAGTCAACAATAGTCAAACAAATCCAAGAGGGCACACCTGGGTAACAGTCAGGAACCAAAAATACAGGAGCAGGTAACAAGAAAGCAGGAACAGGCACAGATGGCTGGATGCAAAGTAACAGAGCCACACTGACAATCAGGTTGTTAAATATATGTTTATGTAAACATAAATATACAGTATATATACATAATACACACATAAAAACATTATGTGTTAGAAGCAGTAGTAAAAGTTGTAACAATAATAATACTAACAAAAGTAGTAACAGTACCAGTTGAATTATTAGCAATACGAGAACAAACGGACCACAGCTTGAAGGAGTTGTGTGTTTTATTCCTTTGGCTGATGCTGAATTGGTAGAAGCACAGCTGCAATGATTTGATTAAGTGAAGAGTTAATCAGTAGAAACTATTTTGGAATCAAATCATCTTTGTGGACGATTAATCAAAACCGGTTAAATGACATTGAAGGTCCAGTCAGTTAGTTGCAGCGCATAAGCAGAATTCCTCTTTGTAGTAGTTGCAGCAGCCACAGTAGCAGTAATAATACTGATAATGGTAGTAGTAGTTGCAGTAGTAGTAAAGGCCTTGTGTGTAAATCAGTGTGTTGCAGCCACTAGAGGGCAGCAGTGTGAAGGACTTGATGTACACAGTAACAGCAGTACAGCAGTTGGAGCAGTATTAGTATTAATAGCAGTAGTAGCTGTTAGTGAATAATTTCTGGGTACTGTGACTCAGGTTTCACCAGGTCATTATAGGGTCGACTGCTGAGCTAAAGTCAGCCAAAGGTGACAGCCAGCCTCTCTCCAAAATGTAGCTCAGACTCATGAGTCTTTTCTCTGTCTGCTTTGGAGATGTTGGCATTTTGAGAGAGAAAAGCCTTGTGGCCACATATTGATGCCTATTATGTGCTTATGGCCTTTGCAAGTGAACCGCAAGGATGCTGGTGGCTAATTTGCTTTCCTCTTTGGATTTAGGGTTGGTTTAGGGTTGGTTTGGTTTTGAAATCACTTGTAAATTAATCTCAAACCACATGTTTTTTTCTTACATACTTTGCTGGGTAAAGACATTTAATCGTGTAACCACGATTTCATTTATCAAGCCAGCTAGCTCGACCCCACCTGGACTTACCTTGCTCTTGGTTCCCTTGAAGGTCAGCTGTGTTGCAGATAAACAATGGCGGAAATTCACGACGAGAAATGAACACAGCGCACGCAGACGGTTTAGTTTTATTGGTTGTTTGTTGAGTTTAGTTTGAAGATTTTTCACGTACCTCAAGCTGAGTCGAGGTTTGATCCCACGTCTCCAGGTCCCCGGTAGGCGTCCTTCCCCGCTGGACCATCTTCAGCGCTGATGAAGACCAAGATCCAGAGAGAGGAAGAAGATCAGACTGAGGGAGGAACCTGCAGAAACTTCACCTTCATCAGTCTGGGGAGGAAACTTTGGATGGATGGACTTTCTGGCATTTAGTTTTTTATAATCCTGTTGTTGAGCTGTCTGAGCTGTTGGTTTCATAATGTTCAGGTGAAACAAGCTGTTGCAGCGCTGTTCTCCCAAGTAGCGAAGCGGTCTAGAGATCTGGATTTTACCCAGGTGACCCGGGTTCAATTCCAGCTTTGGCGATAGGTGGTGTAGCTGCTCTTTCTTTCTGTTCTTTTACACAGTGTGAAGAAAAGTTTTGAATCCGTAACTTCTCTTTACCAAACCTGAGCTCTCTTAGAGAAAATCAGTACATTTGGACCTCAGAGAAGAACTCTAACAAGACTATGGCTGCGTTCCAAAAGTCAATAAAATCTCCTTTCTAACCACCTTCTAACCACCTTCCTTGACCTCGATGGAAAACGTCATTAGGTCAATGAAAAGATGTGAAGGAGAATCCATAAGGACTCAGGAAAAGACGACCGCAGGGCTCAGAGAATCTGACTGCTCTTTTCCAGGCGTATGTACTTATGTGACGGCGGATGTTACTGACGCTACCTGTCGTGATGAAATTACAATGTTCTGAAGATGAACTACAAAAGCTCATCTTTGACTCTGCTGCCCGTGTTGTTTTAATGCAGGCCGCCTAAAGGTGGACAACACGGTGGAATATATTACTTCACAATCAAGACAGCAAAAGGCCCATAGGGTACCAGTCACTAAATAATGGAAAGGGTTGTCACATTGAGAATGCTTGCTCACACTCACCCTCCTGCCCACCCAGTTTTATCAACATGAATCACAATTATTGTATGTAGGGATTGTATTATGTTATTCACAGAAACACATCGTTCACTCTGGAAACATTTCAAACTGGTCCAAACGTTTTGAGAACTCACCCCAGCTCTTATCATGGCTGCCACTTAAATACTTCACTTCACTTCACTCAGTTAGGAACCTTTCTAAGCAAAAAGACTTTTCGATCACGCAGCCCTGATGTCTCTAAAACACATTTCCTCGCTCCTTCTCTCCTCGCTTGGTTTCCTTTGTGTCTTTCCATGCATCCCCAGTGGGCGGGACTAAGATGTAAGTGAGGGAAACGTGGATGCAATTAAGAGACCTGAGAAGCACCCATAGAAAACAAAAGCAAAACCCTACAAACGAGTAAAGGATTTCCTGTGTGGGGCTGAGGGAGGGACAGAAAGGTGGAAGGTCACCTGCACCAACAACACTTGTTCTCCACAGTAACAGCAGGACAGTAGTTGGAGCAGTAGTAGGTTAGCATTGATAGCAGCAGCAGTAGGATCAGGTGGAGACGCAGTGTGTTGTTGTTGTAGACACTAGAGGGCAGCAGTGTGACAGTTATAATCCTGACAGCAGCAGCACAGAACAGATAGAAGTACTGTCAGAAACTGGAGCACGAAAACTACAAGTTTAAAATGAGGGCTGAGTGTGAAAAACATCTTGGAACAACATAAAGATAATTCACAATATAAATGTTCTGTAATTATATAAAATATTAAACAACTATTCACTCAGTCAGGACATGTGGCTGTGTGATTAACAGTTGAACATGTAGATACAGGTTCAGGTTATCCTTTATATAAACTCCTGAAAAATGTACAGATAAATAAAATGTGACTTTTATGTTTTAATTTATTTCAGCTGTTTAAGACTCTTTAATGAATACATATGAAAAAAAATTCTTCGTTTGATTCTAACGATGAGCTGCAGTTTGTTTTTATTGTATAATATTATAATTCTAATTATAGAAAATAAAATTGTAATAGCAACTCCAGAAGCAAGATAACATGAAAAGATTAAAATCAAGCTGTCAAAACCAAAAAAAATCAATAAAGATTACCCATGATTCAGAGCAACATGGTGTGACTACATAATAATAATAATAATAATAATAATAATAATAATAATAATAATAATAATAATATCAGAACTCTACAGTCCAAATCTAAAATTGATCAAATACAGAATTTTGGTGAAAGAAGGTCTCAAACCACACAATGAAAACAGGAAGCTGTTTAGTCGTAGTAGTATACTTTATTGTCCTCGAAAGGAAATTTGTTTTGGACTACATGGTTGCTGCGTGTACATAGAAATATACAATATACAAGTATAAAAAGTATAAAAAGAGGAAAGACAATTAATTTACAAATTTAAAATTAATAAGATAGACTGTTATTCAACATACGTGTAGACACAGGAACAAAATAATTTTTATACCGGTTTAGTTTGCACAGTGGAACTCTATATCTTCTACCGGAGGGGAGCAATTCATACTGAGAGTGCAGAAAGTGAGTTTGGTCTCCCACGATTTTCTGCACCTGATTTAAAATGCTATTCTCAAATAACTGTTGGAGATTCAAAGATTCCTCATTTCCAACTGTTTTAAGTGCTGTCAACACCAGATGTGACAATTTGGATTTTAGCTGTATAGATAGGTTCCCAAACCATACTGTAACACCATACTTAACAATACTTTCTAAAACAGCCTTGTAGAACAGCATCATAATTTTCTTTATTCACCCCATAAAAACGTAGTCTACATAAAAAATATAGTCTCTGGTGCAGCCGTAGTGCAAACCCATTCCGTGTGAGTTTTCCAAGTAAGTGAGCTGTGTATATAAACACCCAAATACTTGTAAGTCTGCGTTTGGGTGATGTTTTGGTCATGTATGACCACTTGATGATGGTCCCCAATACCTTTTGGATCAAATATGATCTCCTCTGTTTTCTTTATATTTATTATTAAATCATTTTTATCACACCACTCAACGAACTGACTTATTTCTGGCAGGTATACATCTCCAATTTTATCGTCTTCATCGAGAAGACTTAAGATGGCTGTGTCGTCTGAATATTTAAAAATATAGTTTTTTGAATGCTTACTTGAACATTCATTTGTAAATAGAGTAAAAAGAATTGGAGAACTGACAAAGCCTTGTGGGACACCTGTGCTAATCTTTCTTTGTTGTGAAAGACAATTGTTTACTTTAACGCACTGAGTTCTATCAGTTAAAAAAGATGAGTACCACTTTATGATACCTGGGTTTACACACAGCTGCTCCATCTTTGAGATTAACAAGGGCGTTTGAATGGTGTTAAAAGCCGAACTAAAATCGATAAAAAGTAAACGAGCATAGGCTTTGTGATTCTCTAAATGCTTCAGAATTAGGTGCATAATGCTAATAATAGCATCCTCAGTTCCCCTCCCCTGCCTATAGGCAAACTGTAAAGGATCTAGGTTGTTAGCAACCTCTGGTTTTAACATTGACACAATACAATACTTTTCAAAACATTTCATAATCACAGACGTTAACGCGATCGGTCTTAAATCATTATTTACTACGGGCCTGGCTATCTTCGGAGCCGGTATGATTACAGCCCTTTTCCAGAGGCTAGGAACAGTACCAGTGTCCAGAGATTGTTGAAATATAGGAAGCCATACTGGAGTCAGTTCATCAGCAAAATTTTTTAAGATGTAGGCTGAAATTCCATCCGGGCCTGCCGATTTGTTAGGACAAATGTGTTTAAAGTAATGGTTGATCTGATTAGCATCAATCAGCAACCTTTCTCTAAAAACACCAGAAGTCTCTTTATAGCTAAGACTGTTTGCAGGAGTTTGGTTGCACTTCTCAAATCTTAGATAAAAGTTATTTAGATCATTGGCTTTCTGTAGATCGTCTGAAGTAGATACATATTTCTGTGAAGGCTGCATATTTGTTATAGATTTCATAGAGTCCCAAAGCTGTTTAGGGTTAGACATATTTAGCTTGTTCTCCAAAAGTTCTTTTTGTTTATTCCTGGCCTCCCTCAATAGACCATTCAATTCCTTCTGTACTGATCTTACTGCAAGGCGATCTTGGTTATGAAAGGCTAGTTTCTTTTTATTAATACAGCTTTTAATTTTCTTAGTTATGTAGGGCTTATTGTTTGCATAAATGATCACCTCCTTTTTAGGTACCACATTATCCGTACAAAATTTAATATAATCTGTCGTTACCATTGTGGTTTCATCAATATCATCACTATGAAAAACTTCCCAATCAGTACAAAGAAAACAACCTTTCAGGGATTCAACAGTGTCATTCGACCACACATTAACGCTCTTAACCACAGGTTTGTGTCTTTTCAGCAGAGTCTTATATGTTGGGATTAAGTACACAATGTTGTGGTCAGAGTTAGACAGAGGAGGAAAAGATCTGGAAGTGTATGCTTCTTTTATGTTCCCGTAGCATTTGTCTAAGATCCTATTAAGTCTTGTATTGTCTTTAACATACTGTTCATACCCAGAGAGGGCAGACTCCATTTTACAATGATTAAAGTCGCCGAGAATGAAGACAGGAGCTCCAGGTGTATGTTGAAGTTGAACCTGAATACAGTCTCTTATAATGCTCACGGCATTTGCTGCTTTGCCCGACGGAGGGACGTACACAACACAGATCAAAATGTTCCCAAACTCTCTGGGTAGGTAAAAGGGTCTCAAACTTAAACAAAAGAGTTCAATGTCTTGATTACATACCGTGGATTTAACTGTCGTATGACTACACCAGCGGTCATTAACAAACACACAAATGCCACCGCCTTTGCTCTTCCCCGAGGTGGCAGATCTATCCGCCCGAATAAGAGAGAAACCTTGTACCTCTATCAGCGAGCTGGGCATCTCAGGGCGAAGCCAAGTTTCAGTGAGCACCAGAAGACCTGCGTCCCGGGAACTCAAAGCATGCTTTAGCTTTAATGCGTAGTTCTTCCATCTTTTGTTGTAACGATCTAACGTTGCTCAGGATTATTGCAGGTAACGGCGGTCTGCAACCGCGTCGTCGAAAACGCTGTCTGACGCCACCTCTTTGACCTCTTTTCCGCCGGCGTTTGCTTTCCACTCTCCTAACTTTCAGGCAATCCGGAAGGTCCACAGGCGGATTGTAATCAACTGAACGGTACCGGAGCAGATCCTCTCTCGTGTATGTTAGTGTTTGGTCGTTGCTCCACCTGCACGCCATTGTGTGCGAGTAACAGACTGATACCAGATGCGCGATAAACAAACCAATAAAAAGCCTTATAAATATCGCCATGTCGACGACTTACTTTAGAAATTAACTGATCTTGAAAATTAAAAGTGTCTAATCCTCTCAAAAACTCAAAAACTTAAGAAATACCAGCAACAGCATGAGTCCGTGTCGCCAGCCGTGCAGCGCCACCGGAAGTCCCCATTTATTCAGTTTATCCTACATGTTCCTGCCTTTCCTTCTTTCTAATGTACCTGTAGTGATTTGAAATAGTTCAATAGAGGCGATGAACTGTAATAAAGCAGAATGAGCTCCGACTCAGCAGAAAACCACACAGCAGCTTCAGCTGAGCTGTCAATCAGCAGCAGCAGCCTTATCTGTCCACTGCAGGGGATGATGGGAGGTCTGAGGACCTGTTAGAAACCACGTGGCCCTCGTCTGATCTCACAGCTCGTCCTTGTTTGGCCTCAGCTGCATCAAAGCGCCACTTCTCCCCAGGTTCACCAGAGGAAACACCACTGCACACAATGCTTTTCCTCCCAGCTGCTGCTCTGTGCTGTCTGTGTTCAGGTGAGTGTTTCCAGCCAATCAGGAGCCAGCAAACTCCACCTGGAACAAACACTGTCACACTGACCTTCATCTATCTGTCTGTGTCTCTACAGCGCTGGTTGCCATGGCAGCAGAGCTGATTCAGGAGGATTTAACATTGACCAGGAGAGTTGGTGAAAACGTCTCCTTCAGCTGTGATACTGACCAGTGTACCAGCTTTAGTGCTTACTGGTACCAGAAAAAAGACACAGAAACATTCACAAGGATTCTGGAGATTGTTAGGAGTAGTTGTAATATAAATTATAGGTACAATCATTCTCAGATAGATGATTTCTCAGCTGTGAATAAACAGATCGGCTGTGAGTTGCAGCTCCAGAAAGTTAAAGTCTCTCATTCAGCCACCTACTACTGCACCTGTTGGAAGAGAAGCACCCACAGTGAGAAATGATCCCTGCAGCCTGAACAAAAACCAGCAGATGTCAAACAGTGTTTGTGACAGGAAGAGAGCAGTAAACCACAGCCCAGGTTCACATATTTCACCTCCATCTCAGCCAGAGTCACAAACATACTGAGCTGAGGGATTTATTTAATATTCTATTGATTTCTATTTGATCAGATATTCCAGCAGGTTTCTTGTTGTTCCACACAGTGAGGACAAACTAGCAGCACAGAAGCACAATGAGCAAACAAGATAAAGAGGAAACAGCTTTCAGGACTTAAACACTAAAGACTACTACTAGTTGTAGGGTTTTAAGAGGTGACAGTTAGCCAACTTATCACTTTGAAATGTGTTTTATACTTTTTATTTGTCCCAGTCAGTTTCACACAGCCTGTCGCAGCAGTTAAAATAAACAGGTTTCATTTCTCTTATGTGAGTCTGAACATTATGATCATATAGTTTGGTAGACCTGTTGAAATTAAGTTTAATGTGAATGTGTTTATTTTAGGTTAGCAGCTATCTTGTATGATAGAAACTGGCCATAGAGCTCCACCTTTTGCTACCTGGGCAGGTAATGTGGGGGAGTTTTCAGCAGCCTACATGATTCAGTCTTTCAACCACCAGCCTGTTACATTTACATTTACTCAGTTAGCTGAAGCTTTTTATCCAAAGAGACTTACAGTTGCTATATATGTCAGAGGTCGCACGGCTCTGGAGCAAATCAAGCGTAGTGTTAGTTCAGGCAGGCAACGAAGTCAAGCTCAGCTCACAATATCCAGCACATCAGCTGATAGCTAATGAGAATTTAGCCCATAAGAATCAACAATGCTAACATGCGCCGCTGCTGTTGTTGCACTCTGGGCGTCATATTGCTGCTCATAGAGCCACACAGACGCAGTGCAGGCAGCTAGAGCCAAACAAACATGTCGTCAAGGTTCGGATATTTTTCACTGTTTCAGAAGAAGACAGCGCATTGCATATGGCATCAGTCCTTCCCTCTGTGGCTGCTGTGATCACTGCAGGTAACTACGGGCCAATCTAAGCTAAACAGTTAAACTCCAGACAGCTTTCATTTAGCTTGCTGAACATCTAGCTAACAGCCAAGCTAGCGTTAGCGAGGTGTGATTTTCTAATAGAGGATGAGCGATGTGGACAGAGCAGATCTAATAAACACCTTCTACATGTTGTGCGTTAAACAGATGGATCAAGTCTTGTCTTTTACTCGGGAGCTTCTATTGCACGTACTACAGTAACGAGGGCAGCTGTCGCCAACTCCAGTAGTTCAGAGTTACCTTCACTTCACCGTCTCCACCGCAGCCTATCTCTGCGCTGGCCGTGTGTGTTTACAGCTAACAGCTGATGGAGTTACTAAATACTGGGTCCAAAGATGTTATTTTAAGTTTTCATCAGTCAGGAAGTTTTTACACAGAGCTGAAGTCGGTCTCCTCTTCTCCAAAACAAGCAGAACAGCTGATTACAGCAGGTAATAAAGCTCGTTAAACATCACGTTCCTCTGACGCTCAGGCGACACAGACGTGATGCTGCAGCTGATCTGCTGGAAATGTTTTAATAACCTTCCAAACTGTCGCCATTTTATTTTTGTGTTCTTTCTCTGTGCTGGAGGTATTTTATTTTTGTTTTATCCAGTTTGTTATTAAATGTGTAACAAACTTTATGTGTCTCTTCATTATACTCCCACACTGAAAAGCTGCTTTAATGGTCAAGCACAGCCTGTAGTTTTTCATTATATTCCAATTAAATCTGATGTTCATTTATAAATGTTGCTCATGGATCGATACTAAATAATGATGCCAGTCCATCACTTTGTATCTTCACAGGTCTTTAGACCACCGTAGAAACGCACACAACAGTGGGCTGAAGGAACCTTTTAGTTCCTTGAAAAGAGATCTGAGGACTAAAAAGTCCTTTTGGTCGAAACACGGTTTATATCTTTAAAACCAGCACGGACCTGCCCGGTATGGGGGAGGACGACCGATATTCGTGCAAAATGCAAAAGAGAAATCCATGTTTGATCCTAGAATTTTGTTACCCTATCCATGCTACACACCCCGTGAAGCTAGGAGGCTCAGCCAGAACGTCAAACCAACCATTTTTATCCACAGCAAACACACATCAAACACCAAGCATCTAAATGAGCTTCTATCACAACATAAATCGCTCTGTAATCACTGTACATGGCTGCACTTATTGCCTTCTAGATACCTCTCATCTCATCCCACACCGCCATCAGCAACCACTCTAAAGAAAGCTCAGCTCCAGCTCTGATCAGCTGTGTAGCTCAAATCACTCAAATCACCAAACTCACAGAGTTATTAGCCGGATAATAATAACAACAAACACACCAATATACATATACAGTTACAACCGCTGACTTACTTTTTCCATATTTGCTGTTCTCTGTATGTGGAAATAACTGCAGGCAGCCATCTTGGTATTGTACAATACCTCTGAGCTGTTAACCTCTTGGAAACAGACACCTATTTCCAAGAAAAATGCCCAAATAAATCAGTAATAACTCCTCAACCATTAGGCCGAGATGCATAATTCTCCTTTGAAAGGTCAGAGGAATATGACACCTTTTTATTTTGCTAATAAAGACTAAATTGAGATGCACTAAAGGAAAATATGATATTTTCATCCTCACCTGGTTTAAAATCTATATTACAATAACAATATCACCATCAAAACCATCATCCAACTCATTAGAATGTAACTGAATATCTTCTCATACACCTGGAATACAACTGTAACTGTAAATGTGAAAGAAACTCATATACAACAGTTATTACACAGTAAACAAAAACATACCTGTGAATGTTCATATTTTGGTCATATTTACTGTTTATATGTTCACTTTTATTGGGAGTTTTCTTCAAAACACTATTTCTGTCCAAAGAACCATGTTCCAAATAACATAAAGCTTCTAAAACATTGAAATATTGATAAAAACCTTTAATATTAATTTTCCTATGACCTAAAGAGCTCCCATGCTTTACAGGCACAACTTGAGAACAGAACCTCCTACTTTAACAGACGAATCGTTTGATATATCGGATGTCTGTGTAGCTCCTACGGATCAGCCAGCAAACGACGATAAAGAGCGTCTGTTCCAAAGCAACACTTCTCCTCTCCTTCAGTCTCTGCTGAGAAACCAAACTTAATAAATGATAAAGTGCAGGTATTCTCCTGGTCCTTATCCTGGATTACATTCCATCTTTAAAGATGTTTGTTCAGCTGTAACCTGACGGGACAAAGTGCAGGTGGCAACAACTGAAGATGAAACTATGGATCAAACAGATAAAACACAGTTTACTCATGGACCTGTGATTGGAAAGTCTCAGTCCGACCCAGTAGGTTAGTAATTATTTCATGCAGTGGAAAATGTGACGTCTTTTTTGGGCTACATAAAAACATCTGGTCACAATCCTGTCCTGAGTGCTGTGTTTTGGGTTTTTATTCTGAGGGTTTGGTTTTGTATCTGCATGTTAGTTCTGTCATCTGTTCCGTTTAGTTCTGAGTTTATTTATTCATCAGTTAGGTATCTCTTATTTAGTCTATGTTTTGGTTCCATGTCTTTGTTCCCAGTCCAGTGTTTGTGTCTTAGTATTTACTCCTTTGTACTTCAGTGTTGTTGTTTTGATCTGTCCAGTATCTGTCTTAGAGTTGTTGAGTCTTGGGTTCGGTCCTGTCTTGTCCTTTATCCAGTATCTGTTAGTCTGTTGTGTTTTGGTATTTTCCTGATTTCAGTTCTGTTCCAGTCTCATGTATTAGTTTCTGTACCATCATGCTTGAGTTCTGTCTGCTTGTCTATTTATGTTCTCTGCCAGTTTCATTAATTAATCTGATTTTGTTCATTCTGCTCTAGTCTCTGTGTGGCCTCGTTAGTCCTGATCCCAGTCCTTTTTGTTGCTCCCGCCCTGCTCGTTAGTCCCTGTGTATTAATGTTTGGTGTTTCTGTTCATTCCCTGCCCGGTCATTGTAGCATGTCGACACTCTGTCTTGTGATATTCTGTTTGCCTGCCCTGCCTGTTTCTGTGGATTTGGATTTCTGTTGGATCACCTGTTTATTTGGATTGTTATTTTTGGATTCAGCCACTCTGTAGTAAGTTTGCTGACTTTCTGTTTGTTTAATTAAACCTTGGAACGTTACCTGCATTTTCCGTCTCCTGCATTTGGGTCATCCAACCTGTTTCGCCACCACACATTCCTGACACATTTTATTTTGTCGGCTACTAAATAAAATGCTTTTCTCATCTGGACCACAAACTACAAAAACACTCACAGGTCTGCTAAATAGACCCTGTGGAGGTCATGTGACCAGTTCATTCCATTTTAAGAAGGTAAAACACACCTCAATGATATTTAAACATCTTCATCACAGGAATGAACTAAAATCTAGTGTCTCATTAAGTCCATGAGGCTCAATCGTGTTCAATTCATGAATCCAAAAAGCTTCCCTTCTTAAAAGTTGGTTAATCATGTTACCCCCTCTTGGATCAGGACTCAGTCTTTCAATGCCAATAAATTTGAGTGAAGTAGCAGAACCATGTGTTTTCTCTTTATAATGTCTAGCAATGGTATAATCCATGTTCCCATTTCTAATGGCTGCCTTATGCTCTGCCACTCTCAATTCCACTCCTCCTCAGCAGGTTAGCTTCACAGCATCATTGTCGGAGTTACAGATCTAGGGTTTGTCTGATCTGTCTTTGAAACTGAGAACCCAGAGTTTCCCTCATCTCAGACTGAACATACATAGAGTTCTGAAACGAGGCCCAGGACGAGGACGTAGATACAAAACCAACGTAACAAAGAATAACAGAGTGAAAACTAGGAGCAGAACATGGCAGAAAGACTCAAATCAGGATCAACAATACAGGACAGAACAGTTGAACATCAATCAGCTCCAACTCCAACATGATCTGCTCAGTTTCAGTCACTAACGTTTGTAGCAGCCTACACCAGCGAAGAAGAAGAAACTCATCACAGTGGAACATAGAAACCCCACCAACTATTGTTTTGGTGCTGTAACTGCAGAGCGACGCAGACACAACACACAAATATAAATGCTCACGATGGCACGTAGCCTACAGCGCAGACTCAACGCAAAGTATAAATGGACTTTAGTCTGGTTGTACAGGTTTTAGGTAGAGCTTTGGAAAGTAAGAATGCTTTCAAAAATAGACATGTTAATAGATTTTACTTAGAAATGAACTAAAATGCAAAGTCTGTGAACAGTGCACATAGTTTCTGAAGGAACTCTGCAGGCAGGTCGGCCCAAACATCTTGGAGAACTCCCCACAGTCCTTCTGTGGATTCAGGCAGCCTCAGTTTCTTCTCTCTCTTCATGTGATCCCAGACAGACTGGATGATGTTGAGATCAGGGCTCTGTGGGGGCCACACCATCATTTCTTCTTTAGGCTGATAATAGTTCTTAATAACTCTCTGTATGTTTGGGGTCGGTGTCATGCTGCAGAATAAATGTGGGGCCAATCAGATGCCTCCCTGATGGTACTGCATGATGAATAAGTATCTGCCTGAACTTCTCAGCATTTAAGAAACCATCATTCTGACCAAATGCCCAACTCTGTTTGCAGAAATGCAGCCCCAAACATGCAGGAACCTCCACCGTGCTTCACTGCTGCCTGCAGACACTCATTCTTGCTGTGGCTCAGTAGGTAGAGCGGGTTGGCCGTTAATCGGAATGTCGGCGGTTCAATCCCCGGCTCCCCCAGGCTATGTGTTGAAGTGTCCTTGGGCAAAATACTGAACCCCAAATTACTGCTGGCAGCTGTTCCACCAGTCTATGAATGTGAGTGAATGGTGAATGCAGATGTAGTGTGAAAGCGCTTTGAGAGAGCGAAAAGACTAGAAAGGTGCTAAACAAATACGAAGCATTTACATTTATTTTTGAAACCATTGTTAGTTCTTAAGTCAAATCAACAAAGTGAATTAATGAAGTGAATCCTCTGAGGACCAAGAATGTCTGAACAATGTCGTGGAAATTATATTCCTGGTGGGGGGTTGAGCAAAGAATTGAGTTACAACCAACTGTTGTCTTTGAAGAATTTATTTAACAAAAGAGAATAAACAGAGAAGAACTAAAACACATATACAGCTGGTCCAGAGACCTGCTGCCTAGGGCGGCATCGGCCGTCTGGCCCTGAGCAAAGGGATGCATGATCATTTACACAGTCTAGGTTTCTATGTTTTGGGGAACAGAGATCCTCTCTCAGCCTTGAATGAACATTCCAGGAGAGGAGAGGAACAACAAGAGGAGGAGAACACCAAAACAATCTCACAGCTCTGACCTAAACCCTAGTAAATGTGGACAGACTAAGAGGAGGAGTATAGGAGAGGACAGGTTAAGGATAAAAACACTATACATATCTGTAACAATAATAGTAATAATAATGATAATATTAAAAGATCATACATAAAAGATTAAATTTAAAAGACACAATTTTCTGCCATAACAAACAACATATCAGTCCATCCTTTCTTCCAGGTCTGATCCATCTGGACTAAAGTAGTGGACCTGCAGACATCAGCATCCACAGAGCAACACTGCTAGTGTGTCTAAAAAGACAATAAAAGCAGAGACAGTCATGTTGATATGAACATTAGAGAAACACATCATGCAGCTGAAATATGATCCTGGTTCATCATCTGGACTCGTTCACCTCAGCTGACACATTCAGCAGCTGACAGGTTTTTGTATCAGTCTGTTTCACTGTGGGAGGAAACTTCAACTTCATCTTTGGCTCTGGAACTAAACTGTATGTAACAGGTAAGAATCAACATTTTCCTTCATATGTTTTAATTGAATAAGTTGAAAATGTGTTTTAATGACTTTCTGCTGCTTCAGGCTTCACATGTTAGTTTGTTCATAATTAGTAGAGAGTTCTTGCAGCCGTGCAGCTATTGTTACATAAAAAGGTTCATAATTCCTGAAAAGATGTTTAAATCTCAGGGAGGAAGATATTGACAAAGTTACAAATATACAGTATTTGGTCTCTCAGTGATTCAGCACCGTCTCCTATTTTTGAAAACAACAAAATTAATATTAGAAAACAATATTTGTATCAAAAACATAACTTTCAATATGTTGTATGGGATAATGAATAAATCATATTTAAATGGTGAGATTGACCTCCTAACATTTAAAGAGATATTGAAAATTATATTACAATAAATATAATTTATGCATGCTAATTTATATATTTCTATACATGAAATAGCATGACATGATATGGCACACACAAAGATTTGCATCTTAAAATACTTTTAACATAAATATTTTGGAGATGCTCAACATGATCAAAAATAGATAACAGTAAAAATGTTTAGGAAAATATATGGTGGTAAAAATTATGTATCTGATACATTATAATTTTAATGAGACATTATTACATTGTATTAAATGTTATCAGTCAAAAGTGAATTTCCCCTCTGGGATCTATACAATCTGATTAAATATTTTAAAATGTCTTTATTCACGTTTCACATATTAAACCACGAAATTGTTGTTGTAATTCATTTTTGAGTGATTAGAATAAAGTTTTGTTTATAAATATATGTTACGCTATACATAATGTAATCATCAACATGACAACTGCATTGTCAATAAATATGTAATTTTGTATAATATGTATTTTAACTGTAACATGGTATAGTTTATAGTAAACATTATTTTTGAGACAATAAAGGTACATATCATGATTATGTTATATTGTAATGTACTCATATTATTGTTTTATATATAGAGAAACTGTAGCTCATAAATCTTAATATATCATGCGTTTTGTGTTTTATATCAAAATATACAAAGTTACAAATAAATACAAAAAAAATACAAATACAAAGTTTAAAAAAAATTAGGAAGTTACTGTTGTTTGTTGTTAGAGTAAAGTCTGCAATATTAAATATACAATATGTTATAAATGTTGTAATCATCAAAATTACAATTTATTTTACGTGAAAGTAAAACTTACCTTTATTACAATATGTATATTAACCCTAATATATTTTACTCTGTGGCATCTCGTAAAGACCAGAATTGCTAGCTGGCTAGCTACGTTGGTGTTAAAGGTGCTGACAGCCCCCTGAAGCCCCCTACGCTTATCATAACCATCAGAAATGTTAGTGCCTAAACCTAAGTCACTGACTTTATGCATGTCGACCGGCTGTGAGGCCAATGTGCACAGCTCCTTTGTGTTGCAGCGATGTAGCAAATAGTTGGCGTTTCATACGGATGCTGAAGGGTACCTTTAGCGTAAAATAATTACACTGTCTGAAAGCGTCGGTAATGAAGCACTGAGATGAGAATGTGTTGAATCTAGTTTATGTAGTGAACTGCTGAATAAGTAAGTTTCTTTTCTTTCCTCATAATAATAATAAAATATTATTGTTATGAATTTATATGACATGATGCGTGTGTGTGATATGAAGGTGAATCCAGTACATGTAGTGAACTGTGTGCTGTATTGATGAGGAGCTCAGTGATCAGAGTCCATGTAGTTTCCAGGATCAGACTGAATGCAGTGCTGGAAGCTGCTGTTGACTGTGTGAATGTGTGTCTGTGCTGCTTGTTGCTGCTGTCAAACTTCAGATGAGCAGGTAGTGAAGCCCGTGGTGAGCGTGTACCCAGCAGCATCCAGAGCCCACCTGGAGGGGAAGAGCTCCCTGCTGTGTGTGGCCTCAGACATGTTTCCTCCTCTGGTCCGGTTCTCCTGGAAAAGACGAAAGGTGAACGAGTCTCTGGAGGAGCCGGCACCTGTTGATGATGATGATGATGATGATGATGATGATGATGATGAGGAGGAGGAGGAGGAGCAGCTGGAGCTCAGAGAGTCGGGACGCAGCGCCGCCATCAGAGTGATTGATCGGGATGCTCTCTACACATATAAATACCGCTGCTACGTCCAGCACGAGGGGGGGGAAGTGGAGGCCCAAACAGAACAAGGTAATGAAGGCTTGGTGACTGTGTTCAGCAGAGATTCAGCTTCATGTGGAGACGCTGTCAAAGAGAGCAGAGGAGCAGAGGACTGACATTTCTTTCTGACTCCTTTTCTGTTTCAGAGGTTCCAGTGGCCTCCTGTCCTCCAGAGAGAGAGCCAGCAGACCTGGCAGCTCTGCAGCAAGCTGACTGTAAGATCACCTGCTGCCTCTCTGCATAGACAGCTCCAATGTTCTGCTGCAGTTTGGACTGCTAGTCCAACTCATAATAACCTGTGTCTTTTTTAAATATGGACTTTCCATTTGATCCTTAAGGGACTTTAATTATCAGAAACTGTAGTTAGTTGTCAATTATAATAAATAATTATAAGTTAATTCTAGCTCTTCATTTTAAAAAAAAGAAATTCAGATCCTGTTTAGGGCCCCTAAACAGCATGGTCGGGCCCTGACTCGTATTTGTAGCCGACCCGTCTTCATGTAAAGCTGGAAAGGTCCAAAGTATACTAATGATATTCTGATGTCTCTTTCTGTCTGTCTGTCAGTGTCCTTCCAGTCTCAGTGCAGGGTGAAGCTGCTCTGCCTGCTGTACACAGTGCTGATAGTGAAGAGTCTGGTGTACTGCTGTGGACTCTCTCTGCTGAGGATCCTCTGAAACAACGGACCGTACTACATACTGACTGACTGTTTGCTGCTCGCCTTTTCTCGTCATCAAATCTCATCAATTTATCTCAGTCATCACTTTGATCAGCAGTCGGAGATGTAAGATACAATGTGCACAGGTTAGATAGAGTCATTCTAAAAATATAAACACATCCATACTATACTGTATTCTGATGCTCTTTTTTATTTCCAGTTGTAATTGTGACTTGTACAATAATAGAAAATGAAACTGAATAATTAGCTGTCTGCTAGATATGTTGTTTAGAGTATTGTTCTGTTCTTGTCTCTCTTTTTAATACATTATGCAGAGTATGGCAGGTTTGTCATATTATTTCAGTGTATCTTTCTCAATAAACTGAAAATTCACAGCGTCTGTGTCTTGTAAAAATCCTTGTTTTTTCATTTCAGTTTGACTTCATATCAAATAATCAGAAACCGAATCAACCTCATTGGCCATGTGTACAAGTAATTTGACAGCTACAAGTAATTTGACTCTAGTTGTAAGTAGCTCTCAATATACTTTCACACAGCGCAGAGAACAAATGTCGAGGCAGCTATGAATTTAAGCAAACGGCTAAACAAGGTAAACAAAGCTAAACAATGATGAGCAAACACACATGTACAAGTCAGCAGGTATGGGTGTGCCACCAGGTTCAGTGCTGACTCCCTTTTATAATTGTGTCAGTGTGGATGTAAAACTCTACGCTGATGACACTGTTGTTTACACACATGAACAAACAGCAGAGCATTTGTGAAGCTACAGCTGCTATAAAATGATCCCACAGCGACTGAAGTCTGAATGTTGGCAACAAGATGGCTGTTTATTTCTTATAAACCAATAAAATAGAGCTTAACTCTTACAGGTTTATCAGGGTGAAATAGATTTACTGAAGTTACTGATTATATGTAAACTAAGATTTGTCTTCATTTTACACATTTAAAGACCGAGTCAAAAAAGATTAATAACAGATCAAAGCTGAGACAGTGAGTACTGAGCACTGATATCAACCTAAACTTCCTGGAATGATTATTTAACCAGAGTCAATGTTTGTAACTGTCATTGTGTTGTTAATGTGAAAAAGTGCAGCTAGCGGTGAGGAGGCTGCAGAGCAGAAACCCACACAGCCCGTCTGCTGCAGGAAAGGAAGTGCTGATTGGCTGTCAACAGTTTTTGATGAGTCCTAATAACCACTGAGAACAGATTCATATCTGCTGCTGTACACACTCATCAACTCCTCTCCCTCTCTGTAGCTGTTTGTCTTTTCTCTTGTTGTCTGGAAGCCTTTTTTCCACTGAGCCCTCCACCCACACAGAGTTGAACTGAGTCCAGAGACCAACAATGACGACCCACCTGGAGGTCACGTCCATGGACTTTATTTCTGGGGATTTTAGCCATCAAAGGTGAACTTTACAGTTTACACTTGGTGTTGATGAGAGCCAACAAGTTCTCATACAAACAGGACTAAAGGCTTCTTTGTCAGAGCCAGAAACAGAAACACATTTTGTCACAATCCATCCAATAGTTGTTGAGGTATTTCAGGAAGGGCTTGGTAACAGGAGCTGAAGCAGCAGCAGCTGTAAAAGGCCTCGTAGTTAAAGCACAGCGTGTCATATACCAACGATTTGAGAAAGAGTAACAAAACGTAGGTATTTGACGGAAAAGGTACCCTTTACGGAAGCGTCTCTATGAGACGATCCGGGGCGTCCCGTGATAAAGGTGTTGCTACGTTCATGATAAAGGTGTTGACAGCCCCCCGAAGCCACTGCTCTTACCACAACCATCAGAAATGTTAGTGCCTAAACCTAAGTCACTGAATGTTTGCATGTCGACCGGCTAACCCTACAGCTGCGCACATCAGCCGTCCCTCCCTTGTGTTGCTGCAACGTAGAAATGGGGGTGTTTCATGCGGACGCTGAAGAGTACCTTTAGGGTAAAATCCTTACTCTTTGTCACGCTGGCTGAAAGCGTCAGTTATGACGCATTGAGAAGAGAACGTGTTGTAAAGCAGTGTGTTGTTGTAGCCACTAGAGAGCTGCAGTACTCCAAATACACACTGCATACTAATTATATTATACTACATACTGATCATAATAGTGTACTGTTTTAGTATACAAATAATCAATAAGTCAACAATAGTCAAACAAATCCAAGAGGGCACACCTGGGTAACATGTTAGAAACTAAAAATACAGGAGCAGGTAACAAGAAAGCAGGAACAGGCACAGATGGCTGGATGCAAAGTAACAGAGCCACACTGACAATCAGGTTGTTATATATATATTTATGCCAACATAAATATATATATAGATAATACACACATAAAAACATTATGTGTTAGAAGCAGTAGTAAAAGTTGTAACAATAATAATACTAACAAAAGTAGTAACAGTACCAGTTGAATTATTAGCAATACGAGTACAAACGGACCACAGCTTGAAGGAGTTGTGTGTTTTATTCCTGACATTGGCTGATGCTGAATTGGTAGAAGCACAGCTGCAATGATTTGATTAAGTGAAGAGTTAATCAATAGAAACTATTTTGGAATCAAATCATCTTTGTGGACGATTAATCAAGGAATCAAAACCGGTTAAATGACATTGAAGGTCCAGTCAGTTAGTTGAACCACATAAGCAGAATTCCTCTTTGTAGTAGTTGCAGCAGCCACAGTAGTAGTAATAATACTGATAATGGTAGTAGAAGTAGTAAAGGCCTTGTGTGTGAGTCAGTGTGTTGCAGCCACTAGAGGGCAGCAGTGTGAAGGACTTGATGTACACAGTAACAGCAGTACAGCAGTTGGAGCAGCATTAGTATTAATAGCAGAAGTAGCTGTTAGTGAATAATTTCTGGGTACTGTGACTCAGGTTTCACCAGGTCATTATAGGATCGACTGCTGAGCTAAAGTCAGCCAAAGGTGACAGCCAGCCTCTCTCCAAAATGTAGCTCAGACTCATGAGTCTTTTCTCTGTCTGCTTTGGATGGATGGACTTTGTGGCATTTAGTTTTTTATAATCCTGTTGTTGAGCTGTCTGAGCTGTTGGTTTCATAATGTTCAGGTGAAACAAGCTGTTGCAGCGCTGTTCTCCCAAGTAGCGAAGCGGTCTAGAGATCTGGATTTTACCCAGGTGACCCGGTTTCAATTCCAGCTTTGGCGATAGGTGGTGTAGCTGCTCTTTCTTTCTGTTCTTTTACACAGCGTGAAGAAAAGTTTTGAATCCGTAACTTCTCTTTTACCAAACCTGAGCTCTCTTAAAGAAAATCAGCACATTTGGACCTCAGAGAAGAACTCTCTAACAAGGCAAAGAGTTCCCCGAGAGGACTTTTGAAAAATAATTTGAACATTGGTGTCTCACTTACAAACTATATCTTGTCCATTTGGCCAGATAGCCTAGTGGTTAGTGTTTCTCCTTTCCTTTCACGAGACCTGGATTCACTTCTTGGTGTGGCGACAGATTTTTTCTTTTTTGTAGATCTCTTCTTGTGCCGAGATAATCAACATCACTTTTGTAATCAGTCAGTCCAGGTGGCAGTGAAGAGGTCAGGGTCAACTGGCAACAGGAAGCCACACAGATAGAGTTTAGCGTTGTGGAGACCAACAGTCCTTCCAATAGTTCTACCCTTGGTGCCAAGGTCACAAAGAGAGGACTTCATTTCACCTTCATCTACCTGCAGGGAAAGAAAACTTTACAAAGAGTCCAAATGGCTGTCCTGGATCAGAGGTTTCGTTGAAGTAGATCCAGCTAAAAGCACAGAGCTGTAAACAACGATTACAATTGGACAATACACAATATTCTGACAGTGAAAATGCTGAATCAAATAATGTCAGAATTTTTCACACGTGGCCCTAAACTTACTTTATTGATGCTTGTAAGTGGCTTTAGATAAAAGCATTTTCCAAAGGAGTAAATGTAAAGTGAACATGTTGGAAGTGATTATGTTCAAACGCCACACAGGTGTTTGCGCAGTTTGAAGCTGTGACAAGTTTACAGCGGCCCAAGATGGGGATTGAACTGACAACCTGTTGCACATTAAAAGGGTAACTCAAAGTCTGCTGTGCTACCAAGTGAACCACAGAACCAGGCTGGTGAAAAATGTTGCAGTTTCACTAATTGATGTAAAAGGGCATCTGCTTTAAGAGAGAAGCTTTGGACCTGTTATTTTGGTATTTTTAGTAGCTGAGCATGAGAACTTATGGCCTGAGTCCACACTCACAAACACGCTGATTTTGCAAGTTTTAAAAATGGGAAGACGAATGTGGGTTGCCTTTCAATTAAAGTTTAATCTAAGAAACTAGACCTCTGTTGAGGAAGATGTTGGCATTTTGAGAGAGAAAAGCCTTGTGGCCACATATTGATGCCTGTTATGTGCTTATGGCCTTTGCAAGTGAACCGCAAGGATGCTGGTGGCTAATTTGCTAAATTGAACGCAGCGGAAATTCACGACGAGAAACGCGCACAGACGGTTTAGTTTTATTGGTTGTTTGTTGAGTTTAGTTTGAAGATTTTTCACGCACCTCAAGCTGAGTCGAGGTTTGATCCCACGTCTCCAGGTCCCCGGTCGGCGTCCTTCCCCACTGGACCATCTTCAGCGCGCTGATGAAGACCAAGATCCAGAGAGAGGAAGAAGATCAGACTGAGGGAGGAACCTGCAGAAACTTCACCTTCATCAGTCTGGGGAGGAAACTTTGGATGGATGGACTTTCTGGCATTTAGTTTTGTATAATCCTGTTGTTGAGCTGTCTGAGCTGTTGGTTTCATAATGTTCAGGTGAAACAAGCTGCTGCAGAGCTGTTCTCCCAAGTAGCCAAGCGGTCTAGAGATCTGGATTTTACCCAGGTGACCCGGGTTCAATTCCAGCTTTGGCGATAGGTGGTGTAGCTGCTCTTTCTTTCTGTTCTTTTACACAGTGTGAAGAAAATTTTTGAATCTGTAACTTCTCTTTTTACCAAACCTGAGCTCTCTTAGAGAAAATCAGTACATTTGGACCTCAGAGAAGAACTCTCTAACAAGACTATGGCTGCGTTCCAAAAGTCAATAAAATCTCCTTTCCTAACCACCTTTCCTTGACCTTGATGGAAAACGTCATTAGGTCAAGAAAAGATGTGAAGGAGAATCCATAAGGACTCAGGAAAAGACGACCGCAGGGCTCAGAGAATCCGACTGCTCTTTTCCAGGCGATGTACTTATGTGACGGCGGATGTTACTGACGTTACCTGTCGTGATGAAATTACAATGTTCTGAAGATGAAGTACAAAAGCTCATCTTTGACTCTAGCTCGTGTTGTTTTAATGCAGGCCGCCTAAAGGTGGACAACACGGTGGAATATATTACTTCACAATCAAGACAGCAAAAAGGCCCATAGGGTACCAGTCACTAAATAATGGAAAGGGTTGTCACATTGAGAATGCTTGCTCACACTCACCCTCCTGCCCACCCAGTTTTATCAACATGAATCACAATTATTGTATGTAGGGATTGTATTATTTTATTCACAGAAACACATCGTTCACTCTGGAAACATTTCAAACTGGTCCAAACGTTTTGAGAACTCACCCCAGCTCTTATCATGGCTGCCACTTAAATACTTCCGCTTCACTTCACTCAGTTAGGAACCTTTCTAAGCAAAAAAGACTTTTTGACCGCAGCCCTAATGTCTCTAAAAACACATTTCCTCGTTCCTTCTCTCCTCGCTTGGTTTCCTTGCGTCTTTCCATGCATCCCCAGTGGGTGGGACTAAGATGTAAGTGAGGGAAACGTGGATGCAATTAAGAGACCTGAGAAGCACCCATAGAAAACAAAACCAAAACCCTACAAACGAGTAAAGGATTTCCTGTGTGGGGCTGAGGGAGGGACAGAAAGGTGGAAGGTCACCTGCACCAACAACACTTGTTCTCCACAGTAACAGCAGGACAGTAGTTGGAGCAGTAGTAGGTTAGCATTGATAGCAGCAGCAGTAGGATCAGGTGGAGACGCAGTGTGTTGTTGTTGTAGACACTAGAGGGCAGCAGTGTGACAGTTATAATCCTGACAGCAGCAGCACAGAACAGATAGAAGTACTGTCAGAAACTGGAGCACGAAAACTACAAGTTTAAAATGAGGGCTGAGTGTAAAAAACATCTTGGAACAACATAAAGATAATTCACAATATAAACGTTCTGTAATTATATAAAATATTAAACACTTAGTCACTCAGTCAGGACATGTGGCTGTGTGATTAACAATTGAACATGTAGGTACAGGTTCAGGTTATCCTTTATATAAACTCCTGAAAATATACATACATGAACAAATACAAAATTTTGGTTTAACAATGTTTGAAACCCATGAAACACAATGAAAACATGTTCCTGACTTGAAATAATTATTTTCACTGTTAGAATAAGCCGAGTTTGTAGTTTTCCTTCTTTCTAATGTACCTATAGTGATTTGAAATAGTTCAATAGAGGAGATGAACTGTAATAAAGCAGAATGAGCTCCGACTCAGCAGAAAACCACACAGCAGCTTCAGCTGAGCTGTCAATCAGCAGCAGCAGCCTTATCTGTCCGCTGCAGGGGCTGATGGGAGGTCTGAGGACCTGTTAGAAACCACGTGGCCCTCGTCTGATCTCACAGCTCGTCCTTGTTTGTCCTCAGCTGCATCAGAGCGCCACTTCTCCCCAGGTTCACCAGAGGAAACACCACTGCACACAATGCTTTTCCTCCCAGCTGCTGCTCTGTGCTGTCTGTGTTCAGGTGAGTGTTTCCAGCCAATCAGGAGCCAGCAACCTCCACCTGGAACAAACACTGTCACACTGACCTTTATCTATCTGTCTGTGTCTCTACAGCGCTGGTTGCCATCGCAGAAGAGCTGATTCAGGAGGATTTAACATTGACCAGGAGAGTTGGTGAAACTGTTTCCTTCAGCTGTCAGAGAACTGAGCAGTGTGACAGTAGCAGTAATGTATACTGGTACCAGAAGAAAGACACAGAAACTTTCACAAGAATTCTGCGGATTGTTAGGGGTAGTTGTACCGTAGCTCAGAGGTTTGATCATCCTCAGAAAGATGATTTCTCAGCTGTGAAAAATCAGAACGGCTGTGAGTTGCAGCTCAAGAAAGTTAAACTCTCTCATTCAGCCACCTACTACTGTTCCTGTTATAAGTATGCTGCCCACAGTGAGAAATGATCCCTGCAGCCTGAACAAAAACCAGCAGATGTCAAACAGTGTTTGTGACAGGAAGAGAGCAGTAAACCACAGCCCAGGTTCACATATTTCACCTCCATCTCAGCCAGAGTCACAAACATACTGAGCTGAGGGATTTATTTAATGTTCTATTGATTTCTATTTGATCAGACATTCCAGATATTTGCTACCTGGGCAGGTAATGTGGGTGTTGGAATCTTTATGTATATGAGTTATCCCATATTTACTCAGTACATGGAAATACATGTATGGAAATATAAGCCTTGTATACTTCTCCTCCACATTCAGTAGTTGCCCAACAAGGTGTCCAGTTATCATTTTCATCTGCTACTACCCAGCCAGCAATGACATGTGGGGCCCAGATGGGTTAAGTAGGGGTTCCATGGTTACTGTGTGGGCATGGGCTTTGCCTGGGTGAAATCAATCATGTAGGTTTTGTAGTATGAGTCCCACATAGGAAGCCCATACGAGCTGATTACATGGGCCCCATAAGGGACAGGCATGGGCCAATTGGGCATGGGTTTGAACTGAGAACACATATATGGGTCCTGCATAGCATATTTATGGGCCAAGTGGGCATGGGTTTGATCTGGGAACACATATATGGGTCCTGCATGGTATATTTATGGGCCAAGTGGCGCATGGGTTTGAACTGGGAACACATATATGGGTCCAGCATATAATTTTTATGGGCCAAGTGGGCATGGGTTTGAACTGGGAACACATATATGGGTCCTGCATATAATTTTTATGGGCCAAGTGGGCATGGGTTTGAACTGGGAACACATATATGGGTCCAGCATATAATTTTTATGGGCCAAGTGGCCATGGGTTTGAACTGGGCACACATATATGGGTCCTGCATATAATTTTTTATGGGCCAAGTGGCCATGGGTTTGATATGGGAACACATATATGGGTCCTGCATATAATTTTTATGGGCCAAGTGGGCATGGGTTTGAACTGGGAACACATATATGGGTCCTGCATGGCATATTTATGTGCTGAGTGGGGATGGGTTTGAACTGGGAACACATATATGGGTCCAGCATATAATTTTATGGGCCAAGTGGCCATGGGTTTGAACTGGGCACACATATATGGGTCCTGCATATAATTTTTATGGGTCAAGTGGCCATGGGTTTGATATGGGAACACATATATGGGTCCTGCATGGCATATTTATGTGCTGAGTGGGGATGGGTTTGAACTGGGCACACATATATGGGTCCAGCATATCATTTTTATGTGCTGAGTGGGGATGGGTTTAAACTGGGAACACATATATGGGTCCTGCATATAATTTTTATGGGCCAAAAGGCCATGGGTTTGAACTGGGAACACATATATGGGTCCAGCATATAATTTTTATGGGCCAAGTGGCCATGGGTTTGAACTGGGCACACATATATGGGTCCTGCATATAATTTTTATGGGTCAAGTGGCCATGGGTTTGATATGGGAACACATATATGGGTCCTGCATATAATTTTTATGGGCCAAGTTGCCATGGGTTTGAACTGGGAACACATATATGGGTCCTGCATGGCATATTTATGGGCCAAGTGGCCATGGGTTTGATATGGGAACACATATATGGGTCCTGCATATAATTTTATGGGCCAAGTGGGCATGGGTTTGAACTGGGAACACATATATGGGTCCTGCATATAATTTTTATGGGCCAAGTGGGCATGGGTTTGAACTGGGAACACATATATGGGTCCTGCATGTAATTTTTATGGGCCAAGTGGCCATGGGTTTGATATGGGAACACATATATGGGTCCTGCATATAATTTTTATGGGCCAAAAGGCCATGGGTTTGAACTGGGAAAACATATATGGGTCCTGTATGGCATATTTATGGGCCAAGTGGCCATGGGTTTGAACTGGGAACACATATATGGGTCCTGTATGGCATATTTATGGGCCAAGTGGCCATGGGTTTGAACTGGGAACACATATATGGGTCCTGCATGGCATATTTATGGGCCAAGTGGCCATGGGTTTGAACTGGGAACACATATATGGGTCCTGCATGGCATATTTATGGGCCAAGTGGCCATGGGTTTGAACTGGGAACACATATATGGGTCCTGCATGGAACATGTGATAATGCAAATGTGGGCCACATAGTTAACAACAATTATGGGCCACTTTTGGGAAATTTACGGCAAAGCTGGCACTAACCAATCACAGTGTGAGCCAAATGTGGGCCACATTTGACAGTGCATGTGTGGCCCTACTATGATAAAACGGATGTGGGCCACTTCAGGTAAAGGTTAGGCCCAATCCGTACTGGCTAATCTGGATGTGAGCCTAAGGTGGCCGACATGTGATGAAGCAAATGTGGGCCACGTAGTTAACAACAATTATGGGCCACTTTTTGGAAATTTACGGCAAAGCTGTAAATGGTCATTAGGGAATTATTATAATTATTTTTGACAAAAACAAATAACTCAAATTTACAAGCACCACTCTCACACTGGGCTCTAGTAGCAACATTAAGGAAAATGTTCTCTGTGACCTTTTGAAAAATATTAAGGAATAGCAGGGATTAATTGTCTGGCCCCTCAATTGATGTCCATCTGACCTGTACCAGGACAAAAGACATGGAATAGATGTTTTGTTTTCTTTGGTACTTTTCACATCAGGGACCAATAAACTAACTCAAATTAGACCACGAACCCCCATTTGATAAGATTTTGTCCCAGGGTCCCCCATCTGATAGGATTTTTGCTTTTAGATGTTTTATTACAGAAAGTGTAACAGCATGAGTCCGTGTCGCCAGCTGTGCAGCGCCACCGGAAGTCCCCATTTATTCAGTTTATCCTACATGTTCCTGCCTTGAATGAATGATTTTTGTAGTTTTCCTTCTTTCTAATGTACCTGTAGTGATTTGAAATAGTTCAATAGAGGAGATGAACTGTAATAAAGCAGAATGAGCTCCGACTCAGCAGAAAACCACACAGCAGCTTCAGCTGAGCTGTCAATCAGCAGCAGCAGCCTTATCTGTCCACTGCAGGGGATGATGGGAGGTCTGAGGACCTGTTAGAAACCACGTGGCCCTCGTCTGATCTCACAGCTCGTCCTTGTTTGGCCTCAGATGCATCAAAGCGCCACTTCTCCCCAGGTTCACCAGAGGAAACACCACTGCACACAATGCTTTTCCTCCCAGCTGCTGCTCTGTGCTGTCTGTTTTCAGGTGAGTGTTTCCAGCCAATCAGGAGCCAGCAAACTCCACCTGGAACAAACACTGTCACACTGACCTTCATCTATCTGTCTGTGTCTCTACAGCGCTGGTTGCCATGGCAGCAGAGCTGATTCAGGAGGATTTAACATTGACCAGGAGAGTTGGTGAAAACGTCTCCTTCAGCTGTGATACTGACCAGTGTACCAGCTTTAGTGCTTACTGGTACCAGAAAAAAGACACAGAAACATTCACAAGGATTCTGGAGATTGTTAGGAGTAGTTGTAATATAAATTATAGGTACAATCATATAATAGCAGGGAATAGCAGGGATTAATTGTCTGGCCCCTCAATTGATGTCCATCTGACCTGTACCAGGACAAAAGACATGGAATAGATGTTTTGTTTTCTTTGGTACTTTTCACATCAGGGACCAATAAACTAACTCAAATTAGACCACGAACCCCCATTTGATAAGATTTTGTCCCAGGGTCCCCCATCTGATAGGATTTTTGCTTTTAGATGTTTTATTACAGAAAGTGTAACCCATGACCAGACATTCTGTCACTGTGCTACCTATGGATATAATTGTAACAAAAATAAAGTATTTCCCTTTTTGCTGGGTACCCCCTGGAACCACCTCAAAGACCCCTGGGGGGTTCCTGGACTTTGAGAACCACTGGTGTAAAGAGGCCAACATAAAATCCCAGTGTGAACAATCAGGTTGACAAGATTATAGCTAGTTTTTAAACATTAACATACAGATACCACATGATGTCCCCGTCAGACAGTCAACACAAGAGTTGATTGTTATTAAAGGTAACATACAGATGAGGACAAATTAAAGGAAACGGACAGAAATACATCAAATGCAGATGGTACACCTGGGCAAACTGGTTTGGTGTTGATGAATATTATGTAAATAAAAATACGGCCTTTAGTCACCACGCCCTGCACCATCATCACCATAAGACCATCAAATAAACGTTCATCTATATTATGTTTATGTCACCTTAATTGCTCTAATGTGAGTTTGTATGTCTGAGAATGTTTTCTTTGTTTCTTTCTAGGTTTCTTTGTCTCAAAACTTAGATCTCTCTTGCAAAATATATTGAACTCAATAGGAATACCTGATTAGATAAAGATGGTAATATCTTACATATTCTAAATTATAAATAATAAAAAATTATGATTACAATCAATGTGGACAGTGCTGTTTATGAGATGGGAATTTATAACTACTACAGATAAATTGACATACTATTACTGGCCTACAGGAAAACTGTGCATATGAGGAGGTCTTTTCTGTGAACTCCACTACATTAAAAAAGTATTTTACTGGAAATAATGTGGTTAGCATTGAAAAGTGGATAAAACATATTGATACATCTAAATGTCTGTGGGCAAGTAAACGTAGGCCTAATACAATAAATACAATAATACAATAATATATGGAAATATCGCTATTATTGTAAGGAAAGCCGCACATTATTTTAAAATTTAAGTTTCAGGCGGCAACCAATAGGTAACGAGGAGGATGATGACGAGGACATAAGCCACAGCTGGCAGCCAATCAGAAGCTGCAGGACACGGTCGTTAGCATCATCTGAAGTTTCGGCGCTCAAGTAGTGGATTACACCAGAGGCATCGCGGTGAAATGGTAAGGCTAAATTAATTCTGTTTTAATTGGATTATAGCTAAACTTTGTAGACAACAAACTGAGGTTAATCCCGTTTGACGTTGTGCAAAACGTGACTAATGTCGAACATGTGTTGTTAGAAGTTGCTAGCAATAAATGTGACTTAATACAGTTTAATGCAACTAGACATTTTCAACAGTATCGACATTAGATTTATAAGTTGGAGTTGTTGCAGGGAGAAATGTCCCGACAAGTGTGAACGTATGTTGAGCAGGGGATTCTTACAGCAGCCCTATTCAATTGGCGCCCCGTGGGCCACATCCGGCCCAGAAACAACCTTGTGGGCCGGAATAAAGGCTATGACAACAAAAGCTAGCTACTGGAAATAGCTAACGAGAGAGCTATTTCGTTTCTTTCTCATCCAGGGTGCAACAGTGAGGATGCGTGACCTGCAGCCTCTCTCCCTCCTCTGTCTCTGCAGAGCGCCTCACACACAGACACACACAGTCACACACACACACACACAGAGCGAAGTCAGCCAGCTGATCAGCTGACGTTACCGAAGTTGACGACAGCTACGCTCGTTAGTGTAAGTACGTGGTGCAATAAAACCTTTGCGAGTAAAAAAGCAGGACTTTATCAATACACTTGTTTGGCATAAACATGTAGAGCGCAAAATTTTAATCTGCTCAGTCTCTCATCCACCGCAGCTGTGTTTTGGTTTTACACCATCACAGCGCTGATTCGGCTAATAGCTAATTGTTACAAACAAGCTAAAGTTAAAGATTTCTGTCTTTAGTTTAGCTTAGTTTGCCACGTACATTAAAATATTACACTCATAAAATCAGCTGCTGGCTGAACCCTCCCCGCCATCAGCAGCAGCAGGAGGAGGAGGGGGACAGGAAGAGAGACTGACACTGAGTTCACCATTCTTTCCAAACTTCACTCATGTTGATGTCAGGAATAGGATTTATTTTTCTGAAATTTTAGATTTGTATCCAGTGAGATATTAGTGACAGAGTGTTTGAGACAGTTTTTTAACTTCATCTCATAGGTAAAGGATGACTGTATGTAGGGTTTCCACTCAGAAACTGATGAAGTATTTTAAGATGTTCAAAATGGATGTAAGTAACAGTCTGTGCTTCATTTTCAGGAAAGTTGGCCAGCTCTTTTCCAGGAACATCAGGTAACTTACATAAAGTGCACAGATTTAGAGCTATTGAATTAGGGTGATTTGATTGTTAATTGTTATACTTTCCTCATGTGTTTCTCACACAGATCGTTTGCTAGCTGACGCCAGAGAGATGCAAGGAGAATTTGGCAGAAGTGCCCAGAAGATCTCTTCTCCATTGTAAAAGCATACTCAGGTAAATTATAAGAATGTCCTGAGCAGATCTTAAAGATCAGTACAGGGGCACATTCAAGCACATTTTAATCAGTTCAGAAATAACCCTTTTCAAAATCTTTTGAGATTTTCCTTTACTGTACTCCGTGTTATTTTTTTATCCAACTCAGCCTGCTAGCATTACAGTGCCACTAGGGCTGTCCCCGATTTACATAGTCGAATCAGAATCGTCAAATACTGCCTATAGTCGACTGACAGTCTAATCATGTGTGTTTTTTTGCGCAGCGATTGAATATTATATAGGAATTCGGATAGGAATATGAATTAGCACCCGCCACCGGGGGGTAACTTGGTGGTGGGCGAATTCGTCAGGCCATCCGCGGCTTTGATGGACGGAAAAATGCACAACAGAAAGACGCGTATAGCAAGGTAAGCGTATTGTGGCGATCGGCACCTGCGTCACACACACAGCCACCAATCAGCTCAGGAAATATCTGTAAATTGGCGTTTCAAAAGAGGCCCAGTCTGTCCAGAGTTACAGCCTGGTTAAAGCCGGTGCTGCTCACCAGCATCGGAGGCTGCGGGGGAGGAGGGGGACTCCGGTGTTGTCGGAGAATTACTAAGCTTGTCTATTAAACACGAGAGGTGTCACTCTGTTGTATTTTCGTTAGCCAACTTTTGAATTGAACCTCAAACAGAGTACTTTTAGTTTGCTTACGGGTATACAGAAAGATGGACTCGAGGAGATTTGAACTGAGATCAGGACTCATTAATTGGTGGTTGAACTGTGGATTTTGTATAGAGCACGTACTGCTGTGGTGAAAAGGTAGGCCGACCTGATGATATTATATCATATTATTTAATGCCATGACTTGACTCAAATTGTCTTTCTCATATTATTATAATTTGATATATCTTATTGCTCATAATAATAATTCTACCTAATTCATCATAACACAGGCCTGACCCACAAGAACAGTGTGAGTTTAATCTATCTAATATCATACTATACACTGATTTACTGCTTGTGCGTTTTGAATATTACAGAAGGTAAAGAGCTTAAAAATGAATCGCAAATTAAATCGCAATTGCAATATTGGTTAAAAAAAATCGCAATTACATTATTTTCCAAAATCGCTCAGCCCTAGTGTGTAGTGATTTTTTTTTATCCAGTCATGATTAAATGATACTGTAGTGTCATGCAAATTGGATTGTCATTGTGCCTGGTCCTGGTCAGCTGTGGTCTTCTATGAGGAGTTTGCACGATGTTAACATTAACAGTTATTCATTTAGCTGACGCTTTTATCCACAGCAACTTACAATTGCTATACATGTCAGAGATCGCACTAGGGGTTAAGTGATTTGTAATTGTACATTTTGGCCATATTTTCCAGGAGCGTGCCAACCAAGGTCCTGCCATTGCACAAGTCCCTGCTGACTGTAAAGATGCTGCCATTCGATCTCTGTGAAGTCAAGGTCTTCCTGCAGGATCAGGTTGTCTTTCACTGGACTGATTGTAAGCCTGATGTACTACTGTATTTGTATGGCTGTATGTTATCCAGTCTGAGTGCTCAAAAGGCTTGATTTATAATTATGAGTTCATTCAGGAACGGCTTTAAACGACACCAGACGATGAATAACGGTCTTATCAAGCGAAACGAACGCTCATTTAAAAAAAAAAAAATAAGTTTAAGTTTTATAAGCTCAAATCCCAGCCAGCAATGACATGTGGGGCCCATGTGAACGGCAAATGTGGGCCCCATTATGGGCTTGCACCCGGGATCCACATTGGGGCAAGTTTGCCCCAATGTGGATCCCGGGTGCGTCTGGGCTTCCACAGCTTGCCCCAGTGTGGATCCCGGGTGCGTCTGGGCTTCCACAGCTTGCCCCAGTGTGGATCCCGGGTGCAAGCCCATAATGGGGTCCACATTTGCCGTCCACATGGGCCCCACATGTCATTGCTGGCACAGTTGAATCCTGGTGCAAGCCCACTTTAAACCCCTTTACGTAGGTGGGGCCCAAATGGGTCTGACATTAATTACCCAGTTAAGAACCACATAAGACCCTTACAAGTCCCATTTAAAGCCCATCTGGGCATCCACGGCTGGATCCTGGGTGCAAACCCACTTTAAACCCCTTTGGGCAGGTGGAGCCCAAATGGGTCTGACATGAATTGCCCAATTAAGACCCATGCAGTACCCTTACAGGTCCCACTTTTAGTACATCTGGGCTTCCACAGCTTGCCCCCATGTGGATCCCGGGTGCAAGCCCATAATGGGGCCCACATTTGCCGTCCACATGGGCCCCACATGTCATTGCTGGCTGGGGGGCAGGTGGGGCCCAAATGGGTCTGACATGAATTGCCCAATTAAGACCCATGCAGTACCCTTACAGGTCCCACTTTTAGTACATCTGGGCTTCCACAGCTTGCCCCCATGTGGATCCCGGGTGCAAGCCCATAATGGGGCCCACATTTGCCGTCCACATGGGCCCCACATGTCATTGCTGGCTGGGGGGCAGGTGGGGCCCAAATGGGTCTGACATGAATTGCCCAATTAAGACCCATGCAGTACCCTTACAGGTCCCACTTTTAGTACATCTGGGCTTCCACAGCTTGCCCCCATGTGGATCCCGGGTGCAAGCCCATAATGGGGCCCACATGTGCCGTCAACATGGGCTCCACATGGGCCCCACATGTCATTGCTGGCTGGGTAGAGTTGACCATGGTGTATCCTTTAGATCATTTGTCAGTGGGGGAGTTTTCAGCAGCCTAAATGATTCAGTCTTTCAACCACCAGCCTGTTACATTTACATTTACTCAGTTAGCTGAAGCTTTTTATCCAAAGAGACTTACAGTTGCTATATATGTCAGAGGTCGCACGGCTCTGGAGCAAATCAAGCGTAGCGTTAGTTCAGGCAGGCAACGAAGTCAAGCTCAGCTCACAATCCCAGCACATCAGCTGATAGCTAATGAGAATTTAGCCCATAAGAATCAACAATGCTAACATGCGCCGCTGCTGTTGTTGCACTCTGGGCGTCATATTGCTGCTCATAGAGCCACACAGACGCAGTGCAGGCAGCTAGAGCCAAACAAACATGTCGGCAAGGTTCGGATATTTTTCACTGTTTCAGAAGAAGACAGCGCATTGCATATGGCATCAGTCCTTCCCTCTGTGGCTGCTGTGATCACTGCAGGTAACTACGGGCCAATCTAAGCTAAACAGTAAAACTCCAGACAGCTTTCATTTAGCTTGCTGAACATCTAGCTAACAGCCAAGCTAGCGTTAGCGAGGTGTGATTTTCTAATAGAGGATGAGCGATGGTTCACAAAACCCCTGATGGTAGACCAAAAAAGAGGAGGAATAACCCGGCCCGGAGGAAGCCCGGGGCCCCCGTCTGGAGCCAGGCCCAGAGGGAGGGCTCGTCGGCGAGCGCCTGGTGGCCGGGTTTGCCACGGAGCCCGGCCGGGCACAGCCCGAAGAAGCTACGTGGCCCCCCCCTCTACATCCCTTGGACCCACCATCCATCGGAAGATCCGCAGGGGTCGGGTGCACTGCCACATGGGTGGCGGTGAAGGCCAGGGGCCTCGACGGACCAGACCCGGGCGGCAGAGGCTGGCTCTGGGGACGTGGAACGTCACCTCTCTGTGGGGGAAGGAGCCGGAACTTGTGCGGGAGATGGAGCGCTACCAATTAGATCTGGTGGGGCTGACCTCCACGCACAGTCTTGGCTCTGGAACCGTGCTCCTTGATAGGGGATGGACTCTGTTCTTTTCTGGAGTTGCTCAAGGTGTGAGGCGCCAGGCGGGTGTGGGGATACTCACAAGTCCCCGGCTGAGCGCCGCTACGTTGGAGTTTACTCCGGTGAACGAGAGGGTCGCCTCCCTACGCCTTCGGGTAGCGGGGGGGAAAACTCTGACTGTTGTTTGTGCATATGCTCCAAACAGCAGTTCAGAGTATTCGGCCTTCTTGGAGACCCTGAATGGAGTCCTGGATGGGGCTCCAGTAGGGGACTCCATAGTTCTGCTGGGTGACTTCAACGCACATGTGGGCAATGACGGAGTTACCTGGAAAGGCGTGATTGGGAGGAACGGCCCCCCTGATCTGAACCTGAGTGGGGGTTTGTTGTTGGACTTCTGTGCTAGTCATGGATTGTCTATAACAAACACCATGTTCGAGCATAAGGATGCTCATAAGTGTACATGGTACCAGAGCACCCTAGGCCGAAAATCAATGATCGATTTTGTAATCGTTTCATCTGATTTGAGGCCGCATGTTTCGACACTCGGGTGAAGAGAGGGCGGAGCTGTCAACTGATCACCATCTGGTTGTGAGTTGGGTCAGGGGTTGGGGGAAGACTCTGGACAGACCTGGTAAGCCCAAACGGGTAGTGCGGGTGAACTGGGAACGTCTGGTGGAAGCCCCTGTCCGTGAGATCTTCAACTCAAACCTCCGGCGGAGCTTTTCTGGCATCCCTGTGGAGGTTGGGGACATTGAACATGAGTGGGCAATGTTCAAAGCCTCTATTGCTGAAGCTGCAGCGGAAAGCTGTGGTCTCAAGGTCTTAGGTGCCTCAAGGGCGGTAACCCTCGAACACCGTGGTGGACACCGGTGGTCAGGGAAGCCGTCCGACTGAAGAAGGAGGCCTTCCGGGATTTGTTGTCTCGGAGGACTCCGGAGGCGGTTGCAAGGTACCGACAGGCCCGAAGGACTGCAGCCACTGCGGTGGCAGAAGCAAAGCAGCGGGTGTGGGAGAAGTTCGGAGAAGACATGGAGAAGGACTTTCGGTCGGCACCAAAGTGTTTCTGGAGAACTGTCCGCCATCTCAGGAGGGGAAACGGGAACCGCCCAAGCTGTGTACAGTAAAGATGGGACCCTGTTGACCTCAACTGGGAGGTAATTAGGCGGTGGAGGGAACACTTTGAGGAACTCCTAAATCCGACTGACACGCCCTCTCTAGTAGAGGCAGAGCTGGAGGCTGATGGGGGTTTCTTGTCAATTTCCCTGGAGGAGGTCACTGAGGTAGTCAAACAACTCCACAGTGGCAAAGCCCCGGGGATTGATGAGATCCGCCCAGAGATGCTAAAAGCTTTGGGTGTGGAGGGGCTGTCATGGATGACACGTCTCTTCAACATTGCGTGGAAGTCGGGTACAGTGCCCAAGGAGTGGCGGACTGGGGTGGTGGTTCCCCTGTTCAAAAAGGGGGACCAGAGAGTGTGTGCCAATTACAGGGGTATCACACTTCTCAGCCTCCCCGGTAAAGTCTACGCCAGGGTGCTGGAACGGAGGGTTCGGCCGATTGTCGAACCACAGATCGAAGAGGAACAATGCGGTTTTCGTCCTGGTCGTGGAACAACTGACCAGCTCTTTACTCTCACAAGGATCCTGGAGTGGGCTTGGGAGTATGCCCATCCAGTCTACATGTGTTTTGTGGATCTGGAGAAGGCATACGACCGGGTCCCTCGGGAGATACTGTGGGAGGTGCTGCGGGAGTATGGGGTGAGGGGGGCCCTTCTTAGGGCTATCCAATCCTTGTACATCCAAAGCGAGAGCTGTGTCCGAGTACTCGACAGTAAGTCGGACTCGCTCCAGGTGGGGGTTGGCCTTCGCCAGGGCTGCGCTTTGTCACCAATCCTGTTTGTGATATTCATGGACAGGATATCGAGGCGTAGCCGATGGCGAGGAGGGGCTGCGGTTCGGTGGGCTTGGGATCTCGTCACTGCTTTTGCGGATGATGTGGTCCTGATGGCATCATCGGTCCGTAGCCTTCAGCTCTCCCTGGATCGGTTCGCAGCAGAGTGCTGGCGGCTGGGATGAGGATTAGCACCTCTAAATCTGTGGCCATGGTTCTCAGCAGGAAACCGATGGAGTGCCAACTCCAGGTAGGGAATGAGTCCTTGCCCCAAGTGAAGGAGTTCAAGTACCTCGGGGTCTTGTTCACGAGTGAGGGGAGATTGGAGCAGGAGATTGACCGGAGAATCGGAGCAGCGGGGGCGGTATTGCACTCGCTTTACCGTACCGTTGTAACGAAAAGAGAGCTGAGCCGCAAGACAAAGCTCTCGATCTACCGGTCAATTTTCGTTCCTACCCTCACCTATGGTCATGAAAGCTGGGTCATGACCGAAAGAACGAGATCGCGGGTACAAGCGGCCGAAATGGGTTTCCTCAGGCGGGTGGCTGGTGTCTCCCTTAGAGATAGGGTGAGAAGTTCGGCCATTCGCGGGGAGCTCAGAGTAGAGCCGCTGCTCCTTTGCGTTGAAAGGAGCCAGTTGAGGTGGTTTGGGCATCTGGTAAGGATGCCTCCTGGACGCCTCCCTAGGGAGGTGTTCCAGGCACGTCCAGCTGGGAGGAGGCCTCGGGGAAGACCCAGGACAAGGTGGAGAGATTATATCTCCACGCTGGCCTGGGAACGCCTCGGGATCCCCCAGTCAGAGCTGGCTAATGTGGCTCGGGAAAGGGAAGTTTGGGGTCCCCTGCTGGAGCTGCTGCCCCCGCGACCCGACCCCGGATAAGCGGCTGAAGATGGATGGATGGATGGATGAGCGATGTGGACAGAGCAGATCTAATAAACACCTTCTACATGTTGTGCCTTAAACAGATGGATCAAGTATTGTCTTTTACTCGGGAGCTTCTATTGCACGTACTACAGTAACGAGGGCAGCTGTCGCCAACTCCAGTAGTTCAGAGTTACCTTCACTTCACCGTCTCCACCGCAGCCTATCTCTGCGCTGGCCGTGTGTGTTTACAGCTAACAGCTGATGGAGTTACTAAATACTGGGTCCAAAGATGTTATTTTAAGTTTCCATCAGTCAGGAAGTTTTTACACAGAGCTGAAGTCGGTCTCCTCTTCTCCAAAACAAGCAGAACAGCTGATTACAGCAGGTAATAAAGCTCGTTAAACATCACGTTCCTCTGACGCTCAGGCGACACAGACGTGATGCTGCAGCTGATCTGCAGCTCTTGTTGCTGGAAATGTTTTAATAACCTTCCAAACTGTCGCCATTTTATTTCTTTTTTCTTTCTCTGCTGGAGGAATTTTATTTTTGTTTTATCCAGTTTGTTATTAAATGTGTAACAAACTTTGTGTCTCTTCATTATACTCCCACACAGAAAAGCTGCTTTAATGGTCAAGCACAGCCTGTAGTTTTTCATTATATTCCAATTAAATCTGATGTTCATTTATAAATGTTGCTCATGGATGGATACTAAATAATGATGCCAGACCATCACTTTGTATCTTCGCAGGTCTTTAGACCACCATAGAAACACACAACAGTGGGCTGAAGGAACCTTTTAGTTCCTTGAAAAGAGATCTGAGGACTAAAAAGTCCTTTTGGTCGAAACACGGCTTATATCTTTAAAACCAGCTCAGACCTGCCCGGTATGGGGGAGGACGATCGATATTCATGTAAAATGCAAAAGAGAAATCCATGTTTGATCCTAGAATTTTGTCACCCTATCCATGCTACACACCCCGTGAAGCTAGGAGGCTCAGCCATAACGTCAAACCAACCATTTTTATCCACAGCAAACACACATCAAACACCAAGCATCTAAATGAGCTTCTATCACAACATAAATCGCTCTGTAATCACTGTACATGGCTGCACTTATTGCCTTCTAGATACCTCTCATCTCATCCCACACCGCCATCAGCAACCACTCTAAAGAAAGCTCAGCTCCAGCTCTGATCAGCTGTGTAGCTCAAATCACTCAAATCACCAAACTCACAGAGTTATTAGCCGGATAATAATAACAACAAACACACCAACATACATATACAGTTACAGTTACAACCTCTGACTTACCTTTTCCATATTCGCTGTTTTCTGTATGTGGAAATAACTGCAGGCAGCCATCTTGGTATTGCACAATACCTCTGAGCTGTTAACCTCTTGGAAACAGACACCTATTTCCAAGAAAGATGCCCAAATAAATCAGTAATAACTCCTCAACCATTAGGCCGAGATGCATAATTCTGGTCTCCTTTTAAAGGTCAGAGGAATATGAATCAGCTGTAAATAAACTTATTTATTTTGCTATTAAACACTAAATGGAGATGCAATGAAGGAAAATATGATATTTTCATCCTCCCCTGGTATAAAAGTTTTAGACGTCTTTTTTAAGGCTACATAAAAACATCTTGCTTATTTTGTAGGCTACTAAATGAAATGCTTTTCTCATCTGGACCACAATCATCCTCACTCAGAAATGTTCACATCATCTTCAACATGATAACAAGGATAGAAATGTTCCAATCAGTGCGACTAATCACAACATGACAGATTGTTCATTAATCAGTTACAGCTTCATAGAGATCAGTTTGATTTAAACAGTGATTACTGCAGTAATGTAGCCCACTCTGAATGTTTCAGTGCAACGGTTGTCAACCTGACAGCTGCCTTAATGTGCAGAGAGTCAAAAGAAGGACAATGCTGCCTATAGATTTTATTCTGTCCAGAGATCGATGACAGGTTGATCATAAAGGGGTCATGTTGACGACCATGTTTGGGTAACCAACTAATATCTAACCATGATTTCCATTTTTAATTTATTTCTGCAAATGATATGTGCATTGATATTAACACAGTATGAATGTGGAAATGAAACGTCCTTACAGAAAAAACACATGAATTTCACATGTGCAAAAATACACGTGCTCACATGTGATCACATGAGGAAACCATGTGGTTTTTCTGTGAGGGCGTTGTGTCAGAAAGCTGCCTCAGGCTCTGCAGGAGGAGTTTGTGTAAGTGAACCTCCTCCTGAGCAGTAAAACAAGAAATTCCCCGAGCTCAGCAAAAACAATCAGGAGCTGGTAGATAGCAGGATGAGGCTATGAAAAGTCCAAAAGGACTCAGTCTTTCAATGCCAATAAATTTGAGGGAAGAAGCCGAACCATGTTTTTTCTCTTTATAATGTCTAGCAATGGTATAATCCATGTTCCCATTTCTAATGGCTGCCTTATGCTCTGCCACTCTCAATTCAACTCCTTCTCAGCAGGTTAGCTTCACAGCATCATTTTCGGAGTTACAGATCTAGGGTTTGTCTGATCTGTCTCTGAAACAGAAAACCCCAGAGTTTCCCTCATCTCAGACTGAACATACTCAGAGTTCTGACACGAGGCCCAGGACGAGGACGTAGATACAAAACCAACGTAACACAGAAAAAAGAGAGTGAAAACTAGGAGCAGAACACGGCAGAAAGACTGAAATCAGGATCAACAATACAGGACAGAACAGCTGAACATCAATCAGCTCCAACTCCAACATGATCCGCTCGGTTTCAGTTGCTAACGTTTGTGCAGCCTACACCAGCGAAGAAGAAGAAACTCAGCACAGTGGAACATAGAAACCCCACTAACTATTGTTTTGGCGCTGTAACTGCAGAGCGACGCAGACACAACGCACAAATATAAATGCTCACGATGGCACGTAGCCTACAGCGCAGACTCAACGCAAAGTATTAATGGACTTTCATCTGGTTGTACAGGTCTTAGGTAGAGCTTTGGAAAGTAAGAATGCTTTCAAAAATAGACATGTTAATAGATTTTATTTAGAAATTAACTAAAATACAAAGTGTGTGAACAGTGCACATAGTTTCTGAAGGAACTCTGCAGGCAGGTCGGCCCAAACATCTTGGAGAACTCCCCACAGTCCTTCTGTGGATTCAGGCAGCCTCAGGCCATGTTTACAGATAGCCGGGTATTTAGAGAAACGGATATTTCCCCGCCTCCGTTTTCAATAATAACATCGTGCACACAACATCGTTTTCAAAAAAGTTGTCGTTTACATCAACCCGCATAAATACGCCGCCAAACCTATGGGCGGCAGTGTAGGGAGAAGGATAAAGCCATGCAAGCCAATCGTCGGCCCAGGTCGGATCCAAAACCGGCGGCGGCTACGTTGCCAGGCAACATATCTACGTCTTGGAAGGGAAAGCTGAAGTAAAAATGCTGACCTCCGTGCACTTCTTCACCTCTGCTCCTCAATATAGTACTGTAGTTGTACTTTCAAATGCAAACAGGCCAAAAGGGTTTGCACAAAAGTAAAAATGAGAACTACCTTAACGGCATCCATTATCAGTAACGTTAGCCAAACAAACTGTAAACTTAGGGCGCTCACATGACATTAAACATTTTCTGGCGCATAATGACGTTTGAGAACCTAAAACCCCGTTTCTCCCAGTTTACACGGCAACACATAACCGGCGTTTTCAGAAATCTCCACTTTGCCCGGAGTTTTTAGAAATAATCGTTTTCTGTGATAAAAACGGCGTTTTCGTGTAAATGAGAGGGCAAAACGCAGAGAAATAGCTGTGTTTTCCCAACGTGTAAACGGGGCCTCAGTTTCTTCTCTCTCTTCATGTGATCCCAGACAGACTGGATGATGTTGAGATCAGGGCTCTGTGGGGGCCACACCATCATTTCTGGGACGCCATGTTCTTCTTTAGGCTGAAAATAGTTCTTAATAACTCTCTGTATGTTTGGGGTCGGTGTCATGCTGCAGAATAAATGTGGGGCCAATCAGATGCCTCCCTGATGATACTGCATGATGAATAAGTATCTGCCTGAACTTCTCAGCATTTAAGAAACCATCATTCTGACCAAATCCCCAACTCTGTTTACAGAAATGCAGCCCCAAACATGCAGGAACCTCCACCGTGCTTCACTGCTGCCTGCAGACACTCATTCTTGTTCTGCTGTCCAGCCCCTCTGTTGATAACCTGCCTTCTGCTGCAGCCAAATATTTCTAATTTAGACTCATCAGTCCAGAGCACCTGCTGCTATATTACTTCATTTTATTTGTGCATATTTGTGTAAGCAGATTTTACTTAATAGTTTTGAATGTTTTACCTCAGATTTGTGAAGTGATCCACTGTTTGGTATCAAGTGACCATAAGTTAGTTCAGACCATTAATAAAAGTTTAAAACCACAATTAACCATCTGGTTTCTTCAACTTTCACTCAGGAGCAAAAATCAGCCTTTAAACGTAAAACAAATAATGATTTGACATTTATTCTAACAATTATCGATATTGATGATATGAAATACCTTTACAGTGATGACATGAAATTTATTATTGTGATAAAATTTTTGGCCGTATGTCACAGCCCTGACTTAAATCTAGATATTGAATTTATGATGATTAGCACATCCATCCATCCATCTTCATCCGCTTATCCGGGGGCCGGGTGGCAGGGGCAGCAGCTCCAGCAGAGGACCCCAAACTTCCCTTTCCCGAGCCACATTAACCAGCTCTGACTGGGGGATCCCGAGGCGTTCCCCGGCCAGTGTGGAGATAATCTCTTCACCTAGGCCTGGGTCTTCCTCGAGGCCTCCTCCCAGCTGGACGTGCCTGGAACACCTCCCTAGGGAGGCGCCCAGGAGGCATCCTTACCAGATGCCCAAACCACCTCAACTTGCTCCTTTCGACGCAAAGGAGCAGAGGCTCTACTCTGAGCTCCTCGCGGGTGGATGGGTTTCTCACCCTATCTCTAAGGGAGGGCTGGTGTCTCCCTTAGAGATAGGGTGAGCTCTCTTTTCTCAGCTCACTTTTCGCCACAACGATGTGGTAAAGCGAGTTCAATACCCCACAAAGAGCTGACGTTTCACCTCTTCAGAGCCAGCCTCTGCTGCCCAGATCTGTTCCTTCGAGGTTCCTGACCTTCACCGCCACCCATGTGGCCACGCACCCGACCCCTGTGGATCTTCCTATCGATGGTGGGTCCAAAGGATGGAGAGGAAGGTGCCACGTTGCTGTTTCATGCTGTGCCCGACCGGGTTCCGTGGCAAACCTGGCCATCAGGCGCTCACCGGCAAGCCCTCCCTCTGGGCCTGGCTCCATACGGGGGCCCCAGGCCTCCTCCAGACAGGGTCTCTCTTCCTATTCCTGGATTGATCATAGTGGTCTTTATGAACCATTCTCAGTCTGTCCCCTCACCTGGAGCCACTTTGCCTTGGGAGACCCTACCAGGAGCACTAGGTTCCAGACAAAACAGCCTCAAGGCTCACAGGGGCACGCAAACCTCTCCACCACAGTAAAGTGATGGTTCCCGTAGAGGATCTTTAGCACGTTTGTTTGTTTACAACTGTTACAGTAAATCATAAACCTGATGATAAGCAGACAAAGTCGCAGGTGTATCTGGAAGAAATGATGCTGTTTTTGTGTTGTCAGTTCCTGTTTTAGTTTGAAAGTGTCTGCCCTGTGTGTCTTGTGCAGCTTTTACTTCTTGTCTTTGTATTTCCCTTGATTGTTGGCACCTGTCTAATCTCCCTGTTTCATTCACCTGCATCTATGGGTGTTTAGAATTTGTGCTTCTCCCTGGTCTTTTTCTTCCTGTGGATTTAGTCTCCATCAGATACTTTAATAAACTGTATGTTCTCCGCCACGGATCTACTACATTTGGGTCTAAGACCCGTTCTGAGTCCATGCTTGATTGGTACATAACAAAATATTGACTTGATTTATATTTTTCTTCACTTCACTCATTTTGCATTTTGGTAATTAGTAAATATTATCTATTGATGTTTTTGAAACCATTGTTAATTCTTAAGTCAAATCAACAAAATGAATTAATGAAGTGAATCCTCTGAGGACCAAGAATGTCTAAACAACATATCAATCCATCCTTCTTCCAGGTCTGATCCATCTGGACTAAAGTAGTGGACCTGCAGACATCAGCATCCACAGAGCAACACTGCTAGTGTGTCTAAAAAGACAATAAAAGCAGAGACAGTCATGTTGATATGAACATTAGAGAAACACATCATGCAGCTGAAATGTGATCCTGGTTCATCATCTGGACTCGTTCACCTCAGCTGACACATTCAGCAGCTGACAGGTTTTTGTATTACTCTGTTTCACTGTGGCAGGATACATCTACTGGATCTTTGGCTCTGGAACTAAACTGTATGTAACAGGTAAGAATCAACATTTTCCTGCAGTTGTTAGTTTGTTCATAATTAGTAGAGAGTTCTTGCAGCCGTGCAGCTATTGTTACATAAAAAGGTTCATAATTCCTGAAAAGAAAAGTTATTCTTTATTTCTGCACCAGATAAACTGATTCATATAGACAGATGAAGATATTGACAAACTTACAAATATACAGTATTTGATCTCTCACTGATTCAGCACCGTCTCCTATTTTTTGAAATATTGTTTGAAATAATAAATTATATTAAACATTGTTTAATAGTAAATGTATACCCGGCATAACTTTAAATATGTTGTATAGGATAATGAATAAATCATTTTTAAATGGTGAGATTGACCTCATAAAATTCAAAGAGATATTGAAAATAATATTACAATAAATATAATTTATGCATGCTAATTTATATATTTCTATACATGAAATAGCATGACATGTTGTGGCACAAAAAGATTTGCATCTTAAAATACTTTTAACATAAATATTTTGGAGATGCTCAACATGATCAAAAATAGATAACAGTAAAAATGTTTAGGAAAATATATGGTGATAAAAATTATGTATCTGATACATAATTTAACAAGACATAATTATATTATACTAAATAGTCAGTAAGTAGTCATCCCCTCTGGGATCTATACAATCTTATTTAATATTATAAAATGTCTTTATTCACGTTTCACATATTAAACAAAGAAATTGTTGTTGTACTAATTCATTTTTGAGTGATTAGAAAAAAGCATATGTTCATAAAGATATGTTACTCTATACATAATGTAATCTTCAACATAACCGCATTGTATCTGTCACTAAATATATAGTTTATAGTAAACTTTTCTGAGACAATAAAGGTACATATCATGATTAGGTAATATTGTAATGTACTCATATTATTGTTTTATATATAGACTGTAGCTCATAAATCTTAATATATCATGCTTATTGTGTTTTACATCAAAATATATCATTAAAAATATATATCATAAGTAAAAAAATGAGTGTATATATATATATATATATATATATATATATATATATATATATATATATATATATATATATATATATAGTAAAAAAATTGAAGTTACTTATTGTTTTTTTTGTGGTTAGAGTAAAGTATGCAATGTTAAATATACAATATGTTATAAATGTTATAATTAGTGGTGGGCCGTTATCGGCGTTAACGTGCTGCGTTAACGTGAGACTCTTATTGGACGATAAAAAAAATATCCCCGTTAATCTATTCTCAAAGTTGGGTTGGGAGCTGGGTCTATGCTACGCAAGCTTGATATCTTAGCGCAGATGTATACCTAGCTGAATTTCACTGTAGGGGACAACAACGAGTCTTTGAACCTGTGTGTATGCCTACTGTGTCAAACGTGACGCGCTAACATGGATGCAGCTGTTCCAGTCGGAAAACCTCGCTCGGCCAGCTGTTTGTTTACAACTAGCCAGGTTAGTTATTGATACGCCGGTTGATTAAAAAACGCATTGTGCGGTATTTACTCACACTAACTGTAGCAACACGTCCACAGACAGCTGTTTCACAGCACTTTGTGTACGAACATTTATATGAGTCACAAGTACACAGAAGTGCTAATAAACAGTATAAACTACAGCTTTCAGTAACAGTTGATACCCGACAGCCATCTTTTTGAACATGATTTATTTTCATCACCAATTATCATAGTAGAACAGCTTTCTCAAGCAGTTTGTGATGCATCTTGGAAACAGGAGATGCTTGAAACCCGTTCACACACATATTCTGAATGCCTTCGGCATAATTCAAATGAGCCATTTTAATTTAGATTAATCTAGATTAATTTCAAGATTACAGTGAGATTAATCTAGATTAATTTCAAGATTACAGTGAGATTAATCTAGATTAATTTCAAGATTACAGTGAGATTAATCTAGATTAAAAAAATAATCTACGCCCACCTCTAGTTATAATCATTAAAATAACAATTTATTTTACGTGAAAGTAAAACTTACCTTTATTACAATATGTATATTAACCCTAATATATATTTTACTTGAGACGCTCTGGAGCGTCTCGTACAGACCAGAATTGCTAGCTGGCTAGCTACGTTCCTGTTAAAGGTGTTGAAGCCCCCTGAAGCCCCCTACGCTTATCATAACCATCAGAAATGTTAATGCCTAAACCTAAGTCACTAACTTTATGCATGTCGACCGGCTGTGAGGCCAATGTGCACAGCTCCTTTGTGTTGCAGCGATGTAGCAAATAGTTGGCGTTTCATACGGATGCTGAAGGGTACCTTTAGCGTAAAATAATTACGCTGTCTGAAAGCGTCGGTAATGAAGCACTGAGATGAGAATGTTGAATCTAGTTTATGTAGTGAACTGCTGAATAAGTGAGTTTCTTTTCCTTCCTAATAATAATAATAATAATAAAATATTATTGTTATGAATTGGTGGTCCAGTGGTTAGCACTGTCGCCTCACAGCAAGAAGGTCATGGGTTCAAACCCTGGTTGCCCCGGCCTTTCTGTGTGGAGTTTGCATGTTCTCCCCGTGTCCGCGTGGGTTCTCTCCGGGTGCTCTGGCTTCCTCCCACCATCCAAAGACATGCAGGCTAGGTTAATTGGTGACGTTAAATTGTCCTTAGGTGTGGATGTGAGTGTGAGTGGTTGTCTGTCTATGTGTGGCCCTGCGATGGACTGGGGACCTGCCAGCTGGGATAGGCTCCAGCCCCACCGCGACCCTGTATGCAGGATAAGCTGTTGACGATGGATGGATGGAATTTATATGACATATGTGGGTGTGATATGAAGGTGAATCCAGTACATGTAGTGAACTGTGTGCTGTATTGATGAGGAGCTCAGTGATCAGAGTCCATGTAGTTTCCAGGATCAGACTGAATGCAGTGCTGGAAGCTGCTGTTGACTGTGTGAATGTGTGTCTGTGCTGCTTGTTGCTGCTGTCAAACTTCAGATGCTTCAGATGCTGTCAAACTTCTGAAGCCCGTGGTGAGCGTGTACCCAGCAGCATCCAGAGCCCACCTGGAGGGGAAGAGCTCCCTGCTGTGTGTGGCCTCAGACATGTTTCCTCCTCTGGTCCGGTTCTCCTGGAAAAGACGAAAGGTGAACGAGTCTCTGGAGGAGCCGGCACCTGCTGAGGAGGAGCAGCTGGAGCTCAGAGAGTCGGGACGCAGCGCCGCCATCAGAGTGATTGATCGGGACGCTCTCTACACATATAAATACCGCTGCTACGTCCAGCACGAGGGGGGGGGGGGAAGTGAAGGCCCAAACAGAACAAGGTAATGAAGGCTTGGTGACTGTGTTCAGCAGAGATTCAGCTTCATGTGGAGACGCTGTCAAAGAGAGCAGAGGAGCAGAGGACTGACATTTCTTTCTGACTCCTTTTCTGTTTCAGAGCTTCCAGTGGCCTCCTGTCCTCCAGAGAGAGAGCCAGCAGACCTGGCAGCTCTGCAGCAAGCTGACTGTAAGATCACCTGCTGCCTCTCTGCATAGACAGCTCCAATGTTCTGCTGCAGTTTGGGCTGCATGTAAAAATCAACTAGTCATAATAACCTGTGTGTTTTTAAATATTGACTTTCTATGTGATCCTTTAGGGACTTTAATTTTCGTAAGTTGTAGTTAGTCCTGAATTACAAAGTTAATTGGAGCTCTTGAATTGAAAACGGAAATCAAATCTTGCTTAGGGCCCCTATGAAGCTTAATTAGGTCCCGACTTATATTTATTTAGGACCTTTGGGTTTTTTATTCAAACTGTGGCTGACCTATCTTGATGTAAAGCTGGGGTTCTATCTGGAAAAGTTGTACTGATGAAAATCTTAAAATATTATATCTACACAGTTGAACAGACTGAGACACTGTGGAGAGAAGAATGACCTGAATATGTCTGTCTGTTTGTCTGTCTGTCAGGGTCCTTCCAGTCTCAGTGCAGGGTGAAGCTGCTCTGCCTGCTGTACACAGTGCTGATAGTGAAGAGTCTGGTGTACTGCTGTGGACTCTCTCTGCTGAGGATCCTCAGAAACAACGGACCGTACACATACTGACTGACTGTTTTCTGCTCGCCTTTTCTCATCAATTTATCTCATTCATCACTTTGATCAGCAGTCGGAGATGTAAGATACAATGTGCACAGGTTAGATAGAGTCATCCTAAAAATATAAACACATCCATACTATACTGTATTGTGATGCTCTTGTTTATTTCCAGTTGTAATTGTGACTTGTACAATAATAGAAAATGAAACTGAATCATTAGCTGTCTGCTAGATATGTTATTGTTTAGAGTATTGTTCTGTTCTTGTCTCTCTTTTTTAATACATTATGCAGAGTATGGCAGGTTTGTCAAAGTCAGTGTATCTTTCTCAATAAACTGAAAATTCACTGCGTCTGTGTCTTGTAAAAAATCCTTGTTTTTTCATTTCAGTTTGACTTCATATCAAATAATCAGAACCAGAATCAACCTCATTGGCCATGTGTACTGACAGCTACAAGTAATTTGACTCTAGTTGTAAGTAGCTCTCAATATACTTTCACACAGCGCAGAGAACAAATGTCATGGCAGATTTAAGAATTTAAACACAAAGCTAAACAATGATGAGCAAACAAACACATACAAGTCAGCAGGTGTGGGTGTGCCACCAGGTTCAGTGCTGACTCCCTTTTATAATTGTGTCAGTGTGGATGTAAAACTCTACGCTGATGACACTGTTGTTTACACACATGAACAAACAGCAGAGCATTTGTGAAGCTACAGCTGCTATAAAATGATCCCACAGCGACTGAAGTCTGAATGTTGGCAACATGATGGCTGTTTATTTCTTATAAACCAATAAAATAGAGCTTAACTCTTTCAGCTTTATCAGGGTGAAATGGATTTACTGAAGTTACTGATTATATGTAAACTAAGATTTGTCTTCAGTTTATACATTTAAACACCGAGTAAAAAGAGATTAATAACACAGATCAAAGCTGAGACAGTGAGTACTGAGCGCTGATATCAACCTAAACTTCCTGGAATGATTCTTTAACCAGAGTCAATGTTTGTAACTGTCATTGTGGTATTAATGTGAAAAAGTGCAGCTAGCGGTGAGGAGGCTGCAGAGCAGAAACCCACACAGCCCGTCTGCTGCAGGAAAGGAAGTGCTGATTGGCTGTCAACAGTTTTTGATGAGTCCTAATAACCACTGAGAACAGATTCATATCTGCTGCTGTACACACTCATCAACTCCTCTCCCTCTCTGTAGCTGTTTGTCTTTTCTCTTGTTGTCTGGAAGCCTTTTTTCAACTGAGCCCTCCACCCACACAGAGTTGAAATGAGCCCAGAGACCAACAATGACGACCCACCTGGAGGTCACGTCCATGGACTTTATTTATGGGGATTTTAGCCATCAAAGGTGAACTTTACAGTTTACACTTGGTGTTGATGAGAGCCAACAAGTCCTCATACAAACAGGACTAAAGGCTTCTTTGTCAGCGCCGGAAACAGAAACACATTTCATCACAATCCATCCAATAGTTGTTGAGGTATTTCAGGAAGGGCTTGGTAACAGGAGCTGAAGCAGCAGCAGCAGTAAAAGGCCTCATAAGTAAAGCAGTGTGTTGTTGTAGCCACTAGAGAGCAGCAGTACTCCCAAATACACACTACATACTAATTATATCATACTACATAGTGTTCGTCTCAGTGTTCTTTTGTTGCATACAGAAAATCAACAGTCAAACAAATCCAAGAGGGCACACCTGGGTAACAGTCAGGAAGCAAAAATACAGGAGCAGGTAACAAGAAAGCAGGAACAGGCACAGATGGCTGGATGCAAAGTAACAGAGCCACACTGACAATCAGGTTGGTAAATGAGAGGAAATGTGCTGATTTGAAGGTCAAAGGGTGGTCACAGCAAATATTGGTTTGATTTAGATTTTTCTTCTGTTCACTCACTTTGTATTCACTATGTCCATCCATCAATCCATCTTCATCCGCTTATCCGGGGTCGGGTCGTGGTGGAAGCAGCTCCAGCAGGGGACCCCAAACTTCCCTTTCCCGAGCCACATTAACCAGCTCTGACTGGGGGATCCCGAGGCGTTCCCAGGCCAGAGTGGAGATATAATCTCTCCACCTTGTCCTGGGTCTTACGAGGCCTCCTCCCAGCTGGACGTGCCTGGAACACCTCCCTAGGGAGGCGTCCAGGAGGCATCCTTACCAGATGCCCAAACCACCTCAACTGGCTCCTTTCAACGCAAAGGAGCAGCGGCTCTACGCTGAGCTCCTCGCGAATGGCCAAACTTCTCACCCTATCTCTAAGGGAGACACCAGCCACCCACCTGAGGAAACCCATTTCGGCCGCTTGTACACGCGATCTCGTTCTTTCGGTCATGACCCAGCTTTCATGACCATAGGTGAGGGCAGGAACGAAAACTGACCGGTAGATCGAGAGCTTTGCCTTACGGCTCAGCTCTCTTTTCGTCACAACGGTACGGTAAAGCGAGTGCAATACCGCCCCCGCTGCTCCGATTCTCCGGCCAATCTCCTGCCCCAGTCTCCCCTCACTCGTGAACAAGACCCCGAGGTACTTGATTCACTATGTATTTTATTTATATATTGATGTAAACAAACACACACACACACATATATACATATGATACACATAGATACACACTTAAAAACATTGGGTGTTCATTGCAGTAGTAAGAGTTGTAACAATATCAATACTATCAAAAGTAATAACTCTACCAGTAGAATTATTAGCAATACGAGTAAAATGGACCACAGCTTGAAGGGGTTGTGTGTTTTATTTCTGACCGCAGCTGATGCAAGGATTCGATCAAGTGAATTGTTAATCAATGTAAACTATTTTTAAATCATTTCATCTTTTGATTAATCAAGGAATCAAAACCGGTAAAACAACTGAAGGTCCAGTCATAAGCAGAATTCCTATTAGTAGTAGTAGAAGCAGCAACAACAGCAGTAGTAGTACTGCCTGGTAATAGTAGTAGTTGCAGTAGTAGTAAAAGCCTTGTGTGAGTCAGTGTGTTGCAGCCACTAGAGGGCAGCAGTGTGAAAGACTTGATGTACACAGTAACAGCAGTACAGCAGTTGGAGCAGTATTAGTATTAATAGCAGTAGTAGCTGTTAGTGAATAATTTCTGGGTACTGTGACTCAGGTTTCACCAGGTCACTATAGGGTCGACTGCTGAGCTAAAGTCAGCCAAAGGTGACAGCCAGCCTCTCTCCAAAATGTAGCTCAGACTCATGAGTCTTTTCTCTGTCTGCTTGTTGACTGACTGACTCAGCTGACTTGATAATGAAGCTCTGTTATCCATTTGTTAGGGAACCCAAGGTCCAGATTATCTCTGTTTTGTTTCATTACAGACAGACTGAATGGCTCTTTGTAGGAAACCAATAACCAATGGACTCTTCACACATGTACAGAGGGCTGACCAATAACCTTCTGTGAACCTCTGTAGATCTAGGAAGGAGAAATATCCCCAGACAGGAAGTATTCTTCAGGTTCAGTGTTGGCATTCCAGGTGTTCACACAGATTCAGGCACTGCATCTCCTCAGCTGAGTCTCATTAAACCATGCTATGTTAAGTCTTCATCAGGCTTCGAAACTTCTTCATCACACCTGAACCTGGCTCACAATATTTCTTTAAGGTAGTATCAGGTGGAGACGCAGTGTGTTGTTGTTGTAGACACTAGAGGGCAGCAGTGTGACAGTTATAATCCTGACAGCAGCAGCACAGAACAGATAGAAGTACTGTCAGAAACTGGAGCACGAAAACTACAAGTTTAAAATGAGGGCTGAGTGTGAAAAAAATCTTGGAACAACATAAAGATAATTCACAATATATTATGTAAAATGTTCTGTAATAATATGAAATATTATAGAATAAACAGAAGAGAGTTCATTTTGGTTTCGCTCAGTCAGGACATGTGGTTGAGTCCTGAAAACAGCTGAACATGTAGGTACAGGTAGGTACAAGGTATATATATATATATATATATATATATATATATATATATATATATATATATATATATATATATATATATATATATATATATATACTATATATGATTATATATCTGTAAAATGACAAATAATTCCCATCTTGTATTATTTAATTTATTTCAGCTATTTAAGAGTCATCTGTTAAAACTCTTAAATAATTATGAATAAATAAATGTTTTATCTCCAAATGAGCTGCAGTATTTTCTTTATTATTTATTTTCATTACAATTGATCAATCTATACACAATGTTTAATATTTTAAATTCTCCCTCAACATCTCCTGACGAAAGACAGCAACAACCCGTCAAAATAAATCTGAAACTGAACAAGATAAAAACACATTCTTTATTTTTCTCTTTGTTTCAAATCATGTGAAGCTGAACTTTAAATTATACCCAGAGATCCAGCAGTAAAATATGTTAATGTTGTTGAAAATATTTAAAAGACAGAAATATTCACACTGCAAAAAATCATACTATATTTTCATGGCTAAAATATTGTAACTGTGAAAAAATATTTAGATTGGATCAAAATTATTTTTTTTAGCACAAACTAATTGTGAATGGGGTGGGATTAAATAAGTTGTCTTCTTCCCACTCCCTTTCAGGCAGACTTCACTATAGTGAACACTGCATGTTTTTGTTTGCATTGTATGATTTAAAAATATTCTTTTGCCGTGTGTTTCTGTGCAATTGCCTGAAATAAACGAAGAAGAAACGAAGAAACGAAGAAACGAAACTAATTAAAAATATATTTGATTATTATTTTTTAAATCTTATGTCTTAAATATTCACAGTGTAAAAATAAAATTGACTGTAAATCTACTACATAAGTGTTAAAAGAACATTTAAGGTTTTAGTTCTTGTTGATTTCCAAATTCTTGTGTAAGTTATTGTTTAAAACTTACTGGAAGCAGAAGTGGGATTATTATTATTTTATTAGTAGTTTCAGTTTACAGAAAAAATACATTTGACAGACGTCACATGACATATTGTCAATATGCTCACTAACACATTTGTTAAGACGTCAAGGAGACGAGAGGCAAAAACTGTCAAAATCCAACACCTATCAAGTCTATAAAAGAAGAAAGAGAGCAACCTGGATGTGAAGACATATTAATAATAATGATCATAAAATATCTGAACAGCTGCATTCTATTTCATTTTTTATGTAGAAGTTTGGTGACCTAATGACATTTGAAATTGCACACATACAGAGAGTGGTGGAAATAACCAAAACACCCAAGTACGCAAGTACTGAACTAAAAGTACTACTTTCTACTTCTACTCCACTACGTTGGGCATGAGAAACAAATACAAAGTGATCAGAAGAGAAAAAATAAACGTACAATACAACTGTATAACCAACAAGTTCAGCTTTAAAGGTCAGTTAGAAACAACATGTTTTCTCATTTAATCTAAAGGACTTTTTGGCCCCAGTTTCTGCCTGAATAAATATTTCAGATACAAGGAGGGTTTTCACAGGCAGAAGCAGTACTGGCTTCACCAGTGTCTCCTGTTGTGGCTGAGCTCTACATGGAGGAAGTAGAGAGCCGAGGCTTGGCTTTGAATATTTCACTCAGTGAAACATCAAGTAGCTTTAATGAAGAGACTGAACAACAGAACGCAAAATAAAGATGTGATGCAGAAGGATGAATAGTGTCAGTAAGAAATGAAGCTGCTGGCTGACAGTAACCTTCATCTTCTTTTTCAACAACAGACATTTGAAGATTGAACTCAAACAGGATTTTGGAGAATGAAGGTCTCAGTGTGACGAAGCACACAATGAAAACAAGAAGCTGTTAGACTTTTTAGAGAGATACAACTACATGTTCCTGCCTTGAATTGATGATTTTCACTGTTAGAATCAGCCGAGTTTGTAGTTTTCCTTCTTTCTAATGTACCTGTAGTGATTTGAAATACTCATATTAAAATTTTGTCGTGTGCGTTGTATAATTTGCTCAGACCCAAATGATGTACCAAAGGTCAATGGAAACCAAGATCATCAACTGATTGAGGGCTGGATTCAAAATCACACAGAAAATCAAACAAAAAAATAAATTAAATGACAGGCTGATCCAATGTTCATCATGGCAACTCATAATCTGACTCAGTAGTGTGTACTCCCGACAACATCTGGGCATGCTCCTGAAGAGATGGCGGATGGTGTCCTCCTCCACACCTGGACAGTCTGTGGCACTACTTGGTGGTTTGTGATGCACCAATACAAAACATCCCAGAGGTTCTCATTTCGATTCAGGTCTGGGGAACTTGTGGGGCAGTCAGTGGCATCAATGCATTTGTTATCCAGGATTCCAGGGCCCACTACTCCAGGGTAAGGTCTGACAACGGTGCTGCGGTTTTTAATCCTGGTACGTAACAGCAGTCAGGGTACCACTAGCAAGGACATGGAGGTCTGCTCAATTCTCCAAGGATACGCCTCCCCAGACCATTACCGAGCTATCGCCAACGCCGTCATGCTGCAGGCAGCATAAAGGTCACCATGACTCATACACGCCCGTCACTTGAGCTCAGTGTGAACATGCTCTCATCTGTGAAGAGCACAGAGCTCCAATGGCAGACCTGCCCATTCTAGAGTTCTCTTGTGAATGGCAATCGAGCTGCATGGTGGTGGGCTCTGAGCACAGATCTCACTAGAGGACATCAGGCCCTCATTCTACCCTCATGGAGTCTGTTTCTGATAGTCTGGTCAGAAGCATGCACACCAGTAGCCTGCTGAGGGTCATATTATAGTGCTCTGGTGGTGCTTCCACTGTAAATACAGATCCTGATACTGGAGTAATGCCCTTCTTTGGCCCTGTTCAGCTCTCCTAGTGTAACGACCAGTCTTCTGGTATCTCCTCCTTGCTCTTGAGAATATGCTGGGGAGCACACGGCAAACCTTGCAATGGCATGTATGGATGGTCCATCCTGGAAGAGCTGGACTACATGTGCAACCTGAATGGGCTGACGGTACCGACTCACACTACCAGTAGTGAAAAGGACAGAAGCAAAACTAGAGAACAATCAGTCGGGAAGGATCAGGAGAGAGGAGCTGTCTTTGGCCACTACCTTCAAAACCATTTTTGAGTGTTGTCTTGCTGATGCCTCTCCAGTGCAAAATTTGTCTCTTTAATTTGCATCAGTTGACACTGATTCACACTTATCACTTAAGCTTCCTAACTAGAAGGATTTATATCTCTGAAGTTTAATTGGTTTGGTGTTTTACTGTGATGATTCAGTGGTCCCTTAATTTTTTGACCAGTGTAGTTCAATAGAGATGACAAACTGTAATAAAGCAGAAGAAGCTCTGTTATCACATTAACACCTGTGTACAAACAGGGGTGTGCAGCAGCAAACAGGATGCAGTCCTCCATCTCTATGGTAACCGTGTGCTGCCTTTTACATCTCAACTTCACCTCCTCTCCCCATTAAAACCTCAACGGAAAACCACAGTCAGCAGCAGCAGCCATATCTGAGCACCCAGGGGCTGATGGGAGGTCTGAGGACCTGTTAGAAACCACGTGGCCCTCGTCTGATCTCACAGCTCATCCTTGTTTGGCCTCAGCTGCATCAGAGCGCCACTTCTCCCCAGGTTCACCAGAGGAAACACCACTGCACACAATGCTTTTCCTCCCAGCTGCTGCTCTGTGCTGTCTGTGTTCAGGTGAGTGTTTCCAGCCAATCAGGAGCCAGCAAACTCCACCTGGAACAAACACTGTCACACTGACCTTCATCTATCTGTCTGTGTCTCTACAGCGCTGGTTGCCATGGCAGCAGAGCTGGTTCAGGAGGATTTAACATTGACCAGGAGAGTTGGTGAAACTGTTTCCTTCAGCTGTGATACTGACCAGTGTAACAGCCTTAATGCTTACTGGTACCAGAAAAAAGACACAGAAACATTCACAAGGATTTTGCGGATTGATATGAGTAATGATGAAGTTTATTCAGGTTACAATCATCCTCAGAAAGATGATTTCTCAGCTGTGAATAATCAGAACGGCTGTGAGTTGCAGATTCAGAAAGTTAAACTCTCTCATTCAGCCACCTACTACTGCTCCTGTCAGAAGGCTGGTCTCCACAGTGAGAAATGATCCCTGCAGCCTGAACAAAAACCAGCAGATGTCAAACAGTGTTTGTGACAGGAAGAGAGCAGTAAACCACAGCCCAGGTTCACATATTTCACCTCCATCTCAGCCAGAGTCACAAACATACTGAGCTGAGGGATTTATTTAATATTCTATTGATTTCTATTTGATCAGATATTCCAGCAGGTTTCTTGTTGTTCCACACAGTGAGGACAAACTAGCAGCACAGAAGCACAATGAGCAAACAAGATAAAGAGGAAACAGCTTTCAGCAGATTTCAGCAGATCATTTCACTTTCTTACATTTTAAAAGCCAAATCTTGGACACATGTCAGGTCAGGATGTTGCCCTTCTAGCAGCGACTTATTAGGACGCTGATTCTGTTGCCAGGTTTCCATAAATGTCCTGTGGATGTTTCTGGTTCCCAGAGGAATATTTATGGTGAGGTGAGGAGAGAAGGAAGGTTTAGACAAAGCAGGATATGAGTTTAGCGTGGTAACTTTTTGTTTAACCTGGAGTTTTCAGTACAGCAATGGTGGTTCACTTCTTACCGGGGACACAATGGTAACTTATGCTGAACGACTAACCTGCTCCAGAGCTGATTCTGTTCCAGATAAGAGATCAACTCTATAAAAATGATGCTAATGCTAATTGCTAATGTGGATGAACTTTTGCTTAGCGATATCCTACAGAGAGTGATTTAAACACTAAAGGCTAAAACTTTTGTTATATTTTTATTTGTCCTACTCAGTTTCACACAGCCTGTCACAGCCATTAAAATAAATGGGTTTAATTTTTCTTATGTGAGGCTAAATATATAGTTAGATAGGCCAATTCAAATTAAGTTTAATAAGAATTTGTTTATTTTTAGGTTAGTAACTATCTTGTATTACAGAGAGGTCATGTAGCCTGAATGTTCAGTCTTTTTTTACCACTGGCCTATTACATTTACCGTTAGTTATTTAACTAATGTTTTTTATCCAAAGCGACTTACAGTTCCTATATGTGTCAGTGTTGTAAGTTATAGTTTTGGGTTTTGTTTGTGGTGTTTGCTTGTTTTTTTGTCAGGCTGCTGGGTGTGACACCAAAATTTTTCACCTATCAGATTCTGTGACCCAAATGGGAAGTTAAGCGCCGAGGCTTTGTTGATGATGTGAAGTGGTTGTAGCTTGGTTGGGTTTAGGCACTAAAAGTACTTGGTTATGGTTAGGAATACATCGTCGTTTGGGTGTAGTCACAGAATCTGATAGGTCACAGATTTTGGTGTTACAGCGGCAACTGACGAGAGACTTGGAGCTTATTCTGGACTCTCGTAAAGGTTCTAAGGCAAGCCTGGGGGGGCGCTGTGGCAGTAACCTGTCTGTTCCGGCTAGCGCTGTGATCTCTCTTCTTGTGTGAAATTCTCAGGATTCACTATAATTCACTATAACTAATTTTGAGAAATTAGCCTTGGTCACAGGGTTTTTTGGCTGAACAGAGAGCACAAATCAAAGGGTTTTCTTACTTAGAATAAACGATTTCTGGCATGTAGGTGAGAGTTTTAACACAGACCAATCAAGGAGCAGGGGGACATCTCTGATGTTACATACATTTGCATTATTTTGTCAGCTCAGGAAGAGCTTTGGAGTGTATGTTAATACTCCAGATGTGATTTGCCATTTGTCTTTGCAGTTACTGTTGTGTTTGTACTTGTTTGTATTTAAGAAGAGGGATATGCTGAGTTTGGGAGAGTAACTTTCTCTTTCATTTGAGTAAATTAAAGAATGATTCATTACATATTTTTGACTCTGTATTCTTTGGGAAGAGTTTATTTCCCTGACATCCTCCTGCCACAGTTACTGGTAAAGTGCAAAATATCCGTAGTGCAAATGTCACCATAAATGCTCTCAAGCTTCAAGTCATAAATCCTGTTGAGCAACTCCAGGGGTGTTGATGCTCCTGATAATGTGACACTGTATATCCTTTTCAGACGAAACATTTGCTTCAGATAGACACCTGGAATATTTGGTTATCAAATTTCTACAAGATGAGTTAAGATCCTCCCACTTAACTGCTGGAACTTGAGTATTCCCTTCAAATCATGGCAAATGTCCCTGATTGACTGGAATCTGGAAGTCAGCTGTGCAATGATAGTGTCCACCAGAGGTGTGGACTTGAGTCAGACTCAAGTCACAAAAATGATGACTTGCAACTCGACTTGGACTTTAATATCAGTGACTCGTGACTTCACTTGGACTTTGGCCCTTTAACTCGAGCTGACTTAACACTCCACATGCCCACATAAAGCCTAAATTATGATATAAAAACTGCTGAGTGCTGTTTCACAACGACACTCGTTTTGTTTTATAAATCCAGCGCACCCCTTTCCTTTACAGCTGAGGCTCTCGTCCCTCCCTAAAAGGTGTGTTCAGTGTTGCTTTACCTGGTCGGTTCTTGTAAAATATCCACTGTGTCTGCGTCTTCTAACATCAATTATAGTTTTCTCACCACTGGTTTCTGTCACACACAAAACCCTCCACTAACACAGCCCCCTCAGTGACCCATCTGTCACCCACAGCTGGATTATTGTTTCTTATTTCATGGGCTATAGGGGATTTTGGAGTAGTTTTTAAAAAGAAAGTATTACATTTTAAAAGTTCAATACTTTAATGTTTCCTAAGGCAATGAGTAATCCTGTTAAATAATTGTGATCTCAATATTGACCAAAATAAATAGCAGTCCTACGTGAACATTTAATTTACTTCATTAAATTTGTAGTGTGAAACTGCACCTCTGCCTTGTTTCTGTACTGGCTAATGGTTCATTCAATATTTTGCTTTTTATTTTTAACTTAAAAAAACTTTTGAAAGGTTTTTTAAATTTGGTAACGAACGCATTATGACTTTTAGGACTCGAAACTTAAAGTTTAAGACTTGGACTTGACTTGGACTTGTTGGTCCTTGACTTGAGACTTGACTCGGACTTGCCAGTCATGATCGTGCTGGACTTGGGACTCGACTTGGGACTTGAGTGCTAAGACTTGAGACTTGACTCAGAATTGTATAATGATAACTTGGCTGATAAAGAGAGTGTTCGGATTGTGTGTTTGCAGGTCTGCTACGGTGGAGTGGATGAGATCACAAGTGCGCGCCGCCACTGCCGATGGCGGAATGTCAACAGTGACGGCAGTGGTGGATGAGAACTCTCAAGGAAGGTAGTATGGTCTCAACGTCTGCTGTGCAGATTTTTGCCTATGTGATAACATGTCCTGGGTTACACCATTTGGAGTTCACAAAGACAGAAAGTCCTCCTCCAAACTTCTTACTGCTCTGTTTCTTTCTTTTAGTTCCTCTGAGCAGTCTGGTGTTTTCCCATTCAGCCAACTTTCAGTCAGACCTAACATGCTGCACTCTCGATGTGGTGCTCATTAGCAGAGTTTCAGGAGCGGGACCACACATCAAGCACGTCATCGCCAGCATTTCCATAAATACCCACACGTCTTAACTCCTCCCCCTTCGCTGTAGTATCCTTCATGGCTCTCGCATTCCGCAGACGAACTGAGAACAAGCAACTTCGCGTCAGGCACGCTAACATTACGCTAACATCCAATAACCGCTATCCCCATTGGACGCTGAATTATTCAGACGGACTCGAGACATCTTCATTGTCAGCTGAACCAGCACCAGAAGCCGAATTCTCTCCTCCGTCTCCACGCTTTCGGCCCCGCTTTCTACAATCCTATAAGTCGGCCAGGGAGTGGGCGAGTCCAGCCTAAACGCCGTCCGCCTTCCACGGTCCACTTTCCTCAACAATGAGAAACATTGCACCCGAAGAATCCTCTGCCTCTCATCAAACAGCCGATCACCACTTTTCCACGCGCCAGCAATGTCCTGGCTCGCACAATCTTCACAAACAAGCAAGACACGAACCATAGCCACTCTTCAGAGAACGGTTAAAAATGTAACAATTTAGAGAACCGACAATACAGCAAACTTTTCACGCTATCATGTCAGCATGCCATACGTTCAGTTCTGTCAACACCAGCTCCTTTCGCGTGACACATTACGCACGCTGTGACGTCAGCGCCATTGTTAATCTCAAGATAGCAAAGAAGTCGGTACAAAAGCAAAACACCAGAAGTGCAAGGCCTCCACCTCTCATCGGGGTTGACCGCACCAGCAGCCTACATCACACAGGACAACCACATTGAGCCGTCAGCACCCCGCCATCCAGCTCCTGAAGCTTCAGACACCCAGCACTGGGATATGCCAGCACCCCAGCCGTCTACATCTACCAACCACAGCAGCAGGCTTCATTAGGGGCCTTCGGCACCGGGATACCAGTGCCACAGCTGGACACTTCCAGCAGCTACAGCAGCCAGTTCCATAGGGGGCGCCCACAGTCGTACACCTCAAACAACCTCAGCAGCCAATTTCAGTAGGGGCATCTGGCACCGGGATGCCCACCGTCCGCTCCCATCAACCACTAACCAGACCGCACAAAATGGTCCATTACACAGAACCATCCGAAAAGTCAGACCGAAACCGTTTTAATGGACATGAACTTCAAGCCGTTCTTTGCTTATCTTTCAATTGTAATCTCCAGTTCCGTTATAACTGATGGTAGCAGCATAGAAACTGACCTCGAGCTTACTTCGAGCTAACAGCCGCCTCGCGCTTACTTCGTACTACCTTGAGCCAATAGTCGTTTGAGCAAACGGTTTATTTTAAGCCAAGTCGCTTAAAATAAAGAGTCTCTATCTAGCTGTCTTTATCGAAACCACACCAAGGTTAAAAACTAGGAAAGAGGAGAGGGAGCTGCTGTGTCGTGCTGCCACTCTCTGCGGCGCCGGAAGTTAAAGGTGCATCTGACCTTTCTTCAGTGTGCTGGCGCTTTCTTATGGAGCTAAATCAGGGCCAAATGTTTTGTTCATTTGAAAAAAATCGGTATAGTTCCCGGGTTCGGTGCCGCTCTCACAGGCTTCTCCTTCATATCCAGCCTGTGTTCTTGGTTCTGGCTCCATAGAAGTAGACTCAACAACATCATTATCAGTTCTCCTCACAGATGTTGCCGTGGGTTCAAATCCTGGTGTTGGGATTAAATGCAGAACATTTTCGTTATTATCATTAGCATCACCTTCTTTCTAACAGGTGGTGGTGGCTCCTTCACTAAAAATAATGTTAGCTGTAACATTAGCCTGACTGGGAACAGCTTCAACGTTAGCTTGTAAATTTCTCAAGTCAATTGACTTCTGACCATGAAGCACTTTTGACATTTTGCCATTGCGTATAACAAAAATTACTATTTTTATTATTATTAAATTATTCATTATGACACAGGCAATATTTTACCCAAGCAACATTAAATAAAAAGCATTTTTATTTGGAAATATAGGTGCTCTGCATGTAAGAGTAGGCTTAAGACTTTCCTTTTTGATAAAGCTTATAGTTAGGGCTGGCTCAGGTGAGTCCTGAACCATCCCTTAGTTATGCTGCTATAGGCTAGACTGGCGGGGGATTTCCCATGATGCACTGAGCTCCTCTCTCCTCTTCTCTCTTTCTCTCTGAGTGCAACCTCATCCCATTAATGCATGTTACTAACTTCGATTTTTTTCTCCCTTTCCGTGGTCGTGTGCTTCCTCCTCCTGTCGCTTCCTGTGGGTGTCGCTGGCTCTGGAGCTGTGGAGTCTGGATCTGTGGTTGGGAGTCTCCTGCTGCCCCCGTGTTCCTGCTCAACGCCCTCTGCTACAGTTGCAACTGCTATTACTAGTCCTATTGCTATTATTACTGTTATTATTATTATCATTAACATTACTATAAATATCTGTACCATTTTTCACTCAGTCTATAGCAACATTACCTTTACTGTCTGTACCTCTATGTGTATACTGTGTAGGCTGCCTCCCTCTGCTCTCTCTCTCTTGCTCTCTCTCTTTCTCTTGCCCTCTCTCTGTCTCTCTCTCTCTCTCTCTCCCCCTCACCCTCAACCGGTCGAGGCAGATGCCCCCCCACCCTGAGCCATGGTTCTGCTCGAGGTTTCTGCCTCTTAAAGGAAGTTTTTTCTTGCCTGTGTTGCCTAGTGCTGCTCTTGGTGGGAATTGTTGGGTTTCTGTATAAACTTCAGAGTACGGTCTAGACCTGCTCTTTATGAAAAGCGCTGTGAGATAACTGTTGTTGTGATTTGGCGCTATATAAAGAAAATTGAAATTGAAATTGAAATTATTTTGTGTTTCAAAATAAAATATGGGGACCCTTGCTTACAATTAGGATGATGAAATATGCTGGACTTCATTGGCCCCCTTAGTGGCTGGGCCCCAGAAAATGTTCCCCTTTATCCCCCCTTAAGGGTCGGCCTTGTTTTTTGGTTCCAGAAGTGTTCTGGTTTGAGTTTGTAGTCTGAAAAGTATTAACCAATCATCTTTGAGCTGGTGTGGTTGCATGCAAGTAAACAGTCCATGTGGAGAGCAAAAGAGACAGAACCCACTGGTTATCAGCTGTCGAATATTTCGCTTTTTATCAGACGATAGTCGATGGGTTCTGAGATTGCTAATCAGACTGTCTGTGAGGAAGTCATGGCCTGGAAATCCTTAATCCTTTCTCCAGATGTCGCCCATAAACATTGGCCGTTGTCCCAACAGGTTAAGTTCATTGTGAGACGAAAGCTGATCCAAGGATAGAAAAGGAAGTTAAAGTTAAGGAAGAAACCTGAGAAAATGCAACAGAGGATGATCATTCTTCCAGGACGACACATGCAACAAATGTTTTGTAGAGAATCGACCAAAATATAAAAATAACAACATGTAAAATTAGGATGACTGTATTATAGATAGATTGTAAACATATAGAAGGAAATGATTCAGGGACGACGTTGAGCAGCTTCAGGTGCCACCACACAGAAAAAAGAAGAGAAAGTCATGTTGATATGAAGATTAAAGAAACAGCTGAAATATGATCCTGGTTCATCATCTGGACTCGTTCACCTCAGCTGACACATTCAGCAGCTGACAGGTTTTTGTATCAGTCTGTTTCACTGTGGGGGCAAACAAATTCTACTTGATCTTTGGCTCTGGAACTAAACTGTATGTAACAGGTAAGAATCAACATTTTTCTTCAGTTGTTTTATTGAACAAGTTAAAATGTGTTTTAATGAGTTTCTGCTGCTTCAGGCTTCACATGTTAGTTTGTTCATAATTAGTAGAGAGTTCTTGCAGCCGTGCAGCTATTGTTACATAAAAAGGTTCATAATTCCTGAAAAGATGTTTAAATCTCACAGACAGAGGAAGATATTGACAAAGTTACAAATATATACAGTATTAGATCTCTCACTGATTCAGCACTGTCTCCTATTTTTGAAATAATGTTTAACATAATAAATTATATTAAACATTATTTAATAGTAAATGTATACATGGCATAACTTTAAATATGTTGTAAAGGAGAATTAATGAATCATTTTTAAACGGTCAAATTGACCTCATAACATTCAAACAGATATTGAATATTTGACAATAAATATAATTTATTCATACTAATTTATATTTAGTGATTTGATTTTGAGTGGTTAGAGTTAGGTTTATAAATATATACTGTGCTACACATAATGTCTTTGCATTTTATGTGACAATAAATATGTAATTTGCTTGAATATGTATGTTAACATGATATAGTTTATAATAAATAGTATTTTGCAGTCTATAGAGGTACATAACATGATTATATTATATTGTTATGTACTCAGTATTATTGTTTTATGATTCTTTAGCTCATAATTCTGAATATATATTATGTTAATTTTGTTTATATCAACATTTAAAAAGGTTTTAAAAATGATGAAGTTACAATTTTAAAAAAAGCTTTTTTTTAAAGAGTATACAATATTAAATAACCAATCTGTTATCTTAAAAATTAAAATTTCTTCAATGCGAAAGTAAAACTTGCCTTTTTTATAGGGCAACCCTAACCCTAACCCTAATATAGAACATATTTAATTTTAAAATTAACATTTAATTTCATAAACAGACATAATACATTATAATTACATTACATTATATGCATATAGTATATTTTATGAACTGCTATATAAGTAACTTTACTTCCTTAACTCATATTACATATTATTATTATTATACCTGATACCTGTGTGTGATATGAAGGTGAATCCAGTACATGTAGTGAACTGTGTGCTGTATTGATGAGGAGCTCAGTGATCAGAGTCCATGTAGTTTCCAGGATCAGACTGAATGCAGTGCTGGAAGCTGCTGTTGACTGTGTGAATGTGTGTCTGTGCTGCTTGTTGCTGCTGTCAAACTTCAGTTGAGCAGGTAGTGAAGCCTGTGGTGAGCGTGTACCCAGCAGCATCCAGAGCCCACCTGGAGGGGAAGAGCTCCCTGCTGTGTGTGGCCTCAGACATGTTTCCTCCTCTGGTCCGGTTCTCCTGGAAAGAGCGAAAGGAGAACGAGTCTCTGGAGGAGCCGGCACCTGCTGAGGAGGAGCAGCTGGAGCTCAGAGAGTCGGGACCTGGCGCCGCCATCAGAGTGATTGATCGGGACGCTCTCTACACATATAAATACCGCTGCTACGTCCAGCACGAGGGGGGGCGAGTGAAGGCCCAAACAGAACAAGGTAATGAAGGCTTGGTGACTGTGTTCAGCAGAGATTCAGCTTCATGTGGAGACGCTGTCAAAGAGAGCAGAGGAGCAGAGGACTGACATTTCTTTCTGACTGATTTTCTGTTTCAGAGGTTCCAGCTCTTCCACCATCACCTCCACCATCAGTGTCCTTCCAGTCTCAGTGCAGGGTGAAGCTGCTCTGCCTGCTGTACACAGTGCTGATAGTGAAGAGTCTGGTGTACTGCTGTGGACTCTCTCTGCTGAGGATCCTCAGAAACAAGTGACCGTCCACCAGCTGCACACATGCTGACTGACTGTTTCCTGCTCGCCTTTTCTCGCCATCACATCTCAACAATTAAACTCACTGATCACTTTGATCAGCTGTCAAACATGTAAGTTATGGTGTGCTGTTGTTGTTGAAAATTGTTATGCTCAGGTTAGATACAGTCATCCTAAAAATATAAACATATATATTTTTAGTTACTGAGAGTAAATTCTTTGGTAATGTGTTTTGATGCTCTGTTTTTTTTCTACTTTTAATCATAAGGTGCCTGCTAAATATTTTATATTTTACAGTATTTTTCTGCTCATGTGTCTGTTTTTAATATAATTATGCAGAGTGTGATGGTTTATTAAATTCTTTTAATGTCACTTTTTTAATAAACTGAAAAATCACAGCTTCTGTGTTTTATAAACATCCTTGTTTTTATGAATTTCATTTTGGATTCATAGCAAATAATCAGAACCAGGATCACCTTCATCGGCCGTGTGTGTTGACAGCTACAAGTCATGTGACTCTGGTTATGAGTAGCTTTTAACAGACTTTCACACAAGAACAAACGTATCGAGACATAAGAATATAAGCACACAGCTAAACAAGGTCAGGCCGCTGTTTATTTCTTCTAAACCAATAAAATGCTGATTAACTCTTACAGCTTTATCCAAATGAAATGGATTGGTATAGTTACTGATTATTCAGAAACTAAGATGTAAATATATGCAACACATTAAAAGACAGAATCACAGAAAGCTTCACAAATAAAACACAGAAGTCATGAATGACATCATTTACACTCAGATTCTAACTTGTCTTTGAATTGATGTTGTATAAAATGTGTGCATGCTATGATCCTTTCCCACGTGTCCTAACATGTCGTATTATGTTAAAGAAACTGTAATTAAACTGTGGCTCCTTAAAGAATCAATAAAAAAGCCTGGATACAACATTATTGTGTGATCTCTATGAGGAATAATTAAATAACCAGGACGTTGTTTTCCATCAATATAAACCCGACCAAAAGCTCAACCTCCTGAGATGGATTTCATTTGAAATTAAAACAGATGTTTTGTCTCCGACCACAGAGACGTGTTCAGGTTTTTATCAGTGTTTATACCAGAATCATTTCATGTGCTTGCGTGTTTTGTCTTCATTCACAGACCATCGCTACAACACATCAGTGTAGATATGTGAGTAAGACCTGAGGAGAACCAACATGGTCGCTCTAGATCTACTTAAAAAGACAGACAGTGTTTTTTTTTTCAGGGGAAACAAAAGATGACTTGTTTGTCTCTGTGGTTCGTGTTCTGTTGGTCTGATCAATGATAACAGATCGACCACATATTGTTAGAAATATTGCACCTGAGGAGACAGTGCTTAAAATCCTCTCAGGTCAGTTAAACACTTTGAGGGCAGAAACTTTTTTTTTCACTAAAATACCCAACAATGTGATTTTGCCTGCTGCTGTTTTGAAGCGTTGTTTAGTTTTTATTCCCATGTGAACACTCTGCTGACTGACTGACTGTTAGAATCAGTGTGAGGGAATAAAGTGGGATCAGAGCAGACTGCAGGTGGTTGAACAGATCTGCTTTTATTTCAGCTTCTCAGCTCTGAGTTCAGGATTCGAGCTGTTTCTCTCACAGATTAATAACACAGATCAAAGCTGAGACAGTGAGTACTGAGCGCTGAAATCAAACTTCCTGGAATGATTCTTTAACCAGAGTCAATGTTTGTAACTGTCATTGTGTTGTTAATGTGAAAAAGTGCAGCTAGCGGTGAGGAGGCTGCAGAGCAGAAACCCACACAGCCCGTCTGCTGCAGGAAAGGAAGTGCTGATTGGCTGTCAACAGTTTTTGATGAGTCCTAATAACCAATGAGAACAGATTCATATCTGCTGCTGTACACACTCATCAACTCCTCTCCCTCTCTGTAGCTGTTTGTCTTTTCTCTTGTTGTCTGGAAGCCTTTTTTCCACTGAGCCCTCCACCCACACAGAGTTGAACTGAGCCCAGAGACCAACAATGACGACCCACCTGGAGGTCACGTCCATGGACTTTATTTATGGGGATTTTAGCCATCAAAGGTGAACTTTACAGTTTACACTTGGTGTTGATGAGAGCCAACAAGTCCTCATACAAACAGGACTAAAGGCTTCTTTGTCAGAGCCGGAAACAGAAACACATTTCATCACAATCCATCCAATAGTTGTTGAGGTATTTCAGGAAGGGCTTGGTAACAGGAGCTGAAGCAGCAGCAGCAGTAAAAGGCCTCATAAGTAAAGCAGTGTGTTGTTGTAGCCACTAGAGAGCAGCAGTACTCCCAAATACACACTACATACTAATTATATTATACTACATACTGATGGTCATAGTGGACTCTTGTAGCATACAAAAAACCAACAGTGAAACAAATCCAAGAGGGCACACCTGGGTAACAGTCAGGAACCAAAAATACAGGAGCAGGTAACAAGAAAGCAGGAACAGGCACAGATGGCTGGATGCAAAGTAACAGAGCCACACTGACAATCAGGTTGGTAAATGAGAGGAAATGTGCTGATTTGAAGGCAAAGGGTGGTCACACCAAATATTGGTTTGATTTAGATTTTTCTTCTGTTCACTCACTTTGTATTTTGTTAATTGATAAATATAATCTATCAACCGGTCTATTTTTAAAAGCATTCTAACTTTACTGCTTTGCTGCACATCGGCCGAAAAAGTCTGAACATTACTTCATATATACGTAAAAATGAACATAAAAGCATTAAGTGTTAGTAGCACTAGGAGTTGTAACAGTACCAATAGAATTATTAGCAATACAAACGGACCACAGCTTGAAGGAGTTGTGTGTTTTATTCCTGACAGCAGCTGATGCTGAATTGGTAGAAGCACAGCTGCAATGATTTGAGTAAGTGAATAGTAATAATAATTGATATTGATGAAGTATTAAAAAATAAATTCATCTTTGTAGACGATTAATCAGTCAATAAAACCTGTTAAGTAACAATGAAGGTCCAGTCAGTTCGTTGCAGCACATAAGCAGAAGTCTATTAGTAGAAGAAGGAGCAGCCACAGTAGAAGTACTGCCTCGTAATAGAGGCAGTAGTAGTTGCAGTAGTAAAGACCTTGTGTGTTCATCAATGTATGTTGCAGCCACTAGAGGGCAGCAGTGTGACAGTTATAATCCTGACAGCAGCAGCACAAAACAGATAGAAGTACTGTCAGAAACTGGAGCACGAAAACTACAAGTTTAAAATGAGGGCTGAGTGTGAAAAACATCTTGGAACAACATAAAGATAATTCACAATATAAATGTTCTGTAATTATATAAAATATTAAACAATTATTCACTCAGTCAGGACATGTGGCTGTGTGATTAACAGTTGAACATGTAGATACAGGTTCAGGTTATCCTTTATATAAACTCCTGAAAAATGTACAGATATATAAAAAAAATACATAAAACCAGTGACTTTTATGTTTTAATTTATTTCACCTGTTTAAGACTCAACTGAATGTGTGTAATTGTTAGTTTCTGTTTGAGCACTTAGGCTCAGTGAATGAATGTGAGTGAAAGGTGAATGCAGACGTAGTGTAAAAGCAGTTTGAGTGGTCGAAAAGACTAGAAAAGTATGGAGCATTTACATTTACAAACCACACAATGAAAACAGGAAGCTGTTTATTCAGTTTATCCTACATGTTCCTGCCTTGAATGAATGATTTTTGTAGTTTTCCTTCTTTCTAATGTACCTGTAGTGATTTGAAATAGTTCAATAGAGGAGATGAACTGTAATAAAGCAGAATGAGCTCCGACTCAGCAGAAAACCACACAGCAGCTTCAGCTGAGCTGTCAATCAGCAGCAGCAGCCTTATCTGTCCGCCGCAGGGGCTGATGGGAGGTCTGAGGACCTGTTAGAAACCACGTGGCCCTCGTCTGATCTCACAGCTCGTCCTTGTTTGGCCTCAGCTGCATCAGAGCGCCACTTCTCCCCAGGTTCACCAGAGGAAACACCACTGCACACAATGCTTTTCCTCCCAGCTGCTGCTCTGTGCTGTCTGTGTTCAGGTGAGTGTTTCCAGCCAATCAGGAGCCAGCAAACTCCACCTGGAACAAACACTGTCACACTGACCTTCATCTATCTGTCTGTGTCTCTACAGCGCTGGTTGCCATGGCAGCAGAGCTGATTCAGGAGGATTTAACATTGACCAGGAGAGTTGGTCAAACTGTTTCCTTCAGCTGTCAGAGAACTGAGCAGTGTGACTATGATGAAATATTCTGGTACCAGAAGAAAGACACAGAAACATTCACAAGGATTCTTTATATTAATAGGAGGAATTGTAACATAGATCACAGGTACAATCATCCTCAGAAAGATGATTTCTCAGCTGTGAGAAAACAGAACGGCTGTGAGTTGCAGATTCAGAAAGTTAACGTGTCTCATTCAGCCACCTACTACTGCTCCTGTTATAAGAGTAGCTCTCCACAGTGAGAAATGATCCCTGCAGCCTGAACAAAAACCAGCAGATGTCAAACAGTGTTTGTGACAGGAAGAGAGCAGTAAACCACAGCCCAGGTTCACATATTTCACCTCCATCTCAGCCAGAGTCACAAACATACTGAGCTGAGGGATTTATTTAATATTCTATTGATTTCTATTTGATCAGATATTCCAGCAGGTTTCTTGTTGTTCCACACAGTGAGGACAAACTAGCAGCACAGAAGCACAATGAGCAAACAAGATAAAGAGGAAACAGATTTCAGCAGATCATTTCACTTTATAACATTTTAAAAGCCAAATCTTGGACACATGTCAGGTCAGGATGTTGCCCTTCTAGCAGCGGCTTATTAGGACGCTGATTCTGTTGCCAGGTTTCCATAAATGTCCTGTGGATATTTCTGGTTCCCAGAGGAACATTTATGGTGAGGTGGGGAACGAAGGAAGCATCAGACAAAGCAGGATTTGAGCTTCGCAAGGTAACTTTGGGTTAAGAGTGTTTGTGTCTGTGGCTGCTGTGATCACTGCAGGTAACTACGGGCCAATCTAAGCTAAACAGTTAAACTCCAGACAGCTTTCATTTAGCTTGCTGAACATCTAGCTAACCGCCAAGCTAGCGTTAGCGAGGTGTGATTTTCTAATAGAGGATGAGCGATGTGGACAGAGCAGATCTAATAAACACCTTCTACATGTTGTGCGTTAAACAGATGGATCAAGTATTGTCTTTTACTCGGGAGCTTCTATTGCACGTACTACAGTAACGAGGGCAGCTGTCGCCAACTCCAGTAGTTCAGAGTTACCTTCACTTCACCGTCTCCACCGCAGCCTATCTCTGCGCTGGCCGTGTGTGTTTACAGCTAACAGCTGATGGAGTTACTAAATACTAGGGGTGCAACGGTTCAACAAGCCCACAGTTCGGTTTGTATTGCGGTTTCTGGGTCACGGTTTCGGTTAGGTAACAGTGGGAAATATGGAGATGTTTCTATTTTCCTACCAAAGGTTATAGTGGGATACAAATAATTTTACACTATAATTTTAGATGTTGTCTACAATGCTGCATTCAGTTTAACGTAACGTTACATTTCAAGTCAAGCAGATGTAAAGGGTGACAGTCTGTGTGAATCTAGCTTCTAAACAGTAACATTGATGACATGTTCGACAACGTCGTCAGTTATAACATCACCAGACTACCGCAAAATAAATGTTTGCTTTACGAGTGAAACTACATGCTCTTCTTGCGTAGGCATTCTCAATTGAGTCCAATGAATAATACGAAGTTCGATAACGAAAGCCTATAAAAACGTTTATAAGTGCTAGCGTGCTGTACACAAACCTCACTAATAAAACAATACTAAAACGATAGATTAAACAACCCACATGGTATATTTTTCATTCACTTTGATGAAGTCGAAGGTTCGCCCTCACCGCTGAATGCACGCTACGCCGCGGTGGAAACACTTCCTGTCGGGATAACTACATTGGCACGACACGGTCTCCGTTTTAGTTACGACCTTCGTTCCATCGCTATTGTAATCAACGCTAAATCCAAAATGCTCCCACACAGGTCGCTTAAAAGACGATGACGCATCCTCATCCCATACGTTAACTTTTCGCCTCCACACGCCATCTCCTCCGCACATATTCTTGCGTTTCATTAGCATCGGTATGATTACCCTCTCTCCAGTTTTTTCCAGTAACGTTACGTGATTCGTCATCGATACTGTATATTAACAGTTCATTGGACAGGTAGGCCTACTCTCCGGGGAAGGGGAAGGGGAAGGGGAAGGGGAAGGGGAAGGGCAAAGGGTGTTGCTTGTTGCAAAATGTTTTTTTGTGGAACCTGTACTGATACTGACTATTCTAAAAGCCAACCTACAGAGGGCTCTGTTTAGTTGGTGTTGCCTAAAGCACTCTTGTGAATGGTCTGTACAGTCCAGTCAATACAGAACCGAAAATTGTGGATTACATGTTAAAACCGAGCCGTGGTTTGTGTATTGAACAATTCGTTTTTTTGCGGTTCAGTTTTGCACCCCTACTGGGTCTGAAGATGTTATTTTAAGTTTTCATCAGTCAGGAAGTTTTTACACAGAGCTGAAGTCGGTCTCCTCCTCTCCAAAACAAGCAGAACAGCTGATTACAGCAGGTAATAAAGCTCATTAAACATCACGTTCCTCTGACGCTCAGGCGACACAGACGTGATGCTGCAGCTGATCTGCAGCTCTTGTTGCTGGAAATGTTTTAATAACCTTCCAAACTGTCACGATTTTATTTTTGTGTTCTTTCTCTGTGCTGGTAGTTTTTCAATATATTCCAATTAAATCTGATGTTCATTTATAAATGTTGCTGTTGGATCGATACTAAATAATGATGCCAGTCCATCACTTTGTATCTTCACAGGTCTTTAGACCACCGTAGTAACGCACACAACAGTGGGCTGAAGGAACCTTTTAGTTCCTTGAAAAGAGATCTGAGGACTAAAAAGTCTTTTTAGTCGACACACGGTTTATATCATTAAAACCAGCACAGACCTGCCCGGTATGGGGGAGGACAATCGATATTCATGTAAAATACAAAAGAGAAATCCATGTTTGATCCTAGAATTTTGTCACCCTATCCATGCTACACACCCCGTGAAGCTAGGAGGCTCAGCCAGAACGTCAAACCAACCATTTTTATCCACAGCAAACACACATCAAACACCAAGCATCTAAATGAGCTTCTATCACAACATAAATCGCTCTGTAATCACTGTACATGGCTGCACTTATTGCCTTCTAGATACCTCTCATCTCATCCCACACCGCCATCAGCAACCACTCTAAAGAAAGCTCAGCTCCAGCTCTGATCAGCTGTGTAGCTCAAATCACTCAAATCACCAAACTCACAGAGTTATTAGCCGGATAATAATAACAACAAACACACCAATATACATATACAGTTACAACCTCTGACTTACTTTTTCCATATTCGCTGTTTTCTGTCTGTGGAAATAACTGCAGGCAGCCATCTTGGTATTGTGCAATACCTCTGAGTTGTTAACCTCTTGGAAACAGACACCTATTTCCAAGAAAAATGTAACAACAAACGCACTAAAGCTTCTAAAACATGAAATATTGATAAAAACCTTTAATATTCATCTACATTCCTATGACCTAAAGCAGGGGTTCTCAACCTTTTGCAAGCTGGGCCCCCCCAAAGCTGGTTCACTGCAGTTGGGCCCCCCATCCCGGCGCCACCCCCCTTACACCACCTTAGATAGATCGATCGATCTAGGCTAGGCTATTATTTTTAGGCCCACACTATTATTATTATTATTATTATTATTATTATTATTATTATTATTATTATTATTATTATTATTATCAGTAGGCCTATTATCATTACTAGACTATTGCTATAATTGGGAATTGGCACCAGACCTCTGATATGAATTTATGCGTTGGTTATTGTTATTATTACTAGGCCTAATCGTAGGCATATCATCTGCATTTTTTACAGAACCTTGCAGGCGATAGGCCAGGCAGGTTAATGTGAGACCTGAGCCTGCTTTGCCTTGCAAAGATCCTCAATTCGTGGCGCAGGGGTTAGGGCGGGATCGATGCGCGATTCATTTGCAGCCTGGACGCGGAGTGGTGTGTGTCTTCTCTCTGCTCTGCTCTGACTGCAGCGCGAGGCTACTGACCCCTAAAATCCACTGACTCCGGCTACGGCGCGTTACGGCTGCACCGCGGTTGACGGAGCTGATCACGGCCATTCAAGTCAATGCACGTGAGTCCATCCACCAGCTGCGGCCGCAGCGCGTCTCAGAAACGGCTCTCCGCTCCACCGCTCTGCTACGCAGAGAATAGGTATTTGCCGCTAGACGCGTCCATAGATATATACACTAGATGTCGCCTTGGCTACGGCAGTTCATTGGAACGAATGCGTCAATAGAGCCGCCATCTTGGAACAGGGGAGCCCCTTCTGTTTAATGCATCAGCGTCAATGTAGGCAAAGGTCTAACGGAAATAAAATCACCATAAATCGTCATGAATGCGATTTTCTAGTTTTTTTGGTTCGTTCCAACAGTCAGACATGTATTTATCATTAAGTCCAGAGAACATTTAAGGTTTTGATATTAAGATAATCTACTTCTTTTTCAAAATATAATGTATAGTGCTAGTAGACCTAAGTTTATTAGTCACATTCTGCCTCTTGAATAAACTTAGAATGAACTATCGCTATCTACAAACAAAACAAATGAAATATCCGGTTCTTTGTTGTTGTAAACCGATTTTGTTTCCCCCCCGTCACGTCGTAGCTCATCAGATACAATCGGGGTAAACAGCCAAAACCAGTATGTTTGGATAAACTTGTTCAGGTGGACGTTAGTCTCATCTCCGTTAGCCAAGAATGCTGACTTAAGTTAGCGTAACAAACTAGCTGGAAATAGACGGAGACTGAACTCGGCTAACGTTACATACATAGAAATATACATATGTATAATACATGTATATGTATACCATGTATTTTATGTATATAACTATGGGCCACACAGCGCAAGTCGCAAAAATTGAGACAAAACAACAGAGACAAAAAAAACTGTCCACATTTCCAACATCTTACGATTCTATTACATTGATATAAATACATTCTGTTCATTGTCGGTTTTCCTAACGGTCAAAAACTAATGGGTAACGTTAACGTAACTAGCTAGATAACTAGCATGGATTAGCTGCGGTCGTTAACCAAGGACTGAAACAAACCCACAAACCAGCGTAACAGAAATATAATTTCGTAACATTCAATATAATAAACACATTCTCACCTGTGAAATGTAATCCCTTGTCTGGTTTTTTTATATTTCGTTCGTGTGAACATCCATATGCAGCACAAAAGTCCGGCATCATCCATGAATTGTATATATTTATGTATGAATTATAAGTACTGGCGGAGATAGCAGCGTTACCTAGCTACTTCTATGGCTACTTCCGACGACAACTTACAAGACCCCTGTTTCAAGATGGCGGCGGTTTTGACGCATGCTTAGAACCCCAAGGTGACGTCTAGTGTATATGTCTATGAGACGCGTCAAGCAGATCGAACCAGGCAGGAAGTCAGACACAGAACGGCATACAGGATCCGGTCAATTTTCAAAATAAAACACCCTGTGGAGACTCCCGATCGTAAAACAACAATAAACACTGTTAAAACGGACACAAAAGGAAATCGTTTAACTACGTAGCCTATTTAATCCTAGTAAAGGCTCAGAATGCAAACACTGATTACCAAATCAACAAAATCTAAACATATCATCAAATTCAGGCAGGCAAAACGCTCTGATTCTGAAATGCTCCCTGTGGGAAATGCAGCCTGAAGTTAATGACACGTGGTCACGTACAGCTGTGAGGAAGGTAGTAGATGCACGAAAATGAAAAATTAATAAGTCAATAACGTGGGGCAGGCTGCACGCTCCGCTGCTGAAAGGCTTCTGAGACACAGTGGACTGGGCTATGGACGCATCAAAACTGTGGCGCAGTTGAAACGTCCCGTAGACGGAGTCAGTGGATTTAGTGGATGTGAGAGACTGACCGCCTGTGAGTGCTTTTGGACGGGGGAGTAACTGCAGAGTGAGACGTGCTTTTGAGTCTCCAAACACCACAAAAGTCTCCAATAACACCAGTAAAAGTCGCTAGACTTGATAGCCTACTAGTGTGACGGAAGCCAACGAGGCTGTGCAGTGTGCAGACTTCACTCCCCCGATGCGTTAAGAGACGCACTGGTGACCAATGCTATCGCCCGTGTATTTTAGCCTCCTCGTCATTTGTTCAGCTTAACCTGACGGGACAAAGTGCAGGTGGCAACAACTGAAGATGAACTGAATGTTGACGACCATGTTTGGGTAACCAACTAATATCCAACCATGATTTCCATTTTTTTTACTTCTGCAAATGAGCATTGATATTAACTAGAGGTGGGCATAGATTAATTTTTTTAATCTAGATTAAAGTGGCTCATTTGAATTCTGTCGCCCGTTGTGTCAGAAAGCCTCAGGCTCCGCAGGAGTGAACCTCCTCCCGCAACGACTCCTGACAGCAGGAGCAGTTGAGATGCTACTTAGCTCCAGGGCCCCATCCACTCGGAGGATGTCTGGCCTGAAGTGGAGTGTTTTCTCCACCTGGTGTAGAGAACGGGCTGTGGACCCAGTTACCTGCCCTGTGGTTCAGGTACTTGAGTTTCTCCAAGACCGGCTCTCTGCTGGCCTTTCGCCATCCACCCTCAAGGTGTACGTGGCGGCTATTTCGTCCTTCCACACCCCTCTGAACGAGGGGTCCTTGGGGGAAGCTTCCTTTGGTCATATGTTTCCTCCGTGGAGCCAGGAGGATGAGGCCTGCAACTCGTTCCAGGATTCCCCCTTGGGATCTGGCAGTGGTTCTTGGGGCGTTGGCTGAGGCCCCCTTCGAACCCCCTGGAGTCGGCTGAGGCCAAGCACTTGACCTTCAAGATGGCTTTTCTCCTTGCTATCACCTCTCTGAGGAGGGTGGGGAATCTCCAAGCACTTTCGTAGTCTCCCCAAAGCCTGGAGTTTGCGCCGGGGAATGTTAGGGCTATCCTGCAGGTTATGTCCCTAAGGTGCCGTCCCGTCCACAGTGCTACAGGCGTTTTATCCTCCACCTCACGTACGGCGGAGGACGGGAGACTTCATTTGCTCTGCCCGGTCAGAGCTCTGAGTATCTATACTCTGGAGTCCTCCCAGTTGAGAAAGGCTGACCAGCTGCTCATGTGTTTCGGGTCTCCCAAAGATGGGCTCCCCATGTCCAGACACACTATTAGCAACTGGATTATGCAGACTGGCCGATCAGGTGCGTGGTTTGCCTTCACCTGTGGCTGTGAGGGCCCACTCTACCAGGGGCATGGCGGCCTCTAGGGTCCTCCTTTCGGGGGCTTCGCTACGGGATGTCTGTGATGTGGCTGGCTGGGCCACTCCGCACGTTTGTCCGTTTCTACAGTCTTGACCTTCCTTCTGCATCCGGCACTCGTGCGCTCTCCTCCTAGTCGTGCCCACTGGTTGCTGCACACTGGGGCAGGCGGGGTTTCGGCACGGTTTAGTGGGTGTCTAGTTCCCATAGGGTCGTAACCGACGCAGTTTGAGTTCCATCGAAGGGGAACGTCTCGGGTTATGTATGTAACCCTGGTTTCCCGAGAAGGGGGACGAGACACTGCGTCGGTTCTCCACACCTCACCCCGCCTGTAGCGCCTGCTTCATAGTTAAAGTAATGAGTATTGTGTGCCGGTGTGCTTATATACACCTCCGGTTATGCCGTCACACTCTACCGTTCTACTAACGCCATGAGGATTGGAGTAGTTTTCATTCACATTCAGCCCTGCTACGCCTAGAGGCCTTCCCATAGTGTCGTAACTGCCGCAGTGTCTTGTTCCCCTTCTCAAGGAACCAGGGTTACATACGTAATCCGAGACGTTCTGAAAGGGGACCAAGGATGAGGACGTAGATACAAAACCAATGTAACACAGAAAAACCGAGTGAAAACTAGGAGCAGAACACGGCAGAAAGACTGAAATCAGGATCAACAATACAGGACAGAACAGCTGAACATCAATCAGCTCCAACTCCAACATGATCTGCTCAGTTTCAGTCGCTGACGTTTGTAGCAGCCTACACCAGCGAAGAAGAAGAAACTCAGCACAGTGGAACATAGAAACCCCACCAACTATTGTTTTGGCGCTGTAACTGCAGAGGGTCACAGACACAACGCACAAATATAAATGCTCACGATGGCACGTAGCCTACAGCGCAGACTCAACGCAAAGTATAAATGGACTTTAGTCTGGTTGTACAGGTTTTAGGTAGAGCTTTGGAAAGGAAGAATGCTTTCAAAAATAGACATGTTAATAGATTTTATTTAGAAATTAACTAAAATGCAAAGTGTGTGAACAGTGCACATAGTTTCTGAAGGAACTCTGCAGGCAGGTCGGCCCAAACATCTTGGAGAACTCCCCACAGTCCTTCTGTGGATTCAGGCAGCCTCAGTTTCTTCTCTCTCTTCATGTGATCCCAGACAGACTGGATGATGTTGAGATCAGGGCTCTGTGGGGGCCACACCATCATTTCTAGGACTCCATGTTCTTCTTTAGGCTGAAAATAGTTCTTAATAACTCTCTGTATGTTTGGGGTCGGTGTCATGCTGCAGAATAAATGTGGGGCCAATCAGATGCCTCCCTGATAGTACTGCATGATGAATAAGTATCTGCCTGTTCTTCTCAGCATTTAAGAAACCATCATTCTGACAAAATCCCCAACTCTGTTTACAGAAATGCAGCCCCAAACATGCAGGAACCTCCACCGTGCTTCACTGCTGCCTGCAGACACTCATTCTTGTTCTGCTGTCCAGCCCCTCTGTTGATAACCTGCCTTCTGCTGCAGACAAATATTTCTAATTTAGACTCATCAGTCCAGAGCACCTGCTGCTATATTACTTCATTTTATTTGTGCATAGTTGAGTAAAAAGATGTTACTTAATAGTTTTGAGTGTTTTAACTTAGATTTTTGAAGTGATCCACTGTTTGGCATCAAGTGTTTGTTCTGACCATAAATAAAAGTTTAAAACCACAATTAACCATCTGGTTTCTTCAACTTTCACTCAGGAGCAAAAATCAGCCTTTAATCTAAAATAAATAATGATTTGACATTTATCCTAATAATTATCAATAACGAATTATATGAAATTTATTTAACCTCACAGCCCTGGTTTAAACCTAGATATTTAATTTATTAATCAGCACGTTTGACTTTCTGCAGGTGTATCTAGAAGAAATTATGCTGTTTTTGTGTTGTCAGTTCCTGTTTTAGTTTGAAAGTGTCTGCCCTGTGTGTCTTGTGCAGCTTTTACTTCTTGTCTTTGTATTTCCCTTGATTGTTGGCACCTGTCTAATTTCCCTGTTGCATTCACCTGCATGTATGTGTGTTTAGAATTTGTTCTTCTCCCTGGTCTTTTTCTTCCTGTGGATTTGGTCTCCACCAGATACTTTAATAAACTGGATTTTCTCCACATCAGTTGTCCTACATTTGGGTCCAAACCCTGGTTCTGAGTTCATGCTTGGCTAGTACATAACAATATATTGACTTGATTTAGATTTTTCTTCTGTTCACTCACTTTGCATTTTGGTAATTAATAAATATAATCTATTGATATGTCTATTTTTGAAACCATTGTTAGTTCTTAAGTAAAATCAACAAAATAAATTAATGAAGTGAATCCTCTGAGGACCAAGAATGTCTGTCAATCCATCCTTTCTTCCAGGTCTGATCCATCTGGACTAAAGTAGTGGACCTGCAGACATCAGCATCCACAGAGCAACACTGCTAGTGTGTCTAAAAGACAATAAAAGAAGAGACAGTCATGTTGATATGAACATTAGAGAAACACATCATGCAGCTGAAATATGATCCTGGTTCATCATCTGGACTCGTTCACCTCAGCTGACACATTCAGCAGCTGAGAGGTTTTTGTATTACTCTGTTTCACTGTGGGAGGATACATCTACTGGATCTTTGGCTCTGGAACTAAACTGTATGTAACAGGTAAGAATCAACATTTTCCGTCATATGTTTTAATTGAAGAAGTTGAAAATGTGTTTTAATGAGTTTCTGCTGCTTCAGGCTTCACATGTTAGTTTGTTCATAATTAGTAGAGAGTTCTTGCAGCCGTGCAGCTATTGTTACATAAAAAGGTTCATAATTCCTGAAAAGATGTTTAAATCTCACAGACAGAGGAAGATATTGACAAAGTTACAAATATACAGTATTTGATCTCTCAGTGATTCAGCACCGTCTCCTATTTTTGAAAACAACAAAATATTATTATTAGAAAACAATATTTGTATAAAAAACATAACTTTAAATATGTTGTATGGGATAATGAATAAATCATATTTAAATGGTGAGATTGACCTCCTAACATTCAAAGAGATATTGAAAATTATATTACAATAAATATAATTTATGCATGCTAATTTATATATTTCTATACATGAAATAGCATGACATGTTATGGCACACAAAGATTTGCATCTTAATATAATTTTAACATAAATATTTTTGAGATGTTCAACATGATTAAAAATAGATAACAGTAAAAATGTTTAGGAAAATATATGGTGGTAAAAATTTTGTGTCTGATACATTATAATTTTAATGAGACATTATTACATTGTATTAAATGGTGTCAGTCAAAAGTGAGTTTCCCCTCTGGGATCTATACAATCTGATTAAATATTTTAAAATGTCTTCATTCACATTTCACACATTAAACAAAGAAATTGTTGTTGTAATTCATTTGAGTGATCAGAATACAGTTTATGTTTATAAATATATGTTACGCTATACATAATGTAATCATCGACATGACAACTGCATTGTCAATAAATATGTAATTTTGTATAATATGTATTTTAACTGTAACATGGTATAGTTTATAATAAACATTATTTCTGAGACAATAAAGGTACCATGATTATGTTAATTTGTAATGTACTCATATTATTGTTTTATATATAGAGAAACTGTAGCTCATAAATCTTAATATATCATGTGTTTGTATTTTATATCAAAATGTACAAAGTTAAAAAAAATTTAGGAAGTTACTTTTGTTTGTTGTCACAGTAAAGTATGTAATATTAAATATATAATATGCTATAAATGTTGTAATCATCAAAATTACAATTTATTTTACGTGAAAGTAAAACTTACCTTTATTACAATATGTATATTAACCCTAATATATATTTTACTTGAGACGCTCTGGGGCGTCTCGTACAGACCAGGATTGCTAGCTGGCTAGCTACGTTGGTGTTAAAGGTGTTGAAGCCCCCTGAAGCCCCCTACGCTTATCATAACCATCAGAAATGTTAGTGCCTAAACCTAAGTCACTGACTTTATGCATGTCGACCGGCTGTGAGGCCAATGTGCACAGCTCCTTTGTGTTGCAGCGATGTAGCAAATAGTTGGCGTTTCATACAGATGCTGAAGGGTACCTTTAGCGGAAAATAATAATTACGCTGTCTGAAAGCGTCGGTAATGAAGCACTGAGATGAGAATGTGTTGAATCTAGTTTATGTAGTGAACTGATGAATAAGTAAGTTTCTTTTTTTTCCTCATAATAATGATAAAATATTATTGTTATGAATTTATATGACATGATGTGTGTGTAATGTGAATCCAGTCCATGTAGTGAACTGTGTGCTGTATTGATGAGGAGCTCAGTGATCAGAGTCCATGTAGTTTCCAGGATCAGACTGAATGCAGTGCTGGAAGCTGCTGTTGACTGTGTGAATGTGTGTCTGTGCTGCTTGTTGCTGCTGTCAAACTTCAGATGAGCAGGTAGTGAAGCCCGTGGTGAGCGTGTACCCAGCAGCATCCAGAGCCCACCTGGGAGGGGAAGAGCTCCCTGCTGTGTGTGGCCTCAGACATGTTTCCTCCTCTGGTCCGCTTCTCCTGGAAAAGACGAAAGGTGAACGGTCCTTTGGAGGATCTGTCTCCGGATGAGGGTGAACAGCTGGAGCTCAGAGAGTCGGGACGCACCACCGCCATCAGAGTGATTGATCGGGACGCTCTCTACACATATAAATACCGCTGCTACGTCCAGCACGAGGGGGGGGAAGTGGAGGCCCAAACAGAACAAGGTAATGAAGGCTTGGTGACTGTGTTCAGCAGAGACTCAGCTTCATGTTGAGCCACTGTCAAAGAGAGCAGAGGAGCAGAGGACTGACATTTCTTTCTGACTCCTTTTCTGTCTCAGAGCTTCCAGTGGCCTCCTGTCCTCCAGAGAAAGAGCCAGCAGACCTGGCAGCTCTGCAGCAAGCTGACTGTAAGATCACCTGCTGCCTCTCTGCATAGACAGCTCCAATGTTCTGCTGCAGTTTGGGCTGCATGTAAAAATCAACTAGTCATAATAACCTGTGACTTTTTGAATATTGACTTTCGATGTGATCCTTTAGGGACTTTAATTTTCATTAGTTGTCCTGAATTACAAAGTTAATTGGAGCTCTTAAATTGAAAAGGAAATCAAATTTTGCTTAGGGCCCCTATGAAGCTTAATTAGGTCCTGACTTATATTATATTTATTTAGGACCTTTGTGTTTTTATTCAAACTGTGGCCGACCTATCTTGATGTAAAGCTGGGGTTCTATCTGGAAAAGTTGTGCTGATGAAAATCTTAAAATATTATATCTACACAGTTGAACAGACTGAGACACTGTGGAGAGAAGAATGACCTGAATCCGTCTGTTTGTCTGTCTGTCAGTGTCCTTCCAGTCTCAGTGCAGGGTGAAGCTGCTCTGCCTGCTGTACACAGTGCTGATAGTGAAGAGTCTGGTGTACTGCTGTGGACTCTCTCTGCTGAGGATCCTAAGAAACAACGGACCGTACACATACTGATTGTTTTCTGCTCGCCTTTTCTCACCATCAAATCTCATCAATTTATCTCATTCATCACTTTGATCAGCAGTCGGAGATGTAAGATACAATGTGCACAGGTTAGATAGAGTCATCCTAAAAAATATAAACACATCCATACTATACTGTATTGTGATGCTCTTGTTTATTTCCACTTGTAATTGTTACTTGTACAATAATAGAAAATGAAACTGAATCATTAGTTGTCTGCTAGATATGTTATTGTTTAGAGTATTTTTCTGTTCTTGTTCTCTTTTTAATACATTATGCAGAGTATGGCAGGTTTGTCAAATTATTTCAGTGTATCTTTCTCAATAAACTGAAAATCACAGCGTCTGTGTCTTGTAAAAATCCTTGTTTTGTCATTTCAGTTTGACTTCATATCAAATAATCAGAACCACAATCAACCTCATTGACCATGTGTACTGACAGCTACAAGTAATTTGACTCTAGTTTTAAGTAGCTCTCAATACACTTTCACACAGCGGAGAACAAATGTCGAGGCAGCTATGAATTTAAACACAGTTAAACAAGGTCAACAAAACTAAACAATGATGAGCAAACAAACATGTACAAGTCAGCAGGTATGGGTGTGCCACCAGGTTCAGTGCTGACTCCCTTTTATAATTGTGTCAGTGTGGATGTAAAACTTTACGCTGATGACACTGTTGTTTACACACATGAACAAACAGCAGAGCATTTGTGAAGCTACAGCTGCTATAAAATGATCCCACAGCGACTGAAGTCTGAATGTTGGCAACATGATGGCTGTTTATTTCTTATAAACCAATAAAATAGAGCTTAACTCTTTCAGCTTTATCAGGGTGAAATGGATTTACTGAAGTTACTGATTATATGTAAACTAAGATTTGTCTTCATTTTACACATTTAAAGAAAGAGTCAAAATAGATTAATAACACAGATCGAAGCTGAGACAGTGAGTACTGAGCACTGATATCAACTTCCTGGAATGATTATTTAACCAGAGTCAATGTTTGTAACTGTCATTGTGGTATTAATGTGGAAAAGTGCAGCTAGCGGTGAGGAGGCTGCAGAGCAGAAACCCACACAGCCCGTCTGCTGCAGGAAAGGAAGTGCTGATTGGCTGTCAACAGTTTTTGATGAGTCCTAATAACCACTGAGAACAGATTCATATCTGCTGCTGTACACACTCATCAACTCCTCTCCCTCTCTGTAGCTGTTTGTCTTTTCTCTTGCTGTCTGGAAGCCTTTTTTCCACTGATCCCTCCACCCACACAGAGTTGAACTGAGCCCAGAGACCAACAATGACGACCCACCTGGAGGTCACGTCCATGGACTTTATTTATGGGGATTTTAGTCATCAAAGGTGAACTTTACAGTTTACACTTGGTGTTGATGAGAGCCAACAAGTCCTCATACAAACAGGACTAAAGGCTTCTTTGTCAGAGCCGGAAACAGAAACACATTTCATCACAATCCATCCAATAGTTGTTGAAGTATTTAGGAAGGGCTTGGTAAGAGGAGCTGAAGCAGCAGCAGTAAAAGGCCTCGTAGGTAAAGCAGAGCGTGTCATATACCGACAATTTGAGAAAAAGTAACAAAACGTAGGTATTTGACGGAAAAGGTACCCTTTACGGAAGCGTCTCTATGAGACGATCCGGGGGCGTCCCGTGATAAAGGTGTTGCTACGTTCATGATAAAGGTGTTGACAGCCCCCCCGAAGCCACTGCACTTACTAACCAACCATAGGGTAAAATCCTCACTCTTTGTCACGCTGGCTGAAAGCGTCAGTTATGACGCATTGACATGAGAACGTGTTGTAAAGCAGTGTGTTGTTGTAGCCACTAGAGAGCTGCAGTACTCCCAAATACACACTACATACTAATATTATACTACATACTGATCATCATGGTGTACTGTTTTAGTATACAAATAATCAATAAGTCAACAATAGTCAAACAAATCCAAGAGGGCACACCTGGGTAACATGTTAGGAACTAAAAATACAGGAGCAGGTAACAAGAAAGCAGGAACAGGCACAGATGGCTGGATGCAAAGTAACAGAACCACACTGACAATCAGGTTGTTATATATATATTTATGCAAACATAAATATATATATATAGATAATATACACATAAAAAAATAATGTTTTAGAAGCAGTAGTAAAAGTTGTATCAATAATAATACTAACAAAAGTAGTAACAGTACCAGTTGAATTATTAGCAATACGAGTACAAACGGACCACAGCTTGAAGGAGTTGTGTGTTTTATTCCTGACATTGGCTGATGCTGAATTGGTAGAAGCACAGCTGCAATGATTTGATTAAGTGAAGAGTTAATCAGTAGAAACTATTTTGGAATCAAATCATCTTTGTGGACGATTAATCAATAAATCAAATCCGGTTAAATGACATCGAAGGTCCAGTCAGTTAGTTGCAGCGCATAAGCAGAATTCCTCTTTCTAGTAGTTGCAGCAGCCACAGTAGTAGTAATAATACTGATAATGGTAGTAGTAGTTGCAGTAGTAGTAAAGGCCTTGTGTGTGAGTCAGTGTGTTGCAGCCACTAGAGGGCAGCAGTGTGAAGGACTTGATGTACACAGTAACAGCAGTACAGCAGTTGGAGCAGTATTAGTATTAATAGCAGTAGTAGCTGTTAGTGAATAATTTCTGGGTACTGTGACTCAGGTTTCACCAGGTCATTATAGGGTCGACTGCTGAGCTAAAGTCAGCCAAAGGTGACAGCCAGCCTCTCTCCAAAATGTAGCTCAGACTCATGAGTCTTTTCTCTGTCTGCTTGTTGACTGACTGACTCAGCTGACTTGATAATGAAGCTCTGTTATCCATTTGTTAGGTAACCCAAGGTCCAGATTATCTCTGTTTTGTTTCATTACAGACAGACTGACTGGCTCTTTGTAGGAAACCAATAACCAATGGACTCTTCACACATGTACAGAGGGCTGACCAATAACCTTCTGTGAACCTCTGTAGATCTAGGAAGGAGAAATATCCCCAGACAGGAAGTATTCTTCAGGTTTAGTGTTGGCATTCCACGTGTTCACACAGATTCAGGCACTGCATCTCCTCAGCTGAGTCTCATTAAACCATGCTATGTTAAGTCTTCATCAGGCTTTGAAACTTCTTCATCACACCTGAACCTGGCTCACAATATTTCTTGAAGGTAGTATCAGGTGGAGACGCAGTGTGTTGTTGTTGTAGACACTAGAGGGCAGCAGTGTGACAGTTATAATCCTGACAGCAGCAGCACAGAACAGATAGAAGTACTGTCAGAAACTGGAGCACGAAAACTACAAGTTTAAAATGAGGGCTGAGTGTGAAAAACATCTTGGAACAACATAAAGATAATTCACAATATAAATGTTCTGTAATTATATAAAATATTAAACACTTATTCACTCAGTCAGGACATGTGGCTGTGTGATTAACAGTTGAACATGTAGATACAGGTTCAGGTTATCCTTTATAGAAACTCCTGAAAAATGTACAGATATATAAAAAAATACATAAAACCAGTGACTTTTATGTTTTAATTTATTTCACCTGTTTAAGACTCTTTAATGAATACATATGAAAAAACATCTTCATTTGTTGTTACAAATGATCTGCAGTTTGTGTTTATTGTACAATATTACAAATCTAATTATACAAAATAAAATTGTAATAGCAACTCCAGAAGCAAGATAACAACAAGAAAAGATTAAAATCAAACTGTCAAAATCCAAAATAAATCAATAAAGATGATTCAGAGCAACATAGTGTGACTACATAATAATAATAATAATAATAATAATAATAATAATAATAATAAATAATAATAATAATAATAATATCAGAACTCTACAGTCCAAATCTAAAATTGAACAAATACAGGATTTTGGTGAAAGAAGGTCTCAAACCACACAATGAAAACAGGAAGCTGTTTATACAGTTTATCCTACATGTTCCTGCCTTGAATGAATGATTTTTGTAGTTTTCCTTCTTTCTAATGTACCTGTAGTGATTTGAAATAGTTCAATAGAGGAGATGAACTGTAATAAAGCAGAATGAGCTCCGACTCAGCAGAAAACCACACAGCAGCTTCAGCTGAGCTGTCAATCAGCAGCAGCAGCCTTATCTGTCCGCCGCAGGGGCTGATGGGAGGTCTGAGGACCTGTTAGAAACCACGTGGCCCTCGTCTGATCTCACAGCTCGTCCTTGTTTGGCCTCAGCTGCATCAGAGCGCCACTTCTCCCCAGGTTCACCAGAGGAAACACCACTGCACACAATGCTTTTCCTCCCAGCTGCTGCTCTGTGCTGTCTGTGTTCAGGTGAGTGTTTCCAGCCAATCAGGAGCCAGCAAACTCCACCTGGAACAAACACTGTCACACTGACCTTCATCTGTCTGTCTGTGTCTCTACAGCGCTGGTTGCCATGGCAGCAGAGCTGATTCAGGAGGATTTAACATTGACCAGGAGAGTTGGTGAAACTGTTTCCTTCAGCTGTCAGAGAACTGAGCAGTGTGGTGCTTATGTTTACTGGTACCAGAAGAAAGACACAGAAACATTCAAAGGGATTCTAGGTATAGCTAGGAGTAATTGTCACATAGATTCAAGTCACAATCATCCTCAGAAAAATGATTTCTCAGCTGTGAGAAAACAGAACGGCTGCGCATTGCAGCTCAAGAAAGTTAAACTCTCTCATTCAGGCACCTACTACTGTTTCTGTGGTCTCCACAGTGAGAAATGATCCCTGCAGCCTGAACAAAAACAGCAGATGTCAAACAGTGTTTGTGACAGGAAGAGAGCAGTAAACCACAGCCCAGGTTCACATATTTCACCTCCATCTCAGCCAGAGTCACAAACATACTGAGCTGAGGGATTTATTTAATATTCTATTGATTTCTATTTGATCAGATATTCCAGCAGGTTTCTTGTTGTTCCACACAGTGAGGACAAACTAGCAGCACAGAAGCACAATGAGCAAACAAGATAAAGAGGAAACAGCTTTCAGCAGATTTCAGCAGATCATTTCACTTTATTACATTTTAAAAGCCAAATCTTGGACACATGTCAGGTCAGGATGTTGCCCTTCTAGCAGCGGCTTATTAGGACGCTGATTCTGTTGCCAGGTTTCCATAAATGTCCTGTGGATGTTTCTGGTTCCCAGAGGAACATTTATGGTGAGGTGGGGAGAGAAGGAAGCATCAGACAAAGCAGGATTTGAGCTTAGCATGGTAACTTTTGGTTTAACCAGGAGTTTTCAGTACAGCAATGGTGGTTCACTTCTTACCGGGGACACAATGGTAACTTATGCTGAACGACTAACCTGCTCCAGAGCTGATTCTGTAGCAGATAATCAACTCTATAAATAGATCAATATATCAAATACAGCCATTTAAATAAATGTGTTTAATTTTTCTTATGTGAGGCTGAATATTAGGAGCATATAGTTAGATAGGCCAATTCAAATTAAGTTTAATAAGAATGTGTTTATTTTTAGGTTAGTAACTATCTTGTATTACAGAGAGGTCATGTAGCCTGAATGTTCAGTCTTTTTTGACCACTGGCCTATTACATTTACCGTTAGTTATTTAACTAATGTTTTTTATCCAAAGCGACTTACAGTTCCTATATGTGTCAGTGTTATAAGTTGTAGTTTTGGGTTTTGTTTGTGTTGTGTTTTTTCCCTGTGTGTGTCTTGTTTTTTGGTCAGGCTGCTGGGTGTGACACTAAAATGTGTGACCTATCAGATTCTGTGACCCAAATGGGAAGTTAAGCGCCAGAGGCTTTGTTGATGATGTGAAGTGGTTGTAGCTTGGTTGGGTTTAGGCACCAAAAGTACTTGGTTATGGTTAGGAAAACATCGTCGTTTGGGTGTAGTCACAGAATCTGATAGGTCACACATTTTGGTGTTACAGCGGCAACTGACGAGAGACTTGGAGCTTATTCTGGACTCTCGTAAAGGTTCTAAGGCAAGCCTGGGGGGCGCTGTGGCGGTAACCTGTCTGTTCCGGCTAACGCTGTGATCTCTCTCCTTGTGTGAAATTCTCAGGATTTACTATAATTCACTATAATTCACAATAATTAATTTTGAGAAATTAGCCTTGGTCACAGGGTTTTTTGGCTAAACAGAGAGCACAAATCAAAGGGTTTTCTTACTTAGAATAAACGATTGCTGGCATGTAGGTGAGAGTTTTAACGTAGACCAATCAAGGAGTAGGGGGACATCTCTGATGTTACATACATTTGCATTATTTTGTCAGCTCAGGAAGAGCTTTTGAGTGTATGCTAATACTCCAGATGTGATTTGCCATTTGTCTTTGCAGTTACTGTTGGCTGTTGTGTTTGTACTTGTTTGTATTTAAGAAGAGGGATAAGCTGCGTTTGGGAGAGAAACTGTGCTTTCTCTTTCATTTCAGTACATTAAAGAATGATTCATTACTTATTTTTGACTCCGTATTCTTTGGGAAGAATTTATTTCTCCAACATCCTCCTGCCACAGTTACTGGTAAAGTGCAAAATATCTGTACTGCAAATGTCACCATAAATGCTCTCAAGCTTCATGTCATAAATCCTGTTGAGCAACTCCAGGGGGTGCTGATGATCCTGATAATGTGACACTGTATATCCTTTTCAGATGAAACATTTGCTTCAGATAGATACCTGGAATATTTGGTTATCAAATTTCTACAAGATGACTAAAGATCCTCCCACTTAACTGCTGGAACTTGAGTATTCCCTTCAAATCATGGCAAATGTCCCTGATTGACTGGAATCTGGAAGTCAGCTGTGCAATGATAGTGTCCACCAGAGGTGTGGACTTGGGTCAGACTCGAGTCACAAAAATGATGACTTGCAACTCGACTTGGACTTTAATATCAGTGACTCGTGACTTCACTTGGACTTTGGCCTTTTAACCGAGCTGACTTGAAACTCCCCATGCCCACATAAAGCCTAAATTATGATATAAAAAACTGTCCAGCATCAACATAGTGCTGTGCAATTAATTATACTTTAATCTCATTTAGACTGGAGCGTGTGGCTTCCTCCAGCAAGAGGGAACAATCACCGACCTCCGCGATCTCCTGGCCCTGTTCGCCCCAGCAACCCACTCCCTCTCCAGTACCTACAATGGGTTGTGTAGTAGGCCTACTACCGCAGTGACCAGTTCGTGATTGGACCCTCTGGCTGGAGGAATTTTACGCATAATCAATGCACAACAGCTGGGGCCCTGATGCAGCGCCACAAAACTTTCTAAATTCCTCCATCTCTTGGAGAAAAGAAAGGTCAGGTCAAAACAGTATAGAGAGACTGCAGCAGCTGTTGTGTGAAGCTGCTTCCACCAATTATAAAACAAGTTCATTAAGATAAAACGATAACAGCGCTGAGTGCTGTTTCACAACGACACTCATTTTGTTTTATAAATCCAACGCACCCCTTTCCTTTACAGCTGAGGCTCTCGTCCCTCCCTAAAAGGTGTGTTCAGTGTTGCTTTACCTGATCGGTTCTTGTAAAATATCCACTGTGTCTGCGTCTTCTAACATCAATTATAGTTTTTTCACCACTGGTTTCTGTCACACACAAAACCCTCCACACACACAGCCCCCTCAATGACCCATCCGTCACCCACAGCTGTCAGCTTGGGGGAAACTGTGCTGCTGTCGTCCTCTTGCACTGTAGATGCTGTTTAAAGTTAATAATGTTGGATTACGGTTTCTTATTTCATGGGCTATATGGGATTTTGGAGTAATGCATTAATTGTATTTTTTTAAAATAAAGTATTCCATTTTAAAAGTTCAATAGTTTGTTTCCTAAGGCAATGAGTAATCCTGTTAAATAATTGTGATCTCAAAATAATAACTGACCAAAATGGCCAAAATAATTAGCAGTCCTACATGAACATTTAATTTAATTCATTAAATTTGTTGTGTGAAACTGCACCTCTGCCTTGTTTCTGTACAGGCTGGTTCATTCAATACATTTTTTTATTTTTAACTTTAAAAAACTTTTGAAATGTTTTTTAAATTTGGTGAAGAACGCATTATTACTTGTTTAGGACTAAACTTAAAGTTTAAGACTTGGACTTGTTGGTCCTTGACTTGACACTTGACTCAGACTTGCCAGTCATAATCGGGCTGGACTTGGGACTCGACTTGGGATTTGAGTGCTAAGACTTAAGTCTTGACTCGGACTTGTATAATGATAACTTAGTCCCACCTCTGGTGTCCACTGCAATATAATACACAGAATTCCTAAATGTTAGATCATAATCTAGAAATTTTGGTCGACATAACAGCACAAAAGAATAAGAGAATAGATGCAGTATTATAGAAGGATAAACATATCCATCCATCGTCGAACCACTTCTCCTGCGTACAGGGTCGCGGGGGGGCTGGAGCCTATCCCAGCTGACATTGGGGTACACCCTGGACAGGTCGCCAGTCCATCACAGGGCCACAAATAGACGCACAACCACACCACACCTAAGGACAATTTAGAGACGCCAATTAACCTAGCCTGCATGTCTTTGGATGGTGGCAGAGATCCGGAGAGAACCTACACGATCACGGGGGAGAACATGCAAACTCAGACAGGCCGGGACAACCGGGGTTTGAACCCACGACCTTCTTGCTGCGAGGCAACAATGCTAACCACGTGCCGCCAGGATAAACACAGTGTTTATCTATTTATAAGAAGTTAAATGTCTGAAATATAATCAGGAGTAGTCTGTCAGTTCAGTGCTGTGGTGTTGTGGAGCCTGGTGGCTTTGAGACTCGGGGCTCGATGAGTCTCTGGCTGAAGAAGCTCTTGAGCTGCCTCAGCTCAGCACGGAGAAAATGAGAGGGGTTGTCAATGATGGTTTTCAGCTTCCTTCTCATCGTCCTCTCAGTCTCTGCCAAAACACTGTCCAGTTCCATCCCCACCACCGAGTTGGCCTTACTCATGAGCTTGACTAGCGCCACAAGTCCCGATGCCCCCTCCCAAGCACACCACAGCAAAGAAGATGACACTGGCCACTACAGACTGGTAGACCATCCGCAGCAGCCTGGTGCACACATTGAAAGACCTGAGCCTTCTCAGGAAGAACAGCCTGCTCTGTCCTTTCCTGTAGAGGGCCTCAGTGTTGTCTGTCCAGTCCGGATGGTCCTTTTCCTCTTTGGCCTGGAGGACACAACGTCCAGAATTTCCAAAAACAATTTGAAATGTGGACTCTTCAGACCACAGCACACTTTTCCACTTTATGTCAGTTTATTTCAGATTTATTTCGGCGTTTCTGGGTGTTGTTGATATATGGCTTTCGCTTTGGATGGTAGAGCTTTAACTTGCACTTGTTGATGTAGCGACAAACTGTGTTACTGACAATAGTTTCCTGAAGTGTTCCTGAACCCATGTGGTAATATCCTTTACACATTGATGTCTGCCAGAGGGATCAAAGGTCACGGGCATTCAATGTTGGTTTTTCTGCAGAGATTTCTCCAGATTCTCTGAATTCTGATGATATTATCGACCGTAGATGATGAAATCCTTAAATTCCGCGGCAATTGTACGTTGAGGAACGTTGTTCTTAAACTGTTGGGCTATTTGCTCATACAGTTGTTCATAAATTGGTGAACAATGACTGAATGACTGAGCCTTCCTGGGATGCTCCTTTTATACCCAATCATGACGCTCACCTGTTTCCAAATAACCTGTTCACCTGTGGAATGTTCCAAACAGGTGTTTTTCTGCATTCCTCAACTTTCCCAGTCTTTTGTTGCCCCTGTCCCAGCTTTTTTGGAACGAGTTGCAGGCATCAAATTCGAAGTGAGTGAATATTTGCAAAAAACAGTTTTTCAGTTTGAACATTAAATATCTTGTCTTTGTAGTGTATTAAATGGAATATTGGTTGAAAAAGATTTGCAAATGAATGTATTGTGGTTTTATTTATGTTTTACACAACGTCCCAACTTAATTGGAATTGGGGTTGTAGTAGAAGCACAAAATATAAACTGATTACCAAATCAACAAAATCTAAACATGTCAGTATTCTGAAATGCTCCTCGTGGAAAATGCAGCCTGAAGTTGACAAAACAAAACGGGGTCACACTGAGCTGTGAAGAAGGTAGTAGAAGCACGAAAATGACAAATTATTAACAAGTCGGTAACGTGGGCAGGCTGCATGCTCCTCTGCTGAAACGCTTCTAGCTGGAACAGGCTGTAGACGGAGTCAGTGGATTCCCGGCGTGAAAAACCTGCTTTATCTTGTTGGCTCGGTCCTTTGACCCGTCTGCTGCTCCTGCTGTGCTGGTCATGCCTGTGATGGTCCTCACTCCCCCACACCTCTCTGCTGTTGTTCTGCTGCAGCTTCCCCTTGATCTGGTTCTTGTAAGAGTTCTTAGCCCTCTTCAGATTTGATGTCTCTGTTGATCCAGGGCTTGTTGTTGGGGAAGCAGCGTATCCTTCTGTTGGGGATGATACTGTCCTCACAGAACCTGATGTAGTCAGTGACACATTGGGCCAGACCCTCAAAGTCGTCACCATGATCCTGTAGGAACATTTTCCAGTCTGTTGTCCTGTAGCACTACATCAGGGCCTCCTCGGCCTCCCCCGACCACTGCTGCACAGTCCTGGTGGTGACAGCAGGCTTGTATGTTGGAGCCAGCAGTACCTGACTGTGGTCAGATTTGCCAAGAGGGGGCAGTGCGGTCGTACTGGATGCCTGCTTAACAATAGGTGCGTTTAAGATGACTGCGGCTGACTTTTGCCGACTTGATAGTCTAAAGTGAGCTGCAGGTGACTGCAGGGGCGGGGTATAAAAACAGCGCCGTCAAGTCGGACACATTCTACCTGCATCAGCTTACTGTGAGCTGAGATCAATGATCGATCACACCAACTTGAGTGAGGTTCCAACTTGGTGTAGCCGTGAGAAAGCAACTCGCGGCTGCGGACTCGGTGCCTGCAGCTGCCTTGCTCCAGCGAGGTTTTAATGTCACGTGACATGGTGACGTTTTGCAGCTGGCTAATGTCGGACACAATTTCTAACCAGCATGCCTTATTTGAAGTCTAGCATGCATCAAGTATGAAGTCCAATGCACCTATTGGCATACAGCAGATCCAGGGTCTTGTCTCCTTTACCGTATGAATTTGGTCAGCGTCCTTGAGATTTTTGCGAGGTTAAAATCTTTGTTAATGATAAAGAGAGCGTTCTAATGCCGTGTTTGCAGGTCCGCTACTGTGGAGTGGATGACATCACAAGCGCATGACGCCAACAGTGACGGCAGAATGTAAACAGTGACGGCAGTGGTGGCTGAGACGAAGGTAGTATGGTCTCAACATCCGCCGTGCAGATTTCTGCCTGTGTTTTAACATGTCCTGGGTTTCACCATTTGGAGTTTACAAAGACAGAAAGTCCTCCTCCAAACTTCTTACTGCTCTGTTTCATCCTATCTGCTCGAATTAGCGAGAAGTTCCACTGAGCAGTCTGGTGTTTTCAGACCTAACATGCTAATAATATCAGAACTCTACAGTCCAAATCTAAAATTGAAGAAATACAGAATTTTTGTACTTTTCCTTCTTTCTAATGTACCTGTAGTGATTTGAAATAGTTCAATAGAGGAGATGAACTGTAATAAAGCAGAATGAGCTCCGACTCAGCAGAAAACCACACAGCAGCTTCAGCTGAGCTGTCAATCAGCAGCAGCAGCCTTATCTGTCCGCCGCAGGGGCTGATGGGAGGTCTGAGGACCCGTTAGAAACCACGTGGCCCTCGTCTGATCTCACAGCTCGTCCTTGTTTGGCCTCAGCTGCATCAGAGCGCCACTTCTCCCCAGGTTCACCAGAGGAAACACCACTGCTCACAATGCTTTTCCTCCCAGCTGCTGCTCTGTGCTGTCTGTGTTCAGGTGAGTGTTTCCAGCCAATCAGGAGCCAGCAAACTCCACCTGGAACAAACACTGTCACACTGACCTTCATCTATCTGTCTGTGTCTCTACAGCGCTGGTTGCCATGGCAGCAGAGCTGGTTCAGGAGGATTTAACATTGACCAGGAGAGTTGGTGAAACTGTTTCCTTCAGCTGCCGAACTGACAAGTGTAGCAGTTCTTATGTATACTGGTACCAGAAGAAAGACACATTCACAATGATTCTTAATATTAACACATATGATGGTAAAAAAGATTACAGGTACAATCATCCTCAGAAAGATGATTTCTCAGCTTTGAATAAACACAACAGCTGTGAGTTGCAGATCGAGAAAGTTAAACTCTCTCATTCAGCCACCTACTACTGCTTCTGTCAGAAGAGAGATCCCCACAGTGAGAAATGATCCCTGCAGCCTGAACAAAAAGCAGCAGATGTCAAACAGTGTTTGTGACAGGAAGAGAGCAGTAAACCACAGCCCAGGTTCACATATTTCACCTCCATCTCAGCCAGAGTCACAAACATACTGAGCTGAGGGATTTATTTAATATTCTATTGATTTCTATTTGATCAGATATTCCAGCAGGTTTCTTGTTGTTCCACACAGTGAGGACAAACTAGCAGCACAGAAGCACAACGAGCAAACAAGATAAAGAGGAAACAGCTTTCAGCAGATTTCAGCAGATCATTTCACTTTATTACATTTTAAAAGCCAAATCTTGGACACATGTCAGGTCAGGATGTTGCCCTTCTAGCAGCGGCTTATTAGGACGCTGATTCTGTTGCCAGGTTTCCATAAATGTCCTGTGGATGTTTCTAGCTCCCAGAGGATGAATCCTAACATTTATGGTGACCTGCTGACCTTTCCTCTAGCGCCACCATCAGGACAACAGTTTCTCTACAGCAACACTTCAGCATCTTGAAATTTAAAGGTATAGTGTGTGATATTTCAAAGAATATATTGACAGAAATGCAATATAATATCCACAGCTATGTTTTCAGTGGTTTATAAAGCACTTCATAATGACCTGTTTTGTTTTTATTACTTCAGAATGAGCCATTTCTATCTACATACACTGTGGGTCCTCTTACATAGAAGTCGCCATGTTGTGCTGCCATGTTTCTACAGTAGTCCAAATGAAAAGAGTTTGTTTCATTACTATGTTAAATATATTTGAAGAAGAAAAAGAAGAGGACGATGTAGTAGTAGTAGAATTACTAGAAGTAGTAGTTGTCTTTTATTTTTAGACAAAAAAATTGCAACCCAACACATATTAGTTGGCTCAAACAGCCGGCACAGTGCGCAGCCATTGCAGCTTCTCCTAGTCTCTTGGAAAGGAAGAGAGGAGTAGTGACTGATGGTGCGTTTGTGTGGTGTCGGAAAAATCTGAACATTATTTTTCCTTTTCAAATCTTTATTGCAAAAAGATGAATAATTAAATAAGTATACAGAATAGTATACAAATATTTTTCAATCATGACAACATTCATCAAATGAAGTGATATTTGTGCCACTGTAAATATGTATGGGCGCTATGGCTCCGTGGCCTTCTCCCAACTTTTTCTTTTTTACAGAGTAGATTTGTGTCTTCATATCAAGCACAGTGTTTGTTCAGGCAGGTGACAAAGTAAAGGGGTGGTGATGAAGCAGTGGATAAGATGGTGTGAGAGACCCGAGTTTGAATCCACTGTGAGACACCAATGTGTCCCTGAGCAAGACACTTTACCCCTAGTTGCTCCAGAGGCTGCTTTGGATAAAAGTGTCAGCTAAATGAATAAATGTTAATGTAAAGCTCAGGTCACAATCCATAAAATTCCATAAAATACCTAGGAAAAGAAGTAAGAGTTAACAAAAAACTGCAATCAATACAAGATAATTGTAAGGGGACAGAAGAAGAAGAGCACATGTTAGAGGTTAGGAGTTAAAGGTGTTAGAAGAGAAAGTGTTCTCGGGAGAGACGAGTTTTCAGGAGCTTCTTGAAGTTAGAGAGAGACGCCCCTGCTCTGACGGCATGTAGTAGCTCGTTGATGACAGATGAGAACAGCCGGGACTGGGATTGCTTTGTGTGCTCTGCGATGTTGGACTAACAGTTAACGCCGTGATCCTTAGGGACAGTCCAGAGAAACTGTGGACAGTAAGCTTCATTTGAATCTCACTACCTAAGGAGCGTAGAGTGTGGACAGCCATTCTGCTCCACACCGGTATGTGTGTGTTGCTGCGGGATGTAAATTGACTCTATAGACACACCCTGAAGGTAATGATATAGCTACGTCTGAAAAAGACACGGTCAAACTACAAAAAGGACGCCCCTGGCAATGTTGTTGACTAGCACGCAGCAGCTAGCTTGCTCAGACCATAAAGCTGCTGTTAGCTGCTCGCAGTGCAGTGAGGTGACAGACACAGACGGCACCAAATTACTTAATTGATGAAAATGCGATAATACCGTACACCGTGACAGCCCTAAAAACACGTGTGCACCTCTGTTTGTCCAAATATCACTTCTCTTCTTACTTTTAATAAACCGGAAGACTACCCAGAGACTGTATGTTATTATTTTATTTTTTTCTTCTTCATATACGCATTCAAAGTAGTGATGAGTATCTACAGTGACGGAATTATACAAGCAGAACAAGTTTGTCTATTGTTGGCTGCTGTAGAAACATGATGACGAAATATGGTGACCTCCATGTAAGAGGATCAAACTTATTCTCAGAAATATTGCACACTAGATATTTAACATGCAAAATGTAAGATTATTAACAAAGATTAATTTAACTAGAATAAAAATAGTAGACAAAAGAGGCCACTAGATGGCAGCAGAGAAGAAATTCACCATCGGAATGTGCCAGAAAGGATGTGGTTAGTGAACAAAGAGGACGAGATCAAGTTTAGTCAGATTTATTTACATAATCCAACATCACAAATCATGCATTTGCCTCAAGGGGCTTTACAATCTGTAGGGTAAACAGCCACCTTCTGTCATTAGAGCCTCGATTCAGAAGAACTGAAACCTCAGGAAGAGTAACAGAGGAGGATCCCTCTTCCAGGACCACACATGCAATAAATGCTGTGTACAGGATCAACCAAACAACCAAAATAACAATAAAATCAGCTACATGACTACATTATAGATGAATTGTGAGGACCTCCAACAATGGCAAGGTTAGACCAAACTGAAGTCAATGGCATTTGTTCTGCAGGTATTTAGTCATGAATCAAAGCACTGGGCAAATCAAAAAAATTGATCTGATGGTGGCGCTAGATGAAAAGTCAGAGGATAATCAAAGCTATTACAGTTCATCTGGAGTGGAACAGGTCTGAACCATATTAAATAGTAATCCAACCTATAGTGAGATATTTTAGTCTGAACCAAAAACATTAATCTGCTGGTGGCGCTAGATGAAAAGTCAGAATCCACAAAGTGAATTAATTAAGTCCTCGGGGTACCAAGAATGTACAAACTAAATTTCATGTCACTCCATCCATTTATCCATCCTTTGGTTCAGTCCAGTCCATCTGGACTAAAGTTGTGGACCAGCAGACAGATGTATCCACATATGAGCATTAGAGAAACACATGATGCAGCTGAAATATGATCCTGGTTCATCATCTCGACCTCAGCTGACACATTCAGCTGCAGTGAGGTTTTTGTATTAGGCTGTTTCACTGTGGGAGGGTTGGCTTCTACTACTATTCTTACTACAGCTACAAATGGATCTTTGGCTCAGGAACTAAACTGTATGTAACAGGTAAGAAAAAACATTTTCTTTCACTTGTTTTATTGAACAAGTTGAAAATGTGTTTTAATGAGTTTCTGCTGCTTCAGGCTTCACATGTTAGTTTGTTCATGATAACGTAAAAATTTCTTTCAGCTGTGCAGCTATTGTTACGTAAATAGATTCACAATTACTGAAAAATGTTTAAATCTCACTGCACAACTGAAGTTATTCAGAAAAAAGGAAGATACTGACAAAGTTATACAAATTTTGATAATCTCAATAATTCAGCGTTGTCTCTTGTTCTTTAAAAACATAAAATTTACAAATTTTATTTCAGACAATAAATGTATTTTGAAAAGCATGTAAACATGGTGAATATAATAAATAAGAAATACAGTATATCTTAAATGGTTTAGCTTATGGAAAGCAAACAGATACTGGGGTTGATAATAACTGAATTATAATAATAATAAAGCAATTTTGGGAATGCAAATTTAGATATTTATATAAACATTCATATTTGAACATGTATTTAATATAAATAGTATTTGACAGAACAAATCATCTTAATCTTATTAATGTTATAATAATTTAGTAATTTAAGATTTTTTTGGTAAATATAAAATATGCAGTACTTGTATTTTATGTCAAGGTAAATATGTTTATTATAATATGTATATTAACTCTGATATGGGGTAAGTCCTTTCATAAGTTTTTTATATAGAACTTATAGAAGTATAAAAAAAAAATGAAATTATTGATACACTGATGAGTGTTTTTAGATCAGAGTTAAGTATATGGTGGAAATTATATAATAGGACTTGTGACAAATTCATCCATCCATCGTCGACCGCTTATCCTGCATACAGGGTCGCGGTGGAGCCTATCCCAGCTGGCATAGGGCGAAAGGCAGGGTACACCCTGGACAGGTCGCCAGTCCATCACAGGGCCACAAATAGACAGACAACCACTCACACCCACACCAAAGGACAAATTAGTGTCACCAATTAACCTAGCCTGCATGTCTTTGGATGGTGGGAGGAAGCCGGAGCACCCGGAGAGAACCCACGCAGACACGGGGAGAACATGCAAACTCCACACAGAAAGGGCAACCGGGGTTTGAACCCACGACCTTCTTGCTGTGAGACGACATGCTAACCACCGTGCCGCCCTACTTGTGACAAATTTGAAAATAAAATAATGTAGTATTAAACTGAATGCTTTTTTAAATAAGTAATTGCCAATAAGAAATGAATGTCCCCATGAAATATATTATTAGTGTTTTATGGAGACGCACCCGGTGCATCTCCATGAAGCGTCTGTATGAGATGCTCCGGGGTGTCCGGTTCAGACCAGACTATGTTTGTGATAAAGGTGTTGACAGCCCCCCTCGAAGCCCCTACCCTAACCACAACCATCCGAAATGTTATTGCCTAAACACAAGTCACTCAATGTATGCATGTCGACCGGCTAACCCTACAGCTACTAACAGGTAGGGTTAGCCTCCATAGTGTTGCTGCAACGTAGGAAACGGGGGCGTTTCATACGGACGCGGGTACCTTTAGCGTTAAATCCTTACGCTTTGTCACTACGGATGAAAGCGTCAGATATAACGCATTGAGATGAGAACGTGTTGTACATGTAAGGCAAGGCAAGGCGAGGCAAGTTTATTTGTATAGCACATTTCAACAACAAGGCAATTCAAAGTGCTTTACATAAAACATAAAAGCAACAGGGAAAAACAATAAAAATGTTTGAAAGCAACATAAAATATAATAAAAGTTCCAGTGTTACAATCAGGGTTCAAAGAGTGAAATGGAAAATAAAAACAGGCTGAGGGGTTGAGCAAATAACTGAGTCACAATCATTCTGAAAAGAGAACAAACAGAGAAGGACACTTAATCTACTCTCTCTAGCTGGTCTGTACTCGGGTCCACAGCAATCTTTGGGTCCACTGAAACTCCAAAAACCCTCGGACACTACAGAGAAACCAGGACATGTCTGTCAGCAGGCCCCTTTGATCCAGTTATACTCTGGACCCACCTGCACGTTTACAGGTGAACAGAGGTTCCTGCAAATCACTTGGGCGCGAGATTTAAGATTCACTTCCTTCACTCTGTTCAATCTCCAAAAATGTCTTAACCCAGCTACCTACTCATTTCTCACTGTGTAAATATTTAATAAAAAGCAATGGTAAAAAGCTAAAAACAAAGGAAAAGAAAACAGGACAGTAAAAGTTACAGTGCAGTGTAAGTTATCAATAAAAAGAAAAATCTTAAATATTTAATTAAAAGCAGTGGTAAAAAGAAAAGTCTGTTTCAGCAGACCTGCAGTTATCTGGGAGTTTGTTCCAAATATACAGAGCATAATAACTGTAGTGAACTGTGTGCTGTATTGATGAGGAGCTCAGTGATCAGAGTCCATGTAGTTTCCAGGATCAGACCGAATGCAGTGCTGGAAGCTGCTGTTGACTGTGTGAATGTGTGTCTGTGCTGCTTGTTGCTGCTGTCAAACTTCAGATGAGCAGGTAGTGAAGCCCGTGGTGAGCGTGTACCCAGCAGCATCCAGAGCCCACCTGGAGGGGAAGAGCTCCCTGCTGTGTGTGGCCTCAGACATGTTTCCTCCTCTGGTCCGCTTCTCCTGGAAAAGACGAAAGGTGAACGGTCCTTTGGAGGATCTGTCTCCGGATGAGGGTGAACAGCTGGAGCTCAGAGAGTCGGGACGCACCACCGCCATCAGAGTGATTGATCGGGACGCTCTCTACACATATAAATACCGCTGCTACGTCCAGCACGAGGGGGGGGAAGTGGAGGCCCAAACAGAACAAGGTAATGAAGGCTTGGTGACTGTGTTCAGCAGAGACTCAGCTTCATGTTGAGCCACTGTCAAAGAGAGCAGAGGAGCAGAGGACTGACATTTCTTTCTGACTCCTTTTCTGTTTCAGCGGTTCCAGCCACGACCTGGTTTTTGAACCAGGTGAAGCTGCTCTGCCTGCTTTACACAGTGCTGATAGTGAAGAGTCTGGTGTACTGCTGTGGACTCTCTCTGCTGAGGATCCTCAGAAACAAGGGACCGTCCACCTGCTGCACACATACTGACTGAATGCTCTCTCTTTTTAATACATTATGCAGAGTGTGTCAGGATTGTTAAATTTTTTCAGTGTAACTTTCTCAATAAATTGAAAAAACACAGCCTCTGTGTTATATAAACATTCTTGTTTTTATGGATTTCCTTTTGGCTTCATAGCAAATAATCAGAATCAGCGTCTTTGGCCGTGTATGTTGACAGCTAAAAGTTGTATTTGAGACTCTGGTCTCAATATGACTTCACATAGCACCAATGATGAGCAAACATGAAGATATAGCTATTATATAAAAGTCAGCAGGTGTGGGTGTGTGCCACCAAGTTCAGTGCTGACCCTCTTTTTTAATTTTGTCAGTGTGAATGTAAAACTCTATGCTGATGACACTTGGTTTTTTTTGCTATAATGCCACAACTGCTACATAATATTGCCATAGCGGCTACATCTGCTGGGTTGACTGGCTTTGTTTATTTCTGTTAAAGCAATAAAATGCTGCTCAGCTTTGTTACTTTGCCAGCTGCCTTTTTGAAGCATGTATTATTTCCATCTGAATTCTCTGCTGACTGACTGCTTGTTAGAGTCAGTGTGAAGTAATAAAGTAGTATTAGAGTAGACTGCAGGTTCTCAGCTCTGAGTTCAGGATTTGAGATGTTTCTCTCACAGATTGATAAAAGATCACAGATCAAGATGTCAGATCAAAGCTGAGACAGAGTCGACGGTTGTAACTGTCATTGTGGTATTAAAAGAAACCCACACAGCCCGTCTGCTGCAGGAAAGGACGTGTTGAGTGTCAACACTTTTGATGAGTCCTAATAACCACTGAGAACAGATTCATATCTGCTGCTGTACACACTCATCAACTCCTCTCCCTCTCTGTAGCTGTTTGTCTTTTCTCTTGTTGTCTGGAAGCCTTTTTTCCACTGAGCCCTCCACCCACACAGAGTTGAACTGAGCCCAGAGACCAACAATGACGACCCACCTGGAGGTCACGTCCATGGACTTTATTTATGGGGATTTTAGCCATCAAAGGTGAACTTTACAGTTTACACTTGGTGTTGATGAGAGCCAACAAGTCCTCATACAAACAGGGACTAAAGGCTTCTTTGTCAGAGCCGGAAACAGAAACACATTTCATCACAATCCATCCAATAGTTGTTGAGGTATTTCAGGAAGGGCTTGGTAACAGGAGCTGAAGCAGCAGCAGCAGTAAAAGGCCTCATAAGTAAAGCAGTGTGTTGTTGTAGCCACTAGAGAGCAGCAGTACTCCCAAATACACACTACACACTAATTCTATTATTCAACATATGAATTCTTTTAAACCAAATACTATTCCACACAGTGTACTGTTAAATGTACAAAAACATCAATCAAACAAATAAGAGAGGGCACAAATGTAGGAAGAAGGAATGTGGCTGAAGGGAGGGGCAGACAGGCAGAATGGGGAAAACAAGCCTGAAGCAAGTATCAACACGGTTGAAGTGTTGCCTTTGTTGTGAGTCATTTTGGATAAAATAGTGTGAAAAATAAATGCAATGTAAATTTAATTCATCATGGAAATTACACTGTGATCAATTAATTCCACAAATTAAAGTACTTTAATGTAAAATTTACCAGTTAAGGGTCACTTTTACACAAATAATATACAAACTTAGAGTTTCGAGTTTAGTACTAGTATGGGATTAATAATTATTAATAATAATCAGTTCATTATTTTAGACAAAATGATTAATCAATTAGTTGATGAGATGAACTGATAATCAAAGTCAAGTCATTTAGTTGCAGCCCATAAGTAAATTAGTAGGAGAAGAAGAAGCAGCAGCAGCAGCTGCAGTAATGATGGTAGTACTGCTACCTGGTAATAGCAGTAATAGCACCAGTAGTGGTATTAGAGACCGTATGTGTAAGTCAACACAATGCAGCATAAAATGTAGATACAGGTACAGGTTATCCTTTTTTATCAACTGATTGACAAATCCTTCTTAAAACTATTTTATTTAATTTTTGCATTAAAGTGTGTAAAACTGAAGTTATTTGTACCAAGACAAAAGTTTGACCAATTTTTTTTTGGTAGCCCAAAATCTTTGAAGCATAAAATATATTGGACTGTTGATTCTTTTAAAATATGTTAAATACTCATACTGTCAAAATGAAATCCATCCATCTACAACCGCTTATCCTGCGTACAGGGAGAACCAATCCCAGCTGGCATCGGCCAAGTCCATCACAGGGCACACAGACAGAAGAGTCACTAATTAACCTGTATGTCTTTGGACGGTGGAAAAAAGCCGAAGCACCCGGAGAGAACCAGGCAGACACGGGGAGAAAGAGCAAACTTTCACACAAACACAGAAAGGCCTGGGACAACCAAGGTTTGAAACCACAAGCTTCTTGCTGTGAGGCGATAGCGATAACCACTGAACCACTGTGCCATCCTCAAAGTAAAATGTGTCTGATAAATAAGTGTTAAAACAATATTTAGGGTTTTGTTCTGGTTAGCTTTTAATGAGATTGTGTAAACTGGGGTGGTGATGGAGAAGTGGATGCACCAAAGTGTCTCTGAGCAAGCCACTTAACCCCTAGTTGCTCGACAGAGGCATGCAATCTGTAATATATTTAGCAATTGTAAGTTGCTTTGTAGAAAAGCACCAGCTAATTGAGTATATGTAAATGTAAGCAGAAGTAGAGTTATTAGTATTTTATCAGTAGTATTAGTTTACTGAGTGAAAAGATATATTTAACAGCTCCTACCAGGGGAAAACATCATAACCACTGCTTCAGATATGAGGAGCACACCTGGATTTAAACTCTCCTGACTTCCTGGCTTCATCTTCAAATGATTCCTCTGAACTTTATTTTACTTTCTGGTGGAGATCCCAAGTCTACATAAAACTAATGTGTCAGGCTGGATTTTGGGGAAATGTGTCAAAAATGATGCAGCAGACATGTAGAAATGTTCCATCTGATGGAGTTATAGGTTTGAATATTGTGAAACATCATGTAGCTTTCATGAAGAGACTGAACAACAGAACACAAAATAAAGATGTGAAGCTGTGTGTGGAAAATTAAATACAATGAAAGAAATGTGAGGGGACATTTAAGGGTTAAAATCAAAGTTTTTTAAGTTTTGTATTTTACCGAAGAAACTTCTGACTGAATCAGTTCAGAGAAACAGAGAAGTCTGGGAAACAAGAAGCATTTAGAAACAACATTAAAATAATGAGAATAACAGAAAGATAAATAGTGTCAGTAAGAAATGAAGCTGCTGGCTGACAGAAACCTTCATCTTCTTTTTCAACGACATTTGAAGATTAAACACAAACAGGATTTTGGAGAATGAAGGTCTCAGTGTGACAAAGTGAGACACAACTACATGTTCCTGCCTTGAATGAATGATTTTTGTAGTTTTCCTTCTTTCCAATGTATCTGTAGTGATTTGAAATAGTTCAATAGAGGAGATGAACTGTAATAAAGCAGAATGAGCTCCGACTCAGCAGAAAACCACACAGCAGCTTCAGCTGAGCTGTCAATCAGCAGCAGCAGCCTTATCTGTCCGCCGCAGGGGCTGATGGGAGGTCTGAGGACCTGTTAGAATCCACGTGGCCCTCGTCTGATCTCACAGCTCGTCCTTGTTTGGCCTCAGCTGCATCAGAGCGCCACTTCTCCCCAGGTTCACCAGAGGAAACACCACTGCACACAATGCTTTTCCTCCCAGCTGCTGCTCTGTGCTGTCTGTGTTCAGGTGAGTGTTTCCAGCCAATCAGGAGCCAGCAAACTCCACCTGGAACAAACACTGTCTCACTGACCTTCATCTATCTGTCTGTGTCTCTACAGCGTTGGTTGCCATGGCAGAAGAGCTGGTTCAGGAGGATTTAACATTGACCAGGAGAGTTGGTGAAACTGTTACCTTCAGCTGTCAGAGAACTGAGCAGTGTGACCAAGATTATGTGTTCTGGTACCAGAAGAAAGACACTCTAACATTCACAAGGATCCTATATATTCAGAGGAGTGATGGTTATGTATATTCAGGTTTCAATCATCCTCAGAAAGATGATTTCTCAGCTATGAATAATCAGAACGGCTGTGAGGTGCAGATCCAGCAAGCTAAACCCTCTCATTCAGCCACCTACTACTGCGCCTGTTGGAAGGACGATCCCCACAGTGAGAAATGATCCCTGCAGCCTGAACAAAAACCAGCAGATGGCAAACAGTGTTTGTGACAGGAAGACAGCAGTAAACCACAGCCCAGGTTCACATATTTCACCTCCATCTCAGCCAGAGTCACAAACATACTGAGCTGAGGGATTTACATTTTTTTTACAGTTTAATATTTTATATTCCAGCAGGTTTCTTGTTGTTCAACACAGTGAGGACAGTCTATGAGCAAACACGACTTGTATTTCACGCATTTCGCCCCTGCTGAATGAATGACCACGCTACAAAAATTTCACATGCTCATCAATGTGATTGTGACATCAATCAGCACACTGTGCCGCAATGCATATTGATGTGCAAATTGAGTGTGTGGGCCAGTGAAAGAGAGAGAGCGAGTGGCAGAACGGAGGGAAATATTAAAGTTACTTCGTAAGTTGTCAGTCTAGCCGAACATGTGCAGTTTAACTTTAGGCCACAGTCTATCTGTTAAGTCTGTTGTTTCCGCAACCACTGGAAAAGTGAACGGTATTAGTGCTAGCTAACACCCCCTGTAAAGCACAGTGATTTTTTTGGCTGCAATGTAGGCTAAAGCTAACTAAATCAATAGCCTGTTGAGTAATATTAATTAGTTGCGAGCAACTAACCGATCAGGACATCCTTGTGAAAGAGATTAAAAATCTCAATGGATTTTCTTTCCTGAAAGAAAGTGATTATAACAAAGTTATAATTTCTTATGGAAGCACCTTCATACAAAGTAAGTCTCTAATCCTCTGGAAGTTTATCTATTTGCTGCATAGTAGCTAAATGCTGCTTCACCACGTTTTGTTTTGACTCTGGGGACAGTTAACAGATTGGTCCCTGATGACCAGAGGGGACTAGAGGGGTCATATTCTAAAAACATTTCAGTGATGTAGTTTGGTCCTAAACTGATGTATAGGTGTGTTCAGATTTTCAGGTCTTTGTTAGAATTCTAGCACCAGCATTCAGTACAAGCCATTACAAGTCTGACCTCCTAGTACTAAAGGGATGAGAAAAAGGATGTACTAAACAATTTTTGTGGTGTTTTTTGGACATGAGTCCCTTTAAGTCCTGTCATATTTGTTGAAAGTAGGCTGACTTTATTACTGACTTGGCCTAAAGGGAGCATGAAGACGTTAAACAGAGGCAACCCTAGAAATGAACCTTGTGGGACTCCACGTCATGTTAGTTAGCTCAGATACATCTGTATTGAGCGGCTAACAGTGTTAAATGCTACACTAAGATTGAATAACACCAGTACTGAAATTTTGCATGAGTCAGTGCTAAGACAAATATTATTTAGAGAGAACAGTTTACTTTTTGCAGTATGTGTATCGAGGCATGTATATGTCTCACCATTTCCTCAAGAGTTTGGAAGTCTTTTCTCTTTAAAACAGAACATTTGTATTTATCTGACACTTTTATCCAAAGTGACTTACAATTGCTTTACATGTCAGAGGTCACATGCCTCTGGAGCAACTAGGGGTTAAGTGTCTTGCTCAGGGACACAATGGTGGACGGGTCAGTGGGGGATTAAACCTGGGTCTCTCACACCAAAGGCATAGTCTTATCCATTCCACCATCACCAACCCTAACAACATCATCATCATCAACATCATCATCATTAGAACTTCAGTAGGGACACATAACAGTTCAAGATGATCCATACCGATGGTTTATTAGTGCTCCTAGCTCATTATGGTTGTTAGACCTAGCTGAGGCTAAGTTTGAACAACCATCATTGGCGTTTTCACCTGAGACTCCAAGTGTCACAATAAAAATTGGGGAAAAATCCAAACCTACATGGCCGTGTGTGAAAAAGTGAGAGCCCCCTAAACGTAAAAACGGGTTGGGCCACCCTTAGCAGCAACAACTGCTGTCAGTCCAAAGTCTTTTCTTAAGCCATTCAGAGGTGGACTTGCTGGAGTGTTTTGGGTCATTGTCCTGCTGCAGAACCCAAGTGCTTTTTTCTCAGCAGAGGCTTTTGTCTTGGAACTCCAGTTTTCATATCATGAACACTGATCTTAACTGAGGCAAATGAAGCCCATATTTCTGGATGTTATTGTGTTTTTTTCTGACATTGGATATGTAGTGTTAGGATTTGGCTTTTGTTTTTCCTGTGTTTATTTGATATTGTCATGGTTTGGAGTTTTGTAGCCTTGTTTATTGTTTTGGTTCTTTCGCTTTAAGTCTTCTTAGTAACTGTCTTGTCTCTCATCTAAGTTCTTGGTCCTGTACTTTAGTTCATGTTCAATGTATTTCTGATGGTCTGTCTTAGTCCTTAGTCTTTTGTCTCCATGTTTTAGCATAGTCTTGTCACCTGTTTGGTCCTGTCTCTGTCCGTGTCCTGATTTTGCTGTCTTTGTGTTTTTACTTTTGTAGATCTGTCCTTGTGAACTTTACTTCCTGTTTTATTTTGGTAATCTTCTGTACCTGGTGTCCTTGTCTGGCTTTGCTTGTTTACCTGATGTGTCTCAGCTGTGCTTCTCTCCCCTGTTGTCCCTCTCTGCCTGCCTGGTCTCGTTAGCCTCATGTCTGTCACTTGTGCACTCCCGCCCTGCTGGTGTATATATGTCTGGTGTTTCTCTTCAGTCTCTGTTTGGTCATTGTTTGTGTTACCCCTCCTGTCTGTCATGTGCACTCTAACTCCTGCCTCGCTTGTTTAGTCACCTTGTTCCTTTGGATTTCTGTTTGGATTACCTGTGTTAGACTTTGTTTTCGTTTCACATTTGGCTTTTTATGGACTCAGCCACTCTGTATGTAAGTGTGCTCGCTTTTTGTTTGTTTAATAAATCACCTTTTGGATCGTACACTCTCTGCCTTGCGTACTGCGTCTGGGTCCTCCAACCTGCTCTACCAACCATGTGGTTGCTGTCCTCTTGGGGTAATTTTGGTTGGCCAGCCACTCCTAAGGTTCACCAGTGTTCCATGTTTTCACCATTTGTGGATAATGGCTCTCACTGTGGTTCATTGGAGTCTCAAAACTTTAGAAAGTAGTTTATAACCTTTTCCAGACCGATAAATTTCAGTTACTGTTTCTCATTTGTTCCTGAACTTCTTCAGATTGCAGCATGAAGTCTAGCTTTTGAGGATCTTTTGGTCTAATTCACTTTGTCAGGCAGGTCCTCTTTTAAGTGATTTCTTGATTGAGAACATGTTTGTCAGTTATCAGGCCTGAGTGCGGCTTGGGAAATTAAACTCAGCTTTCCAGAAATGTGATAAACCACAGCATAATTATGTTTTAACAGAGGGGCAATCACTTTTTTACACAGGGCCACGTAGGTATGGATTTTTTTCCCCCTTAATAATAAAATCTTTTATTTAAAAGCTGCATTTTGTGTTTACTTTTGTTGTCTTTGTCTGATATTTCAATTTGATAATCTGAAACATTTCAGTGTGACAAACATGCAAAAAATAAATCAGAAATGCGGCAAACACTTTTTTACATCACTGTATAAAGAATATCAATCAGGGAGGACATTGAAAAAATTCAGGTGCCACCAAATACAGTCACAATATATTATTTCTGCAGGTATTTGGTAATGGACCAAAGTACTGAACAAACTAAAAGTTTGACCTGATGGTGGTGCTAGATGAAAAGTCAGAGGATCACCAAAGGTATTGACAATCATCCTGAGGGGAACATGAACGTCTGAACTGCATTTAATTTTAATCCATGTAAGAGTTGATATCATAGTCTGGACCAAAAACATCAACCTGCTCCCAGATGAGTCAGAATCAACAAAGTAACTTAAAGTGAATCCTCTGGGGACCAAGAATGTGTGAACAACATGTCAGTCCATCCATCTGTAGGTCCAGGTCCAGTCCATCTTGACTAAAGTAGTGGACCAGCAGACAGAAGAATCCACAGAGCAACACTGCTTGAAAATTAAAAAAAAACATGTTGATATGAACATTAAAGAAACTCATCATGCAGCTGGAATATGATCCTGGTTCATCATTTAGACTCGTTCACCTCAGCTGACACATTCAGCAGCAGACAGGTTTTTGTATTACTCTGTTTCACTGTGGGAGGATACACATACTCCTACTTGATCTTTGGCTCTGGAATTAAACTGTATGTAACAGGTAAGAATAATCATTAATGTTCTTTCTGTTGTTTTAGTTAATAAGTTGAAAATAGGCTTTTAATTTTTGCTGTTTCAGGCTCCACATGTTAGTTTGTTTATAATTAAAAGAGTTATTGCAGGTGTGCAGCTATTGTTACATAAAAAAGCTAAATAAAATATTTATAATTCTTGAAAAGGTGTTTAAATCTCACTGCACAACTGAAGTTATTCTTTATTTCTGCACTTCAGATAGAAAAGGAAGATACTGACAAAGTTACAAATATATTTTGTCCTCTCAGTGATTCAGCTCTGTCTCTTGTTTTTTTGTAAGTGTGATATGAAACATAATTTAATGTCAGCAAATTTATTTTATATAGCATATAACTTTAAAAATAAAAATGCTTAAACATTAAAATGAACGGTATGATATTTGTTCTTTATATCATGGTACATGATATAAAATGGGACTATATATATATATATATATATATATATATATATATATATATATATATATGCGCCTTCTTTCCAACACATTCTCATCTCTACGCATCAAATTTAAATTGGTATTTGACACACAAGGTACCCTCCAGCATCTACAGGAGACGCTTATTTACATGCTTTATAGATGTAATTTGGTTAGCTGCCATTGTAAAAACCAAAAGATCACAGTTTGCTTTGTGTAATAATGTGAACGCAGATAAGTGAGTTACAAGAAAGTCCAGGGCTTATCATGCAGACGCTGAAGTGTATGTTTTGTGTCAAACGCCGATGCCTTGTCAGGCTTTCTCAAAGCATCAGTATTTTACGTGAAGTTCTAAAAAAGAATTGCAGTAAGTAACTTATGTAGTCCATGTAGTTTCCAGGATCAGACTGAATGCAGTGCTGGAAGCTGCTGTTGACTGTGTGAATGTGTGTCTGTGCTGCTTGTTGCTGCTGTCAAACTTCAGATGAGGAGGTAGTGAAGCCCGTGGTGAGCGTGTACCCAGCAGCATCCAGAGAAAACCAGGAAGAGAAGAGATTCCTGCTGTGTGTGGCTGCAAACATGTTTCCTCCTCTGGTCCGGTTCTCCTGGAAAAGACGAAAGGCCAATGGTCTTCTGGAGGAGCTGCCCCCTTCAAAGGAGGAGCAGCGGGAGCTCAGAGAATCGGAATGCATTGCCGCCATTAGAGTGACTGATCAGAACGCTCTCCACACGTATGAACACGTCTGTTACGTCCAGCATGAGACGGGCAGAGTGGAGGCCCGACTACGACAAGGTAATGAAGGCTTGGTGACTGTGTTCAGCAGAGATTCAGCTTCATGTGGAGACGCTGTCAAAGAGAGCAGAGGAGCAGAGGACTGACATTTCTTTCTGACTCCTTTTCTGTTTCAGGTATTTCTGCAAAAACATCACCTCCACCATCACTTCCACCATCAACTACACCATCACTTCCACCATCAACTACACCATCACTTCCACCATCGCCTCCACCATCGCGTCCACCTTCAGTGTCCTTCCAGTCTCAGTGCAGGGTGAAGCTGCTCTGCCTGCTGTACACAGTGCTGATAGTGAAGAGTCTGGTGTACTGCTGTGGACTCTCTCTGCTGAGGATCCTCAGAAACAAGTGACCGTCCACCAGCTGCACACATGCTGACTGACTGTTTTCTGTTGCGTTTTGCTACCATCAAATCTCATCAATTCATCTAATTGCTTGCTTTGATCAGCTGTCACAAAAGTTCAGACGTATTGTGGTTAGTTGTAAAAGATCTTTTATGCACAGGTTAGATAAGGTCGTCCTAAAAATATAAAAACATATATACATTGTTGGGATCACAGGGACTTCACAGATAAAGTTGTTAATTGGTGATAACTGAACCTTTATCATTGAACTCAATTAGCTAGCTGTCAACTCTGAGAACAGGGTCAGTGTCCGGACCCTCTCACCTGTTTTATGGCACAACAAAAGACTGAAACTGAACAATTAGTTTAGTTTGGTCTTGAGTGTTTTGATTTGTTTATCTTGATAAAAAAAATGCTTGGGTGTAAATATAGCAGTTTCTGCTATAGCAGTGAATATATTGCCAACCTCCTCTATGTAGAAATCCAGATCCTTCAACCCACTAGCTATTAATGTTATTAATGGTTAGTGTATTTCATGAGACTGAAATAATTAAGTGTATTTATCTTTTGTTTAGGAGTGGTGTCCCAAGGAGAATATAACTTTAAGTTTTATTCTAATAATTTATTAACTGCAAACGTCATTTATATATATGCAATTATTGACTGTTATTTTTGTAGTATAGAGTTATTTTAATGCTCTTATTTCCTTTTAATTGTGACTTTTATAATGCTAGAAAATAAAGCTGAATCATTAGCCATCTGCTAAATATGTTATTTTTTTACCGTATTTTTTTCTTCTTGTGTATCTTTTTAATCCACTATGCAGAGTGTGGCAGGTTTGTCAGATTCTTTCAGTCTAACTTTCTCAATAAACCAAAAAATCTGCGTGTCTGTGTATTATAAACATCCTTATTTTTTATGGATTTCACTTTGGCTTCATAATAATAATCAGAACCAGAATCAACTTCACTGGCCATGTGTAATGATGCCAACAAGTCATTTGACTCTGGTTGTAAGTAGCTCTCAAGACACTGTCAGGCAGCGGCAAGAAAGAAAGTACAGGAAGATATGTATACAAGCACACAGCTAAACAAAGATGTGTAAACAAATAATTGTTATATAAAAGTCAGCAGGTTTGGGTTTCCCACCAGGTTCACTGCTGTCCCCCTTTTATAATTGTGTCAGTGTGTATGTGAAACTCTACGCTGATGACACTTGTGTTGAAGCGTTGTTTGATTATTATTCCACTGTGAACACTCTGTTGACTCACTAACTGTTCTAACACTAACACTAACAATCTGTGCTGGGTAATAAAGTCGGATCAGAGAAGCCTACAGCAGGTTCAACATATCTCCTTCTATTTCAGCCTCTGAGTTCAGGATTTCAAGTTATTTCTCTCACAGATTAAGAACACAGATCAAAGCTGAGACAGTGAGTACTGAGCGCTGAAATCAAACTGAACTTCCTGGAATGATTCTTTAACCAGAGTCGACAGTTGTAACTGTCATTGTGGTATTAAAAAAAGTGCAGCCAGCGGTGGGGAGGCTACAGAAACCCACAAAACCCACACAGCCCGTCTGCTGCAAGAAAGGAAGTGGCAGAACAAGCACAGACAGTAAACTAAAAGAAATGAGACTAAAGGCAAGGCCAGTTTATTTGTATAGCACATTTCAACAACGAGGCAATTCAAAGTGCTTTACACAAAACATAAAAGCAACAGGGAAAAACAATAAAAACGAAGACTGAAATATACTCTAATGTTAAACTTGTATTGAGAACAAAATTCATTCACTCACCACCAGTTCTAAAAATATTGAAAAACTTGATCTGTTTTTATTAACTAATTTTTCCTCTAGTTTATGTGTTTTATATTTAAACGAACAACCTGACACTTTGAAGAAAATATTCAGTATAAATGAAGAAGAATGGAATTTTAGAAATGACAGGGCATTAAATATTTTGCTATGTTAAAGATATTTTAAAATGTTACAAGAAAACAATAATATAATTAATAAAAAATATATTTATTCAAAAGTAAATATATGATTCACTTTTAAGAACCACCACAATCAAGTGATATAAAGTTTGTCTTTGAAAAAAAAGTCCAAAGTTAAATGTTTTAGTTTATTGAAACTGGACATTAGTTTAAAGATTAACAAAGTCATAAAAAACAGCTGCTGTTTAAAAGAAACAAACTTTATGCATAAAAAATTGCAAAAAAACCCCCAAAACTGTCAATAAAATAAGACTAAAAACTGAACTGCAACAGATAAAAAATTGGATAAATTTTTATCTGTTGGATAAAAAATCTGTAACATGAAGCAAATCAAATATTCGGCAAAATTTTATAGTAAAATTTTCAATATTATGTATAAAATCAGAATTATATTAGAAAACAACTGAACGTTGTTGTGGGAGATGTTATAAACAAGAAATGGATTGAAAGGATTGAAGATTGAAGGATGACGATGATATTAATGTTATGGTCTTATTCTTTTTTATTTTGTTTCAACAAAATGTCTGATTGTTTCAGCTAACCAGTTCAAAGTGTGATAACAAGTATTTTTTACACCATTGAAAACAAACTACACTGAACCACATTTGTCATAAGGAATGTGTCACCCAAATGCAAAACATCTTTTTTTATTGTTATTGGTCAACAATAGACAGTTATGTGAAGTTCAGTCTTTGGCCATGCAGACAGGATTTGTTAGTCGGATAAATTCATTGTTTTTGAAGAGGTAGATAAGATTCTTTACTTCAGGTACCGGCTCTGGACTTTATCTTCAGGCTTTAACAGCCATGAGAACTTAAATCTGTTGGGGGACATTCAGTCAGTCTGTCTCTGAGGACGGTGGACGGCCACCTGTTTCTGAGGATCTGAGAGTGTCCACAGCAGCACATGAGACTCTTCACTATCAGCACTGTGTACTACAGACAGAGCAGCCTCTCTCTGTGCCAGGACTGGACGGGCGCGGCTGGTGGAGGTGATGGTGGAAATGAGGCCACACACAGCAGGGAGCTCTTCCCCTCCAGATGGGCTCTGAATGCTGCTGGGTACACGCTCACCACGGGCTTCACCTGCCCATCTAAAGGTTGACAGTAACAAGCAGCACAGACACACATTCACACAGTCAACAGCAGAAACACTAAAAACATTAAAAACAGTATGTTTACCAGCATTTAATACAGACATTAAACATACAGAATGTTATATTTATATAGTTATAGTTTATATATATATTTATATATAGTTATATTTTGTCTACCCTGTGTATTTCAATAAATGTAGATACAATATTAATAAAACACAATATATATCTGACTTTCCCATGTTTTACTTATTTCAAAAAAGTCACTTTGTAATTGAAATATTTTCCTGTTGTCTTTATATTTATATCCACCATATATCATATACATATAATGTAAAATGTATATCTGGACATTTATATAAGTTATGTAATGTTTTTTGACTTTGAATGCATCTTGATGTGTAGAATATATTTTACACATAAGAATGATTTGTATATGATTTCATGATTGTAAAAATATTTTGTAAAATAATGAAACTTGTAAAAACCCTGATGCAATATACGTTTCATGTAAATTATATATCTTAGAATAAAACGTTTTTCACAATATAAAATATATTTCGAACACTAAATGCAGTTTGAATCACACAAACTAACAATATTTACCAACACAACAATATTATCAATTTACCGCCATATAATATTTGCAATATATTTACTACAAATCAAACATGTTAAAATCATATACCACAAAAATAAACAACCAGTAAGAAACAAATAACACAGATTCACAAATATTATGAAATACTTGAAATTGGTAACATTAATTCTGCGTTTGAATTTGAAAATTTAGATCATCTCTGGAGAATCGTGCTCGTCTCTTAAATTTACTTTGATTTACTAGAGATTTTAAAAGTCAACTGATTGACAGAAAAATCCTCCACAATTATTCATCCAGAATTTCCTCAATGTAAAGTTTGATTAAACAGCAGCTGATGAGAACACAGAGCAGAGTTACAACATCAACCCTGAGTTTCTCTCATTACTTTAAGGCTTTAGGATCACCAAGAAGATGATCGACAACAAAACTTAATGACTTCTACAATAAAACGAGGAAAATTGATGTTTAATCTTACGTAGAGTTTAGTTCCAGAGCCAAAGATGAGGTATCTGTTGGATGTCCAGGAGCCTACCACAAAGAAACACACTGAGAAAAACCTGTCTGCTGCTGAATGAGTTATCTGAGACCCAATTATGAACCAGGAAGCTTGATGATGTGTTTCTTTAATGTTCACATGCAGTGCACGGTGTTTAAACCTTATAGAGATGATTCAAATCAGCTTTATTGGCATGAATGTAGAGCAACAGTGTTGGCAAAGCTACGTATAAATTACATGAGGACAATTAATTTCATACATTTCATTAAATAAGGAAATAAAACAATAAAGGACGATTACATCATCCTACAACAGACAGTCAGGACTGCAGAAAAGATCATCGGTGTCATCCCGCCCTCCATTCTGGACTTCTACATTTCCAGAGTTAGGAAAGGGAAGGAAACATCACTGCAGATCCATCTCACCCCGGACACAATCTGTTGCAACTTCTCCCCTCTGGTAGGCGCTACAGAGCCATCACTGTGATGAACAGCTGATTTCTGACTCAGTGTCAGGAACAATTCCTGTGCAATAACCCAGCAACTCTGCCTCTAATCAGCCAACTGTTTACTGGTTACTGGATTATTCATTCATCATTCTCTGTTTCAGTGCTGTTCACACTGTTCATACTGTTATATTGTCATATTGTATAGACTGCTTACAAACCCACCTACCTCAAGTACATAATACCTCCACATAATACTTCATTCCGGCATCCTTTGCACTATGCTCCATCACACTGTGTACATGTGTACATGTATGCATGTATGTGTATCTGTACTTGTATATCACATCCACCTCTGACATGTACATAATAAAAATAAATTAAAAATAAATAATAATAATAATAATAATAATAATAATAATAATAATAATAATAATAATAATAATTTACTCCTGCATCCTTTGCGATCTTTATTGCACTATTGTCTCAATCTGCCTATATTGTTTTTGTTTCTGTTTATAGTGTGTATATATTGTATTCTCTATACTGTAGCCTGTGTTTGATTTTATTTAGATTTATCTTATTTTATAATTGTATGAGTAAACAAATCATGAGCAATGTACAATCCTGAGTAATACATACCTGGCAAATAAACCTGATTCTGATTGTATGTGTGTATTTATCATTAAATAGAAAAAATAAGTGATCTGTCATGCTTTGCTGTGTCTTCAGACAGGAACAGGTTTTTGGACCCAAACACAGGACACAGAGGCAGAACGGGTACAGTTTCTGAGTATTTATTAAAGGCAACAAAACTCACGGCACAAATTCAACAAAATTCAACAAAGATAGTCCACAAACAAAAGTAATGCAAAACACCCCTCACATTTTTGTAAATATTTGATTGTCTTTTCAACTAAAAACGATAATGATTTTTCTTTGTTTGAAGTTCTTTGTTTCTTGACATTTCTTGCTGTAATGAAACCAACTCCTGATGCTCCACATACTCAACTAGTATAAAGAAAGCCAGTTTTATAGCTTCTTCATCACAGTTTGTTGTTTAACAGTTTTCACCTGCCTTACAATGACTGCAAAAGGGTTTTCTAATGATCAATTAGCCTTTTAAAATGATAAACCTGGAGCACAGGTTGATGCTTGCTGATAATGGGCCTCTGTATGTAGTTATTTCATTACAAATCAGCTGTTTGCAGCAACAATGGACATTTATTACATTAACAATGTCTACACTGTATTTCTGATCAATTTGATGTTATTTTAATGGACAAAAACTGCTTTTCTTTCAAAAACAACATTTCCAAGTGACCTTAAACTTTTGGCCGGTAGTGTATGTCTCTCACAGGTGTTAGAAAAGTGTCTACTGCAGCTCAAACTAAGGTTCATCAGGTGGTGGAGTTCTTTGTTAGCTGGTGCTGACATTATCCATCACAGAGAAACACCACCACGCTGTGGTGAGTCAAGGGAAGTGCACAGGTATCCAGGTGATGCTAATCACGGTCGTCATGACAACATGTTGATGACGCTCTCACCTCTAATTTTACTGCCAAAAAAATTCAGTGACATCCAGAGGAAGTCACTGTCTCATCTTATCTTAGCTAACATGTATTATTTCTACTGTAACTAATACAACTACAACAGATATTAGACCTGCCACTACTTCCTCTAGCTCTGATTGAATCCTGAGCCCTCTGGTGGGAAAAATTGAGACACTTCTTTATCTTCCATTTTGTGCTTTACAGAAACGTAGCTGTGTAGACTGATACTGGACTTTTTGCTGCAAGTGGCTGACTTCCAGCTTTATAGAGCAGATCATGACACAGAACTTAAAGCAAAACACTGGAATATATTTTGTCAACTGTAAACTGGAGTCCTGGATTTGAATATTTCACTCAGTGAAACATCATGTAGCTTTAATGAAGAGACTGAACAATTTAACACAAAACAGGTTCTGTTCTGTTAATGGGTTAAATATGTCTGTGGAAAAGGTTTTGTCACAGCCCCCGGACCTTGATCCCCTTATGTGACAGTGTGTGTGTTGGGTGAATGGGTTTTGTGTTTTTGCTTTTAAGTGTGTGCTTGGTGTTTGTGTCCATTTTTCCCTTCCCTGTCTCCCAGAGCTGGTGGGTGTGGTCTCCTGGCATGGCACACCTTTTTCCAGTCAGGATCAGTACACCTGGGGGATTGCCTTGTTACCTTCAACTATTTAACCCTGGCGCACTCTCCAGTCCTCGCTGGATTGTTGCATATCCACAGTATGCTTCACCCCAGCTTCTCCTAGATCAAGTGTTTATGTTATCCGTGTTTGCCTGGTTACTAACTCTGCTCTCATCTTCAGGAATTCTGCCCAGTTCCCCCCCTGGATCCTCGACCCACTCTGCCAGCCAGCTCAACAGTCAAGGAGTCCCTCTGCCCTGCCACGCCTGCCAGCCCCCACGGCTCAGTCCTCGCCTGGACCCTGCCCTCTCAATTCCATCTGTTTCTGTCTAACTCACCCAAATAAACATTTTGCTTCTCACCAGCTCCAGTCTGCGCTTGGGTTCCTTTACCTGCCCTGACAGGTTTCATGTGTTGTTAAATGAAGAAATATGATAACATGAATGGGACGGGACATTTAAGGGTTAAACTCACAGAAGTTTTGTATTTTCATCCCAGCTGTTAAACAAAAGATCTGTGTTACCAAATTCAGCACCAACCTGAATGTGTTTGTGATAACAGGAATGCCTGTTTGTATTTCTGCATCATCGTGAGCCAGATTTTTTATCTGCTGTCAGATTCAAATGAAGACGAAGAAAATTCTCAATGATTCAGTTCAGAGAAACAGAGAAGTCTGGGAAACAAGAAATAGATGAACTGTAGTGAAAGCAGAATGCTCTCTGTTTTCACATTAACACCTGTGTACAAAGAGTGATGTGTCAGAGATGAGCAGCAGCAGACAGGATAAACTCCTCCATCTCTATGGCAACTATGTGCTGCCTGTTGCTCCTGGTCTCCACCTCCTCTCCCCTTTAAAACATGACTCAGCAGAAAACCACACAGCAGCTTCAGCTGAGCTGTCAATCAGCAGCAGCAGCCTTATCTGTCCGCCGCAGGGGCTGATGGGAGGTCTGAGGACCTGTTAGAAACCACGTGGCCCTCGTCTGATCTCACAGCTCGTCCTTGTTTGGCCTCAGCTGCATCAGAGCGCCACTTCTCCCCAGGTTCACCAGAGGAAACACCACTGCACACAATGCTTTTCCTCCCAGCTGCTGCTCTGTGCTGTCTGTGTTCAGGTGAGTGTTTCCAGCCAATCAGGAGCCAGCAAACTCCACCTGGAACAAACACTGTCACACTGACCTTCATCTATCTGTCTGTGTCTCTACAGCGCTGGTTGTCATGGCAGCAGAGCTGGTTCAGGAGGATTTAACATTGACCAGGAGAGTTGGTGAAACTGTTTCCTTCAGCTGTCGAGGAACTGAGCAGTGTACCGGTTCTTATGTGTACTGGTACCAGAAGAAAGACACAGAAACATTCACAGTGATTCTAGATATAGCTAAGAGTGGTGGTAAAATAGATCACAGGTACAATCATCCTCAGAAAGATGATTTCTCAGCTGTGAATAAACAGAACGGCTGTGAGTTGCAGCTCAAGAAAGTTAAACTCTCTCATTCAGCCACCTACTACTGCTCCTGTTTTAAGGGTGCCCACAGTGAGAAATGATCCCTGCAGCCTGAACAAAAACCAGCAGATGTCAAACAGTGTTTGTGACAGGAAGAGAGCAGTAAACCACAGCCCAGGTTCACATATTTCACCTCCATCTCAGCCAGAGTCACAAACATACTGAGCTGAGGGATTTATTTAATATTCTATTGATTTCTATTTGATCAGATATTCCAGCAGGTTTCTTGTTGTTCCACACAGTGAGGACAAACTAGCAGCACAGAAGCACAATGAGCAAACAAGATAAAGAGGAAACAAAAGAACAAAGTAAATCAAAAGGCAATCCAGATGAAGGCAAGGCAAATTTATTTAGCACAATTCATACATGATGCAGAGTGAATTTACACAATAAATAAAATATGAAAGAATGTATCAAATTATAACAATAAATGAACAAAATCCAATCAATTCAGTGCAAGGTTTACAGCTTACAAAAGTTACACTCACACTTTCTGACCACGAAGCGAGTTCAACAAATCCAGGATATGTTTTCGTTATCTGGCTTAACTAACCCTAACAATCGTGATCGGTAAGCAGTAACACAAAGCTGGTCATCAACTCGGTAAGTCAACCCAGGGCCTCCCAATCCAGCCGGATGCGCATTCACATAAAAGAGGCGGTGTTAGCAGCAGATGACCAATCACAGACATGAACAAGTCCACTGTCAGCAGAGCGTCATATTTTATGAATGAGGATTAAACTGTAAAACTACAGAAATACGACAGTAGGACGGCTGAAACTGACACATGCAGGGAGACAGAAATTCGCAGACAGTGTGAATGTCTAAATGAACAGGTGTAGTCGATAATACTGCATTGATTTGATGTGTTCTTATGAGCTGTATGAAAATAGATATTTATAGAGCCCTAATACAATCATGTATTGACTATGGATGTATGGTATATAGAGCAGCAGCCAAGAGTATCTTAGAAAAACTAGACAGAATTCAGCTCAGACCTCTAAGACTCAGTTTAGGTGCAGTAAAATCAACCCCTACTAATGCACTGCTGGTAGAAGCTGATGAATTGCCACAATATTTTACACGTGCTAAGTTGTCTTTAGCATATTGGGTCAAGTTAAAAGGATCTGGAGAGGAACAACCTGCAACAAAGGTTCTGTGTGACTGCTGGGAATATACACAACAACTGAAAGGTAAAGGATTTGGCTGGAATATTAATACAGCAGCAGAAGAATACGGATTAAATAACATAGAATATGGACCAAATACTGTATGGGGTAATGTTCCTCCGTGGATATTTCCTGTACCCAATGTGACCTTGTTCCTTCTAGAGAAGAAGAAAGAATGCAGTGAAAGTAATGTAGATAATATTGGATATGTGGTTTAAGACTATATAAAGAGGAATTATTATAATTATATACTATTATTTACTGAAGGATCAAAAGATCCAGGGACTGATCATGTAGGATCAGGAGCATACATACCTGAGTTTGATGTAAGTATATGTAAAATAATTAATGATAAACTATCTGTATATACAGCAGAAATGGTTGCTATTATTTTAGGGTTACAGTGGATAGAAGAGGTGCAGCCTGAGAGAGCTGCCATTTGCCATTTTGACTCCACTGCAGCCCTGTATAGTCTGAATTCCAAAAAGACAGTAAGAGATGATCATGTTGGTGTTGATGGGAACGAGAAAGCAGATGAGATTGCAAAGGCAGCGTTGAAATTAAAAGATGATGAAATAATGACAGTTCCCTTTGGAAAAGGAGAGGCCAAATCATTAATTAGAAAAGCAGTGAGTGATGTACGGCAGAAGAAGTGGGACACTGGACCTAAAGGGAGACACTATTACAACATACAGAAATCAATTAAGGTGAAGAGTTTCAAAGGGAAATGCAGAAGAGATGAAGTGGTGTTTTCAAGATTAAGGCTTGGACATACTGGGTTAAAATCACTGCTTTATTTAATGGCAAAATGTATGTCTGATAAATGTGAGGCTTGTAATGTTCCTGAAAATGTCGAGCATGTCATCATGAAGTGTTGTAAATATATTTCTGAGAGAAACATCTTACATGACAAGATATATGAATTCAGGACAGGGATGGAATTTAGAAGGGATTTTAGGGATGAGTGAGGAAACAAGGGAGTGCTGCAAAGCTGTCTTTAATTTTCTCAAAGCTACAGGATTAGATCATAAAATATAGTTATTTATTTATTTATTTTATTTATTTATTTATTTTTTGTTGTTGTTTTGTCTTGTTTTGTTTGTTTGATTTATTTTGCGTGTTTCGTTTTCTAGCCATTTATTTACCTGTAACCTGAAGCAGTAAAACCCTGATATTGCACACTCCGGCACAGTAGGTAGCGGTATGCCCCTGAACAAGTTGGTTGCGACCCGCCATAAAACCCAGAGAAGAAGAAGAAGAAGAAGAAGAAGAAGAAGGTGTGGATCATCAGCTGTGCTCAGGAGCAGAGAGAGAAAGGTAGAACACAAGCAAGGGGAGCAGAGGAGACACAGACAGACAGGCCAAAACACAAAGGGAAACAGAATCACAAGGAAAAAGGAGAAATAAATAGGACACTCACCGTCAGCTGGGCTGCCAACACGTGGTTTGGGTTTAAATAACTTCTTATGTCAGTTCACATGTAAGTTAACGTCACTTACATCGTAACTTGCCAAAATCAAATTTATTGTTAACGTTTTGTTTCACATGCGACATGAACCCGGGTCTCCTGGCTCAAAGTTGGGGTTCTGGCCCTCCATCCCCCTTACTTGGTCCTTTCTGGTAGACCTGTCATTACCTGATCATATTACATATTCTGGGGCTTCTGTTATAGTAGATGGTATCATACTACCCTTACATGTATATACTACAACTTAACTATAACTACACACACTGCTTTGTCACTACACCTGAGAATGCAGCATTAGTTCAAATACAGCACTGGTCATGAGTCTGTGTACTGCTTGCTTTGTAAGTTTGACTTTCATTCTTGTTGAATACTTTCTATTTTAACTTCCACTTTTCACTCATTTAGCTTTAAAGAAGAGACTGAACAACAGAACACAAAATAAAGATTTCATGCTGTGTGGGGAAAAGGTTTCATGTGTCGTACAAATGAAATTACAGAAATGTGACGTTTAAAGTCACATATTTTTTGTATTTTCATCCCAGCTGTTAAACAACAGATAACAGTCTGTGTTTCTAAATTCAGCACCAACCTGAATGTGTTTGTGGTAACAGGAATGTTTGTTTGTATTTCTGCATCATCGTGACCCAGATTTTTTATCTGCTGTCAGATTCAAATCAAGACGAAGAAACTTCTCACTGAATCAGTTCAGAGAAACAGAGAAGTCTGGGAAACAAGAAGCATTTAGAAACAACATTAAAATAATGAGAATAACAGAAAGATAAATAGTGTCAGTAAGAAATGAAGCTGCTGGCTGACAGTAACCTTCATCTTCTTTTTCAACAACAGACATTTGAAGATTGAACACAAACAGGATTTTGGAGAATGAAGGTCTCAGTGTGACGAAGCACACAATGAAAACAAGAAGCTGTTAGACTTTTTATGCTAGAGATATACAGTGTTTCACAAAAGAATACTTTGCTACAATGTAAAGTAGTGAGTGTAAAGCTTGTGAAAATGTCCAAATTGGGCCCATTAGCCATTTTCCCTCCCCAGTGTCATGTGATTAGTTAGCATTACAAGGTCTCAGGTGTGAATGGGGAGCAAGTGTGTTAAATTTGATGTAATCGCTCTCACACTCCCTCATACTGGTCACTGGAAGTTATACATGGCACCTCATGGCAAAGAACTCTGAGAATCTGAAAAAAAAGAACGGTTGCTCTACATAAAGATGGCCGAAGCCATAGGAAGACTGCCAAGATCCTGAAACTGAGCTGCAGCACGGTGGCCAAGACCATACAGCGGTTCAACAGGACAGGTTCCACTCAGAACAGGCCTTGCCATTGCCGATCAAGAAGTTGAGTGCACGATTGGAGAGCATGATCCCCTCCCTTTGGAGACTGGGCTGCAGGGCAGTATTCCAAGATGAGAACTACCCCAAACACACTTCCAAGACGACCACTGCCTTGCTAGAGAAGCTGATGGGGGAGCATCTGTGGGGGATCCTCAAACAGAAGGTGGAGGTGCGCAAGGGCTCTAACATCCACCAGCGTCCATCCACTTTGATGTCATCATGAAGGAGTGGAAGAGGACTCAACTGGCAACCAGTTAAGCTCTAACTTCATGTCAGTGAGGGTTAAGAAAGTGCTGGAAAACAATGGCCACAAACAACTTTGGGCCGAGTTGGACATTTTCACTTAGGGGTGTAGCGGTTTAGACATCAATGGCTGTGTGATGTGTTATTTAGAGGGGGCTTTACACTGGTATACAAGCTGTACACTCAGTACTTTATATTGTGGCAAAGTGTCCTTTATTCAGTGTTGTTACATGAAAAAATATGAGAAAATATTTACAAGCATCTGAGGGGTGTACTCATTTTTGTGCTGTTATGATCCTTCTAATGTACCTGTAGTGATTTGAAATAGTTCAATAGAGGAGATGAACTGTAATAAAGCAGAATGAGCTCCGACTCACTCTGCCAGCCAGCTCAACAGTCAAGGAGTCCCTCTGCCCTGCCACGCCTGCCAGCCCCCACGGCTCAGTCCTCGCCTGGACCCTGCCCTCTCAATTCCATCTGTTTCTGTCTAACTCACCCAAATAAACATTTTGCTTCTCACCAGCTCCAGTCTGCGCTTGGGTTCCTTTACCTGCCCTGACAGGTTTCATGTGTTGTTAAATGAAGAAATATGATAACATGAATGGGACGGGACATTTAAGGGTTAAACTCACAGAAGTTTTGTATTTTCATCCCAGCTGTTAAACAAAAGATCTGTGTTACCAAATTCAGCACCAACCTGAATGTGTTTGTGATAACAGGAATGTCTGTTTGTATTTCTGCATCATCGCGTGAGCCAGATTTTTTTATCTGCTGTCAGATTCAAATGAAGACGAAGAAAATTCTCAATGATTCAGTTCAGAGAAACAGAGAAGTCTGGGAAACAAGAAATAGATGAACTGTAGTGAAAGCAGAATGCTCTCTGTTTTCACATTAACACCTGTGTACAAAGAGTGATGTGTCAGAGATGAGCAGCAGCAGACAGGATAAACTCCTCCATCTCTATGGTAACTATGTGCTGCCTGTTGCTCCTGGTCTCCACCTCCTCTCCCCTTTAAAAACATGACTCAGCAGAAAACCACACAGCAGCTTCAGCTGAGCTGTCAATCAGCAGCAGCAGCCTTATCTGTCCGCCGCAGGGGCTGATGGGAGGTCTGAGGACCTGTTAGAAACCACGTGGCCCTCGTCTGATCTCACAGCTCGTCCTTGTTTGGCCTCAGCTGCATCAGAGCGCCACTTCTCCCCAGGTTCACCAGAGGAAACACCACTGCACACAATGCTTTTCCTCCCAGCTGCTGCTCTGTGCTGTCTGTGTTCAGGTGAGTGTTTCCAGCCAATCAGGAGCCAGCAAACTCCACCTGGAACAAACACTGTCACACTGACCTTCATCTATCTGTCTGTGTCTCTACAGCGCTGGTTGCCATGGCAGCAGAGCTGATTCAGAAGGATTTAACATTGACCAGGAGAGTTGGTCAAACTGTTTCCTTCAGCTGTCAGAGAACTGAGCAGTGTGGCAGTTATGATTACTGGTACCAGAAGAAAGACACAGAAACATTCACAAGGATTCTGTATATTGATAAGGGTAGTTGTACCGTAGCTTACAGGTACAATCATCCTCAGAAAGATGATTTCTCAGCTGTGAGAAAACAGAACAGCTGTGAGTTGCAGCTCCAGAAAGTTAAACTCTCTCATTCAGCCACCTACTACTGCTCCTGTTGGAAGAGTAGCTCCCACAGTGAGAAATGATCCCTGCAGCCTGAACAAAAACCAGCAGATGTCAAAGTGTTTGTGACAGGAAGAGAGCAGTAAACCACAGCCCAGGTTCACATATTTCACCTCCATCTCAGCCAGAGTCACAAACATACTGAGCTGAGGGATTTATTTAATATTCTATTGATTTCTATTTGATCAGACATTTCAACAGGTTTCTTGTTGTTCCACACAGTGAGGACAAACTAGCAGCACAGAAGCACAATGAGCAAACAAGATAAAGAGGAAACAGCTTTCAGCAGATTTCAGCAGATCATTTCACTTTATTACATTTTAAAAGCCAAATCTTGGACACATGTCAGGTCAGGATGTTGCCCTTCTAGCAGCGGCTTGTTAGGACGCTGATTCTGTTGCCAGGTTTCCATAAATGTCCTGTGGATGTTTCTGGTTCTCAGAGGATTAATCCTAACATTTATGGTGACCTCCTGACCTTTCCTCTAGCGCCACCATCAGGATAAAAGATTAAAAGATTTCCTCTAGACCAATGGGTTTTCAAAGGCTGAGACTGTGGGCATTGTTCTTGCTGTATGTGTTTCCCTGTGCTCTGTCCATGACTACATTTACATGCAGCCAATAACCTGATCAAAACCGGGATATTGGCAATAACCCGGTCGCGCACGGCCATATAAACACTGGCAAAAACCCAGATATGCTCATAACCCGGTTTTTAAAAACCCGGTTATTACCCCTGGGGTACCCCTTTTCTAACCCGAATATTTCGTCATGTAAATGCGTATCGGCATATCCCCCTTAAAAGGAACATTGATTTGTGTTCTGCGCATGCTCTGTTTGCAAGGAATCTTGGTCTTTTGAGTATAGGAACTTCTTGTATGCGCCAAACCCGCGTGCAGTATACCGGAAGTAAACGAGGTAAACATGGCAAGGCTCAACACAGCACCGTACTTCTGGAGCGAGGAGGAAACCAATTTTTTAATTCATGTCGTCAAAAACATGAATATAATGTCTTTTGTTGATGGCAGAAAGTACAGAGATACTGACATTTACATTTAGAATCGGAAATGACGCATATTGCGTCTTAAGGTTGTCCGTACGTCCAGACGTTAACCGTGCGTCGCCGTTTACATCGGGGTATTGCCAATTGATTACAAATTCCATGTATACAGGAGAAACTCTCTCTGCACATGCATGTAAACGTGTTATCCCGAATGTTTCAGAAACCCGAATCGTGACCTTAACCCGACCATAACCCGAATATTGACAGCATGTAAACGTAGTCACAGACAGACAGGCCAAAACACAAGGGGAAACAGAATCACAAGAAAAAAGGAGAAATAAACAGGATACTCACCGTCAGCCGGGCTGCCAACACGTGGTTTGACTTTAAATAACTTTGTATGTAAGTTAACTAACGTCGTAACTTGCCAAAATACAATATTTAATGTTGACTTTTTGTTTGACATGGGACACGAACCCCGTTCCCCTTCGAGGGAACTCGAACTGCGTCGGTTACGACACTATGGGAACGCCTCTAGGCGTAGCAGGTCTGAATGTGAATGAAATCACTCCAATCCTATTGGCTTGTAGCTAGAACGGTAGGGTGTGACGGATAACCGGAGGAGTATAAGGCACACCTGTACACACTCATCATTAGCTTTTTTCTATTCAGCAGGCGTCAGTATGTTGTTTGAAGAAGCTCCAGTCCTACAAGCAGTGTGTCTTACCTGAGAAGAAGTCTACCAGCATGTCCGGCAACCAGAGGTAGAGATGTGTGTCTGGGGATGGAGCACACCCGGGCAGCTCTCGAGGGGGCTGCCTGCGGCCGTTGCGAAGCCTTTTTTTATGCGGGTACTGAGGTCCCGCATAACTCTTTACCGAGGATGGCCGGAGGTGTTTTTCCCCCGTGGCGAGCCCGGTCGCTGAGGCGGCTCGGTCGCTTCACTCGGGGTTTCACAGCGTGATCTGTTGGAAGATTCGGGACGGCTGAGGCTTTTCCCGACCTTCATCCGCTGGCTCCGACTCTTCTTTTCCTCGTTCAGGAGCCCGTTCGGTTTCTCCCGCTCGTGGTTTTGAATCCGGAGACGCTGCAGCTATCCGACTCCGAGGAGTTGGGCATGCTCAGCATAGTGGACTATGACTTCCGGGTGTCGGGGTGACGTCATCAGAGAGGCGGCGCCCGACTATGACGAGCTGCTGGAGGTGGTGACTAAAGCCGTGGATAGTGGTAGCTTATGAGAAAAATTGTCTTAAGCACCACGCTCCACCTTCACGCCGGTCTGCCATTCTTTCCTGATTTACCTGATGAACTAGTAAATCAGGGGGCAGACCCTTCTCTACACGGCTTCCACACCTCTATCACTGAACTAAGTAATGTGGTGAGGGACCGTGGTTATGGGAGGATGCCTCAGGTGGAGGATGTGCTTGCGAGCTATCTCTCCCTGACTTGGCGCTCTCCATGGAGAAGCCGGCGTTACTCCTCCTAGCCGGGTCGCAGGTGCAAGCTTGCACACCATGGCGGTGTTTTCAAGCCTACCAGCTGACCTGCTGAAGGAGATGGTTCAGAGGGGGTTCCTCTGAGGAAGACCCTCCTCCCACCCCGAGGCCGACCGAGGTCCCCTCCGCCCGTGGTAACAGGTGACGCCATCCAGCCGTGTTTACGCTCGAACGCATCGGCCACCATCGAAGTCCGCTACCGCACTGCCTCGCCCCGAGGGTCTGCAGTCAGGCGGCATCCGGACTCACTCACCGTGGATCCTCGGTGGCTCCCCCCTGCCTTCATGCTTCAGGGGCCCACCAGAGGGTCACACGAGACACCGACCACCAGCCCCGAAGGGCTGGTTCCGTTGGCAGACTTGCAGAAGGTTTGGTGGAGCCGGGCGATCTTTTCTCCGCGAGCCCTGCGCACTGCCATAAATGGGTAGTGACTACAGTTTAAAACCCGCCCTCCAATATTCACCGGGGTGGTTTGGACTGTGGTCCGCCCGGAGCAAGGTCTGGTGTGGGGACAGGAAGTTCTTACTCTGCTGGCGATAGGGGCCGTGGACTGTGCCCCCCCCAGGCAGAGACGCCGTGTTCTACAGTCGGTACTTCATGGTTCCCGAGGAGGACGGAGGGCTGCGGCCTATTTTAGATCTGCGGGTTCTAACCAGTTTCTGAGGAGATTCAGGTTCAAGATGCGCGCCATCCCCGCCATCCAATCCGAGGATTGGTTGGTCACGATAGATCTAAAGGACACCTATTTCCACGTCTCCATCCGTCTTTCTCACAGGTAGTTCCTGAGGTTCGCCTTCGGGGGTGTGGCTTACCAGTATCGGGTGCTTCCATTCGGCCTGGCACTTTCCCCTCGCACATTCACCAAATGCATGGATGCAGCATTGGCCCCGCTGAGGTCCCAGGGCATCCGGATTTTCAACTACATCGACGACTGGCTCATTCTGGCCCAGTCTCGGGAGTTGGCAGTTCTGCATCGAGATGTCGTTCTGAATCATTTGCTGCATTTAGGGCTGAGGCTCAACGCAAAGAAGAGTGTGCTAGCGCCCTCCCAGAGGATTACGTTCCTGGGGGTTGTTTGGGATTCGACAGCGATGCGGGCTCAGTTGTCCCAGGCCCGTGTCGACACCATATTGGCAGCGGTAAAGGGGGTGATATTAGGCCACGCCATCACTGTGAGACACTTTCAACGAGTGTTAGGTCTCCTGGCAGCCGCATCCACTGTGATACCTTACGGGCTGCTGCACATGAGACCCCTGCAGTGGTGGCTAAGGACCAAGGGTTTTTCCCCGAGGGGAAATCCTTTCCACCTGATATGGGTTACACGCAAATGTCTCCGGTCCCTATCTGTGTGGAAGGAAACTTGGTTCCTGTCCCAAGGTCCTGTGTTAGGAGGGTCCTGTCACCGGCTGGTTATTTCGACAGACGCCTCCCTCACGGGCTGGGGCGCGGTCATGGACGGCCGCTTTGCAAGGGGATCCTGCCAGGTGCATCAGTCAGAGAGGCATATCAATTACCTCGAGATGTTGGCAGTGTTCCAGGCTCTAAGGAGTTTCCTGCCCGATCTCCAGGGCCACCACGTCCTGGTTCGTTGCGACAACACAGCGGTGGTGGCCTATTTAAATCATCAGGGCGGTCTGCGCTCGCGCCCCTTGAACAGTCTGGCGCGTCAGATCCTCCTGTGGTCCCAGCAGAGATTACTGTCGCTTCAGGGCGATTTATCTCCCAGGGACAGAAAATCAGGGAGCAGACCTGCTGTCGAGGCAGGGGCTGAGGCCCGGGGAATGGAGACTTCACCCAGAGGTGGTGAAGCTCTTGTGCGTAGAGTTCGGTCCCATAGACGTGGACTTGTTTGCGTCTCAAGAGACGACACACTGTCCCCTATGGTTCTCGCTCGTTCCTCCAGCCCCCTTGGGTCTGGACGCCATGGCACACACGTGGCCGAGGCTGCGTTTGTATGCGTTTCCCCCAGTCGCTCTGCTCCCGGGGGTCCTGAAGCGGGTTCGCCAGGACAATGTCAGCCTACTGCTAGTGGCTCCGTTCTGGCCAACCCGAGTGTGATTCTCAGACATCATGTCGCTCCTGGACGGCCCGCCATGGCAGGTCCCTCTGAGGAGAGACCTACTGTCTCAGGCGCAGGGCCGGGTTCTTCACCATTGCCCCGCCGTGTGGCGGCTCTGGGTTTGGCCCCTGAGGGGGCACAGTACCTAGAGGCGGGTCTTACAGCTGAAGCAGTTGAGACCCTCCTCAGCTCCAGGGCCCCGTCTACGCGGAGGATGTATGGCCTGAAGTGGAGTGTTTTCTCCACTTGGTGTAGAGAGCGGTCATTAGATCCAGTTTCCTGCCCAGTGATTCAGGTGCTCGAGTTCCTTCAGGACCGGTTTTCTGCCGGTCTTTCCCCATCCACCCTCAAGGTGTATGTGGCAGCTATTTCATCTTTCCACGCCCCTTTTAGGGAGGGATCTTTGGGGAAACTTCATTGGTTATACGTTCCTCCGTGGTGCCCGGAGGATGAGGCCTGCGACTCGGTCCAAGGTCCCACTTGGAATCTGGCGGTGGTTCTTGGGGCGTTGGCTGAGGCCCCCTTCGAACCCCTGGAGTCAGCTGAGGCTAAGCACTTGACCCTCAAGAGGGCCTTTCTCCTTACTATCACCTCTCTGAGGAGGGTGGGGGATCTCCAAGCGCTTCCGGTTTCCGCAAAGCCTGGAGTTTGCCCCGGGGAATGTTAGGGCTATCCTGCACCCTTGTCCGGGATGCATCCCTGAGTGCTTTCTTGTGCGGCAGGGTCCACAGTGCGGCAGGCATTTCATCCTCCACCTCATGTGACGGCGGAGGACGGGTGACTCTCTGAGGTCGCCCCGTTGGAGGAAGGCTTCCACCGGTACATGTATATGTGGGTTTTGGGTTCCCGGGGCTGGGCTCCCTGCATCCACACATACTATTAGCGACTGGATTGTTCAGACTATTCCCTGGCCTATAAGGTGCGCGGTTTGCCTTCACCTGTGGCTGTGAGGGCTCGTTCTGCCAGAGGCATGGCCTCTCGAGCCCTCCTTTCCGGGGCTTCTTTGTAAGATGTTTTGTGTAGCGGCTGGCTTGGCCACTCCGCACACATTCATTCGGTTTTTACAGTCTTGACCTTCCTTCGGCACCTGGCACTCGTGCGCTCTCCTCTTAGTCGTGCCTCTCTATTGCACACTGGGGCAGGCGGGTTTCGCACGGTTTAGTGGGTATCTCGCTCCCATAGTGTCGTAACCGACGCAGTTCGAAGTTCCCTCGGAGAACGCCTCGGTTACGTATGTAACCCTGGTTCCCAAGAAGGGGAACGAGACACTGCGCCGGTCCGCCGCACTCTCTCCCCGCCTGTAGCTCCTGCTTCATAGATTAAGCTAATGATGAGTGTGTACAGGTGTGCCTTATACTCCTCCGGTTATCCGTCACACCCAACCGTTCTAGCTACAAGCCAATAGGATTGGAGTGATTTCATTCACATTCAGACCTGCTACGCCTAGAGTATGCTCCCATAGTGTCGTAACTGACGCAGTGTCTCGTTCCCCTTCTCGGGGAACCAGGGTTACATACGTAACCCGAGACGTTCTCTCTGACTCAAAGTTGGGGTTCTGGCCCTCCATCCTCCTTACTTGGTCTTTCCTGTTAAGTATCATATACCTGCCTTTCCTGTCAAAAACGCTGCAGTACTTCCCCCAATACGTCGCACCATGACGGAAAAGGGTTTCCCAGTGCGTCACGAACTAGTGACTATGGCTCTTAACCATGCGTCCATATGTGACGACGAGAACAGGTTGAGTTTACGCGAGGTTTTTTTAGTCTAGAAGAGGATAATGGAGAACATAAATGTTCTTGGTCTGGATTTAAAAATAGTCAGATTTGGAGCAAGTCTCAGATCTTCTGGACATTTATTCTAGCTTTTTGCTGCGTAATAGCTAAATGCTGCTTCACCATGTTTTGTTTTGACTCTGAAGACAGTCAACAGACCGGCCCCTGATGACCTGAGGGGGCTAGTGGATTCATATTCTAAATTTAAACCTGTCTAGAAGTATTGAGTTGTCAACTGTGTCAAATGCTGAACTAACTTTGAATAACACCAGTATTGATATTTTGCATGAGTCAGTGCTAAGACAAATATAATTTAGAGAGAACAGTTTCCGTGCTATGGATTGGAATTTGTCAAAGCAACCAATCGAGACGTTGTCAGCTGTGGGCTGTCCGCAGCGCCATGCACCTTACTCACTCTCTGCACTATTGGTGTTCTTCCTGGATCTCATGGCTGTTTTTAGAAAGATCCATGATCCTTGAACTTCGTGGGTTTTAATTTTGATCCATGTGTCATCCATATACATGTACTGGTGGCTTGGTGCTGTTCATCTGAAGAAGTTCAGGGCTTTGCTCTCCAATTCTTCCATGTAGACATCGCCCACAATGGGGGATCGTGGTGAGCCCATGGCACAGCCATGCTTCTGTCTGTAGAAACCTGGGAATTTGGGATACTTAACAACCACTATACAAACGCATGGCACAACATAGGGCAAACTCCTCAGGTCAACACACTTGTCACATTTTAGACAGAGGGGATGGATGCTTTGAAAGAGGTGTCAAAGAAGCCATTTACTCCCGGGTTGAGTCCTCACTTAGGATAAGAGGTGGTCTGCACCACCATTTATTCCCCATTTACAATGCTGTACTTTCATCCCCTTCTAATTCCCAGGAAACTTAACAAGCATTCAATTTGGGCCTCAGGTGAAGATGCCAGCAATGGTTGTTTAGACTTGGCCTTTAACGACCATAACGACGGTCATTACAACAGCCACGAGCACCATCGAACCAGCGGTATCGATGATCCTGGTAAATGACTCCGTAGAGGTTAAATGGCTGAGTTTCCCTATCAGTCAGTCAGAACTGAAGAAGTCTCTTGGATGAGGGTGAAATGTCTAGTATCTTCAACCATGTCCAGTTGCCCTTGATTTTAACCATCCTTGAATAACAGGACAGTCAACACTAAGCATCTCATTCGTATCAGAGGAGTATGCCTCATAACCAGGGTCCTCATACACCTTTGACAAAATGTCATTGACAGAAAACCTTTCCTTAAAGGTCATTTTCAGTTTAGAGAGAGAACACACCGAGCATGAAGAGAAGTGATTTAGAAGACTACTGTGCAAGCTTTTCTACCAATATTTCCTTGAAGACCCATATTTGAGGGGGCACGGAAATATGGTCCATTTTGTTTTTGAACATGCTTATTCATATGTTTGTTGAACTGTGCGTGCTCAGCCTATGGTCATGCCTTTGGCACTTGTGACAAGAACAACTTCCCATTCTTTCAGCAATGGCTACATGAGAAATGTTATCATCATAGTAGTATTCATAAATTTGCTTAGAGGTAGTGCAAAGTCAACTTTAAAAACAGGGCACTGAATTTCAGAACTATGGTGTCTTGCAAGGGACATACGGAAAGAATTGCTGAATTTTCTGGGGAATAGACTCGCAGCCCCTTCATGGTTTATTCAGGCTAGTGCCTTACATTTCCTAATAAGCACTGAACACAAAGCTGAAGCTGATGGGATTGTCAAGTTAATTTTAATAGTAGTTTACAATCCAAAATCACAAAGGGAAAATTCCTCAAGGGGCAAGCTGTATAATCAGTACAGCATATAACCTCTTCTATCCTTAAAGCCTCAAGACAATCAGGGGGAAAAAACAACAACAAGAGCAATTATGCAAGTAACCTCAGAAAAAGCAACAAAGGATTGCTCTTCCAGGATGACAAATGCTACAAATGTCATGCAGCAAATTGACCAAAATAGCAAAGATGTAAGATGTAAAATTAGGATGACACCATTACAGAGAGACTGTAAATAAAAAAGAACATAAATCAAGGAGGACATCGAGCAACTTCAGGTGCCACCAAACAGTCAGAAGGTCAATATTTCTGAAGATATTTGGTCATGAACCAAAGTACTGGACAAATTAAAAGTTTGATTTGATGGTGCTATATGAAAAGTCAGATGATCAGAGTTCATCCTGAGGGGAACATCTGAATTACATTAAAAAATAATCCATCTAATAGGAAATGAGATATTATAGTCTGACCAAAAACATCATCCTGCTGGTGGCTCTAGATGAGAAGTCAGAATCAACAAAGTCAATTAATGAAGTGAATCCTCTGGGGACCAAGAATGTCTGAACAGCATGTCAATCCATACATCATTTGGTCCAGGTCCAGTCCATCTGGACTAATAGTGGACCAGCAGAGATCAGCATCCACAGAGCAACACTGCTAGTGTGTCTAAAAAGACAATAAAAGAAGAGACAGTCATGTAGATATGAACATTAAAGAAACTCATCATGCAGCTGAAATATGATCCTGGTTCATCATCTGGACTCGTTCACCTCAGCTGACACATTCAGCAGCTGACAGGTTTTTGTATTACTCTGTTTCACTGTGGGAGAATACATCTTTGGCTCTGGAACTAAACTGTATGTAACAGGTAAGAATAATCATAAATGTTCCTTCTGTTTTTTTATTGAATAAGTTGGAAATATGTTTTTAATTTCTGCTGCTTCAGTCTTCATGTTAGTTTGTTCATAATTAATAGAGAGTTCTTGCAGCTGTGCAGCTATTGTTAAATAGAAAAGGTTCATAATTCCTGAAAAGATATTTAAATCTGACTTCACAACTGAAGTTATTCTTTATCTCTACACCAGATAAAACTGACTCAGAAAGAAAAAGGAGGATATTGAAAAAGTTACAAATATATTCGGTCCTCTCAGTGTTTCAGCTCTTTCTCTTGTATTTTATATAGCATATAACTTTAAACATGCTTAAAGGCTAATTGATGAAAAATGTTTAGATGTTAAAATGTACTGCATGATATTTTTATTTTATTTGATGGTACATGAAAGTCTTTTAGTGGAAGATATATAGATGGAGGCAAATATTCACATTCATATTCAATGAATATGATATTACAATGAACTGAATTCAGGAACAAATTTGTATTTAAAGCTTAACATGATTTCAAATATTTTTAACAATTAATTTCATTCCACAACCTTGTGTTACATCAGATACTGCTTCCCTCTAAATAATCTAATCTTAATTTACATTTGACATAACTGAACATATTGGAAGAAAATCCTGGTAGTCGTGTTTAATTGTGTGAATGTTTAAATTGATCTATTAAATTGTTTCTTTAGTAATTATAGTAAAGATTTTTTGGTAAACAAACATATTGTAGTAATTGAAATGACAATTGTATTATATATCACAGTATGTTTATTATATTACATATAGTATATAAACCATAATTGAGAAAGTCTTCCTTTCCAACACGTTGTCATCTCTGGGCATCAAATACACTTTGAGAAATCCTCACAAAGTGTTGGTATTTGACACACAAGGTACTCCACAGGAGACAGCTTTTTAATATCTGCTATGAATGCAATTTGGTTAGCTGCTGTAATAAAAAAACAAAAGATCATGGTTTAGGTTAATGTAAGTATATGAAGGAAGATGGATGAGTTGCAAGAAAGCCCAGGGCTTATCATGCGGACGCTGAAGCATATGTTGTGTGTCAAACGCCGACACAGGCTTTCTCAAAGCATCAGTATTTAACGCCCTGGGATGAGACCAGGGTTTCCTTTCATATCTCATATCATTACATGTTAATTGGGTTTTAAAATGATCAGATAATTGATGTGAAACTATAGTAACTTTTTAGGTTCTAAAAAAGAATTGCTAAGTAAGTAACTTTCTATTTTTTCATGATGCATGTGTGTGATATGAAGGTGAATCCAGTGCATGTAGTGAACTGTGTGCTGTATTGATGAGGAGCTCAGTGATCAGAGTCCATGTAGTTTCCAGGATCAGACTGAATGCAGTGCTGGAAACTGCTGTTGACTGTGTGAATGTGTGTCTGTGCTGCTTGTTGCTGCTGTCAAACTTCAGATGAGCAGGTAGTGAAGCCCGTGGTGAGCGTGTACCCAGCAGCATCCAGAGAAAACCAGGAAGAGAAGAGATTCCTGCTGTGTGTGGCTGCATACATGTTTCCTCCTGTGGTCCGGTTCTCGTGGAAAAGACGAAAGGTGAATGGTCCTCTGGAGGAGCTGCCCCCTTCAAAGGAGGAGCAGCAGGAGCTCAGAGAGTCGGAATGCATTGCCGCCATTAGAGTGACTGATCAGAACGCTCTCTACACGTATGAACACGTCTGTTACGTCCAGCATGAGACGGGCAGAGAGGAGGCCCGACTACAACAAGGTAATGAAGGCTTGGTGACTGAGTTCAGCAGAGATTCAGCTTAATGTGGAGACGCTGTCAAAAAGAGCAGAGGAGCAGAGGACTGACATTTCTTTCTGACTCCTTTTCTGTTTCAGAGGTTTCTGCAAAAACATCACCTCCACCATCAACTACACCATCACTTCCAACATCACTTCCACCATCAACTACACCATCACTTCCAACATCACTTCCACCATCCCTTCCACCATCACATCCACCATCACTTCCACCTTCAGTGTCCTTCCAGTCTCAGTGCAGGGTGAAGCTGCTCTGCCTGCTGTACACAGTGCTGATAGTGAAGAGTCTGGTGTACTGCTGTGGACTCTCTCTGCTGAGGATCCTCAGAAACAAGGGGCCGTCCACCAGCTGCACACATGCTGACTGACTGTTCTGTTGCTTTTTGCTACCATCAAATCTCATCAATTCCTCTAATTGCTTGCTTTGATCAGCTGTCACAGAAGTTCAGACGTATTGTGGTTAGTTGTAAAAGATATCTTTTATGCACAGGTTAGAAACAGTCATCCTAAAATATAAACACATATATACATTGTTGGGATCACAGGGACTTCACAGATAAAGTTGTTAATTGGTGATAATAACTGAACCTTTATCATGTGAGCCATTTAACTCAATTAGCCAGAGGCCAGCTCTGAGAACAGGGTCAGCGCCCGGACCTTCTCATTTGTCTTAAGGCACATCAAAAGACTGAAACTGAACATTCTTCCACAGCTAGGTCCATCCACAAAAGTCAATAACTTGGCACTGTTACACAGATCACATAAACACAAATTACTTCTTATTTGCAACCTCACATTTGAAGGACAAAGTCACACACACACACACACACACACACACACACACACACACAACACACACACACTGTTCTTATCACACACACTCGTCCTTTTTTCTTCATCTAGTTTTAGTTTAGTGCTTTTTACTTAGTTTGGTCGTGTGTGTTTCGCTTTGTTTACCTTGTTAAATAAATGCTTGGGTATATAAATGTTGGTGAGTTTTAATATTGAGTGAATATATATTATCCTCCTTCACGTAGAAATCCAGATCTTTTAACCCGCTATCTATTAGTAGAATGGTCTTTCGTGAGACTGAAACAGGTAATTGGCAATTAATGTATCTCTTGTTTAGGAGGGGTGCCCAAAGATGTTTATAGTATTAACTATCAACGTCATGCCATTTAAACCCTGATCCCCAACAACAAAGATATCTCTCTCTATATATGCAGTTACTGTGTGTTATAGTGTTATTTTGATCTCTAGTTTATTTCCACTTTTAATTGTGACTTGCATGATACTAGAAAACGAAGCAGAATCATTAGTTGTCTGCTAAATTTGTTATTGTATACAGTATTTTTCTGTTCTTGTCTTTTTATTACATTATGCAGAGTGTGGCAGGTTTGTCAAATTCTTTCAGTCTGACGTTCTCAATAAACTGAAAAATCACTGTGTCTGTGTTTTATAAACATCCTTATTTTTTATGGATTTCAGTTTGGCTTCATAGCAAATAATCAGAACCAGAGCAACTTCACTGGCCATGTGTTTTGATGGCGACAAGTCATTTGACTCTGGTTGTAAGTAGCTGTCAATACACTATCACGCAGTGCCAAGAACAAAAGTACAGGCAGATATCTATATAAGCATACAGCTAAATTTGGACAACAAAAACAAAGATGAATAAACATATAGATGTTATGTATAAGTCAGCAGGTGTGTGTTTCTCACCGAGTTCAGTGCTCACCCCGTTTTATAACTCTTTCAGTGTGGATGTAAAGCTCTACGCTGATGACACTTTTGTTAACACACGTGAACAAACTGCAGAGCTGCTGTGAAGCTACAACTTCTATGAAATGATCTCACAGCGGCTCGATCAGTCAGGCTGAAGTGTTGTCAACATGATGGCTGTGTTTATTTATTATTTATCTCTCTTGTCTTTCTTCCTTGTTTGATATTTTAGGTGAATAAACCTGACATAAACCAATAAAATGCAGCTTAACTTTGTATTTCTGCTGAGAGAGAGAGACAGTGAGTACTGGGTGCTGAAGTCAAAATTAACTTCCTGGAATGATTTGACGGTTGTAACTGTCATTGTGTTATTAATGTGAAAAAGTGCAGCTAGCGGTGAGGAGGCTGCAGAGCAGAAACCCACAGAGCCCGTCTGCTGCAGAAAAGGAAGTGCTGATTTGCTGTCAACACTTTTTTGTGAGTCCTAATAACCACTGAGAACAGATTCATATCTGCTGCTGACCACATTCATCAACTTCTCTACCTCTCTGAAGCTGTTTTTTTTCCTCTTGTGTAGAAGAATTTTTTCCACTGAGCCCTCCACCCACACAGAGCTGAACTGAGCCCAGAGACCAACAATGTTGACCATACTTGATATAGATCAGACAGCAGCACAGACAGTAAACAAAAGAAATGAGACTAAAGATTGAAATAAACTCTAGATGATGAAATATTTATGTTATCAACATGAAATGAAGGATATTATTGGTGTTGGTCTTATTTCTCTAATTTTGTTTCAACAAAATGAATGATTCTTTGTGCTAACAAGTCCACTGTGTGTAACAAGTAGCCTATTGTTTACACCACTAAAAAACAAACTACAGTAAACCAGGTTTGTCATAATGAAGGAATGTGTCACCCACATGAAAAACATCTTCTTCTTTTTTTTTATTGGTCAACAATAGTAAGTTATGTAACATTCAAGCTTTGGCCATGCAGACAGGACTTGTTATTTGGATGGATTCATTGTTTGTTTTGGAAGAGGTAGATAAGATTGTTTACTTCAGGTACCAGCTCTGGACTTTATCTTCAGGCTTTAGGAGCCATGAGAAGTTAAATCTCCTGGGGTACCATAAATCAGTCTCTGAGGACGGTGGACAGCCCCTTGAGAGTCCACAGCAGTACACCAGGCTCTTCACTATCAGCACTGTGTACATCAGGCAGAGCTGCCTCTCTCTGTGCCAGGACTGGACGGGGAGCGGCTGGTGGAGGTGATGGTGGATGATGGAGATGCAGAAACAATTGTACAAATTACCAATATTTAACAACATGACAATATTATTCAAATATATTTACAACCATGTAATTTTTTCACAATATATTTAATATAAATCAAAACATCTTAAAATCATATACCACACAAATAGACAACAAGTAAGAAACAAATACGATATATTCATATAATATACTGTATATATTCACGACGGACTGGCGACCTGTCCGGGGTGTACCACGCCTTTCGCCCTATGCCAGCTGGGATAGGCTCCAGCCCCCCGCGACCCTGTACGCAGGATATAAGTGGTTGACGATGGATGGATGGATGGATATATATTCACTGATAATATGAATACTGAATATTTGTAACATTGATTCTGCTGTTGAAGTTGAATGTTCAGATTAATCGGGCTCGTCTCTTAAATTTACTTTGATTTACTTCCCACTGTGAAGTTTGACTAAACAGCAGCTGATGAGAACACAGAGCAGAGTTACAACATCAATGGATGTGATGGATATCTAACTAAGGTTCATCATTTGGTGAATTTCTGTTTGCTGACATTAAACACCACAGTGAAACACCACCACCCTGTGATCAGTCAGATGAAGTACACAGGTCTCCAGATGATAAAAATAAAACATAGTGATATGTAGTAGATAAAAAATAATAATAGAATTTACAGTATTTAACAGTAATCATTGTTGTTAGTATTTCTATAATACTAAATGTACCATTTCTGTACTGTGGCCAATACAACACAGTAAATTCTACAATTACTAATTAAATACTGGATCATCCCACCCAGATGCAAAGAAAATGCCATCAGACTGGTGTCTGGTCATCACTGCTGTCGCACAGTCAGGCCAATCAGTCTGAGCAGACAGCTTTCTACATAACATTTTCTATATTGATACAGACAAACACGAAGCAGGCCTGTCATTACTTGATCATATTACATATCATTCTGGGGATTCTGTTATAGTAGATGGTATCATACAACCCTTACATGTATATACTACAACTTAACTATAACTAATCACACCGCTTTGTCACTACACCTGAGAATGCAGCATTAGTTCAAATACAGCACTGGTCATGAGTCTGTGTACTGCTTGCTTTGTAAATTTGACTTCAATTCTTGTTGAATACTTTCTATTTTAACTTCCACTTTTCACTCACAGAAACATCATGTAGCTTTAATGAAGAGACTGAAAAAAAGAACACAAAATAAAGATTTCATGCTGTGTGTGGAAAAGGTTTCATGTGTCGTACAAATGAAATGACAGAAATGTGACGTTTAATGTCACAGTAGTTTTGTATTTTCATCCCAGCTGTTAAACAACAGATAACAGTCTGTGTTACTAAATCTCAGTCTCAGTGTGACGAAAACACACAATGAAAACAAGAAGCTGTTAGACTTTTCATGCTAGAGACATACAGTGTTTCACAAAAGGACACTTTGCTCCAATGTAAAGTAGTGAGTGTACAGCTTGTGAAAATGTCCAAATTGGGCCCATTAGCCATTTTCCCTCCCCAGTGTCATGTGATTAGTTAGCGTTACAAGGTCTCAGGTGTGAATGGGGAGCAAGTGTGTTAAATTTGATGTAATCGCTCTCACACTCCCTCATACTGGTCACTGGAAGTTATACATGGCACCTCATGGCAAAGAACTATCTGAGAATCTGAAAAAAAAGAACGGTTGCTCTACATAAAGATGGCCGAGGCTATAGGAAGACTGCCAAGACCCTGAAACTGAGCTGCAGCACGGTGACCATACAGCGGTTCAACAGGACAGGTTCCACTCAGAACAGGCTTCGCGATTGCCGATTAAGAAGTTGAGTGCACGATTGGAGAGCATGATCCCCTCCCTTTGGAGACTCTGCTGCAGGGCAGTATTCCAAGATGAGAACTACCCCAAACACACTTCCAAGACGACCACTGCCTTGCTAGAGAAGCTCATGGGGGAGCATCTGTGGGGCATCCTCAAACAGAAGGTGGAGGAGCGCAAGGGCTCTAACATCCACCAGCGTCCATCCACTTTGATGTCATCATGAAGGACTGGAAGAGGACTCGACTGGCAACCTGTTAAGCTCTAACTTCATGTCAGTGAGGGTTAAGAAAGTGCTGGAAAACAATGGCCACAAACAATTCAGACACTTTGGGCCGAGTTGGACATTTTCACTTAGGGGTGTAGTCATTTTTGTTGCCAGCGGTTTAGACATTCATGGCTGTGTGATGTGTTATTTAGAGGGGACAGCAAATTTACACTGTTATACAAGCTGTACACTCACTACTTTACATTGTGGCTAAGTGTCCTTTATTCAGTGTTGTTACATGAAAATATATAAGAAAATATTTACAAGCATCTGAGGGGTGTCCTTTCTTATTTACCTGTAGTGATTTGAAATAGTTCAATAGAGGAGATGAACTGTAATAAAGCAGAATGAGCTTCGACTCAGCAGAAAACCACACAGCAGCTTCAGCTGAGCTGTCAATCAGCAGCAGCAGCCTTATCTGTCCCCCGCGAGGGCTGATGGGAGGTCTGAGGACCTGTTAGAAACCACGTGGCCCTCGTCTGATCTCACAGCTCGTCCTTGTTTGGCCTCAGCTGCATCAGAGCGCCACTTCTCCCAGGTTCACCAGAGGAAACACCACTGCACACAATGCTTTTCCTCCCAGCTGCTGCTCTGTGCTGTCTGTGTTCAGGTGAGTGTTTCCAGCCAATCAGGAGCCAGCAAACTCCACCTGGAACAAACACTGTCACACTGACCTTCATCTTTCTGTCTGTGTCTCTACAGCGCTGGTTGCCATGGCAGCAGAGCTGGTTCAGGAGGATTTAACATTGACCAGGAGAGTTGGTGAAACTGTTTCCTTCAGCTGTCAGAGAACTGAGCAGTGTGGCAGTTATGTTTACTGGTACCAGAAGAAAGACACAGAAACATTCACAAGGATTCTGCGTATTCAGAAGAGTAATGGTCAGATTTATTCAGGTTTCAATCATCCTCAGAAAGATGATTTCTCAGCTGCGAATAAACAGAACAGCTGTGAGTTGCAGATCCAGAAAGTTAAACTCTCTCATTCAGCCACCTACTACTGCGCCTGTTTTAAGGGTTCCCACAGTGAGAAATGATCCCTGCAGCCTGAACAAAAACCAGCAGATGTCAAACAGTGTTTGTGACAGGAAGAGAGCAGTAAACCACAGCCCAGGTTCACATATTTCACCTCCATCTCAGCCAGAGTCACAAACATACTGAGCTGAGGGATTTATTTAATATTCTATTGATTTCTATTTGATCAGATATTCCAGCAGGTTTCTTGTTGTTCCACACAGTGAGGACAAACTAGCAGCACAGAAGCACAATGAGCAAACAAGATAAAGAGGAAACAGCTTTCAGCAGATTTCAGCAGATCATTTCACTTTATTACATTTTAAAAGCCAAATCTTGGACACATGTCAGGTCAGGATGTTGCCCTTCTAGCAGCGGCTTATTAGGACGCTGATTCTGTTGCCAGGTTTCCATAAATGTCCTCTGGATGTTTCTGGTTCCCAGAGGATGAATCCTAACATTTATGGTGACCTCCTGACCTTTCCTCTAGCGCCACCATCAGGACAAATAATTTCTGTAAACCAACACTTAAGCAACTTAAAAGTTAGTGTCTTGATTTTTGAACTTTAAACATTAAGTTTACTGAAACTTTAACGCACCACAGAGAATTAAACACTGTAACATTTAAAGGTGGGGTAATAGATGGTGGACAAATCCAATTCCATGAAAAATACAACCCTTCCAATCAAGTTGTCTTCAGGAGTGGTAACCTGGCATACCGGGCATATGCCAGGTATGCAATCAAAACCAGCTAATCGAAAACCAGCTAATAAGTACACCAAGTCTTCTTAATGAGTTATGCTGTTTTAATTATATGTGTATCATCGTTTTTGAGTGATGAGCGGTTTGTAAATCAAATTCTTCGAGTGCAGAGACGCACGCTGACGTCTGACGTCACTATCGGACAGACGTAACTTTACGTTTTCAGAAAATTCAAGATGGCTACCCGATGCGAGGGAGACAATTTTGCAATTAACGGAGCAAAATTGTAAATAACCTTTTTAACAAAAGACAAGAACCAATATTTATTCACAGCGCTGTGAAAGAAATGTTTTTGTGTTCTTTAACTTCTATTTTACAACCGTTTGTGCTCTGGGAGGACCACTTCAGGATGTAGAGGCAGTTTGGCGCGTTACTTTTACGCTAGCGTTAACGGACATTAGCTCCAAAGTAACGTAACGTTAATGTTGGGACTGAAGCGTTCGCCAGACAGTCGGCAGAGAATGCACTTTGGCCCGGTGAGTAAAAAAGTTTATCACATTTCGGCTCTGTTGTCAGGCGCAGTTACATTTACAGAATGGCTAAAGCTGATAATACATAGACCAACTTTTAGAGCAATCGTGCAGGGCAGCTTTGTCGTTATGAGTGGTAATGAGTAAAGACTACCGTATTCCCCTTCCCCTGCCACCCGCCCGGCACCGCCGCTATCCATTTAAAACAGTCGGACTTGCCTCTAGCAAGATTTTCATTGCAACTTATTTATGATTAGTTCATTTTGGAAGATGTTACATTGACATGAGTTACATTATTACACAAAAGTGTGTGTTATTTAGCATCGTCTCAGATATTAATGGGATGGACAAAGTAACAGAAGCACCTATCCATGTGATTACGTTACAAATTACCAGCAGCTCAACTGCAGTTTCCAAAATGATCATGCAGTCGTATCAACAACTCTCCGAAACCGTTTCATTCAAAAGTGAACATTCTCATTGTTATGGAGGATTTATGGCAGGCATGTTGTATTACTGCATTACTTTTTAGCTAGATGTAACTTTTGAACTGGTAACTTCCTCTTAGAGACTAAATACATTTCTCACAACATTAAACTATGCTAGTATCACATGTTTGTGACAAGTGTTTACATGGCCATTATTCTATAAACTAATACAAAGTTGGTGTTCATATACTGCCCATTAAGGACTATAGAGTGCTGCTGAAGGGATTTCATCATGTCCATAACCACCTGACTTGCGAAAGCAGCTCTTGTATCGGTGAGTAAGTGAAATAATCAAATATAGTATTCTAAAAAATCAGCAATTGATGACGTTCTTGTTGACTGGACTAATGGGAATTCTTTGTGTTTTATCTGCTCCTGCAGGATGAAGTATTGAGTGACACTACAGCTATGCAAGGTATGTTTTCAATTTGCACATCTCTGCATAAGAGTTAGTATATTTATTTTGAATTATTCAAAATTATGTACACTTGATGCATTTAATACTGCATAGATTTGAAAGACTTGCGTTAATGTATTTAAAGGAACATATGGGCTTCATTTGAACTTACTAGGATGCTTCCTTATTAAACAAAAATTCCCTTTGTGGTAACAACATTAATCTACAGACATTTATGTGTTTGTATTTGAATGTCTGCAGGTGTTTTCTGAGTTCCATCGTCATCATGACTTATGTTGAACCTATGGAGCCAATGCAGCTTGACACCACAGCGGACTGTCCTATCCAGGTGGAGGGCCTCACAGAAGGGCAAGACAGCAGAGGCACTGCGGAGATCCTGGGATTTATGACCTCCAGGTGAGTGTAAGATTAATTTTGCCATAGCCATAATGTAGATCACATGATGTGTGGTCATTACAGATTAGGACATTTCTGATGACATCTTCTTTCAATGGTCATTCCACATTTGCAGTTGTGATGTTTTTTTGCTTTGTTTTCCAGTCACTTTAAAAGTTGTTTCAAGCCTATTTTAAATGGCTATTATTAGGCTGCCTGAACACGTAATACAAAACACAGAATCCTCACTTTATTTTTTACTTGTCCAAGAGACCAATGCCAGGGTTGCGATGATTTATCCCTGTGGGGCCTTCTGACAGGTGCAGAGGAACAGACAGAGAGAGATGTAGTGTAGACCTCCTCCACACGTAGATCCATCCAGAAGTTGTTAACATGGAATCTGGGCTAAAGAGGTTTAAAACGCGGGCAGTGCTAAAAAACATACTGCTGACAAACCATGTGTATGTGTTTGTCCCTGTATGATACAGTGAGAGAAAATCAGAAAGAGGTGGTGTGAGCTGTTGTGTGTGTGTGTGTGTGTGTGTGTGTGTGTGTGTGTGTGTGTGTGTGTGTGTGTGTGTGTGCAGGGTTGAGGGTTGAAGCGTGGGTTCCTGTGCGAATATCAAAATCACCAAATCTAAAACCAAAAATCTACCCAGTGAATAATAGTGGTGGGAGAGTTAATCGATTCTTAGATGCATCATGATGCTGACGTGGTGGATTTTAAATCGATTAACAAATGTCTAAAAATCGATTATTAAAAGTTAATTGATAACGCAATGTTGATGGAACGCAAAAGGTGGATTTTTGCAAAAAGTACTGTGCCCGGACCGTCAGCGGAGCGCACACAACTGAGACTCCCCCTGTATTTGACACACCACGGCTGCAGAATGAATAACCACCCTACTAAAATGTCACACAATCATTAATATCAATGCGCAAGTGATGATTTTAACTCCTACACTGTGAGCATGGTGACACTCGACAGCTCTCTGCGTTTGTCTATATCTCTGTTTTCAGAGGAGTCTGAATGTTAAAGAAATGGACCATTGAGCTGAGGTTAATAAAGTACATTAGGGATGCAGTCAAGTCCTTTTAAGATAATTAGGAGATGTTTCTTTTGGATTTAACGCTGACCCTCGGTTGACTAAACAATCATATTGAGGCGGATACAGTTCAGCTAGCAGGCTATAGTCATTCATTTGCAACCATGATTCAGTTAAAAACATAAAATCTAGATTTGCAGACCAGATAAAATCATTTAAGATAAAAGTCTTACTTGACAGAGATCTCACATTGAAGAGAGCCATTTTAAATTAGTTTGTTTTGGGTGCTGGAGTTGGTGCAGTTGTCCTAATCCTTATAAGATTACTATGATTTCTGCATGGGATGTGCACATTGCGGTTTACTGGTCTATGCGTGATGATGACAGGAATAGAAGTCTTTGGAACAATGCTGGTAGGAGACGGCTTTACATGCCAGCAGGTGGAGACAGTTATTTGTGGCAGTGACCGGTGGTGTGTCCAGGTGTGCTGCATGAATGATTAGTCATTCACGTAAGTCATGTGTGGACCGCACCACATGCTGTATGTGAGCAGCTAACATTTCTGAAGTCCATCTGTCTTAAAAAGAGACATTCTTTGCGAGAAAATATTAAAGTTATCCACATAACAGACACTGTGAGCCCTGCAGGCAGACTGGAGCCAGTCGTGAAGGCCAAGGAGTCTACAGAAGCGATAAAAACGGACTTTCCACACTGCTTTAAAAAGTTAAAAAGACGGTTAAAATCTGATTTTGTCTGCTCAGACTGCTGAAGAGCTGTGTCATTTTTTCCCACATGGACTATCACTCTTGTGATGGAGGACGGGAGCAATGGCCTCAGGTCCTGGAGTTTTTTTAAAATGTCAGCCGTGGTGGCACCGGGGAAGCAGTGAGTGGTAGCGTTAAAGAAACGGATGTTTATGGAATCACCAATTATTAGTGTGGTTGGGGAGAAAAGAGGACGAGGAGATGCCGGTTGTGGGGTTCCAGAGCAGGACTGAGCAGAATCTGCTTCAGCACTGCGTCCGGACTGAGGATGGAGTGTATGAGCTGCCGAGTGTTGGTGTAGCAGTAACTGACCTGAGACGGTGCAGGGTAGAGACGGCCTCCGGAGCGTCTGAGCACAGCCTCCTTCAGGATCCTACGTCAGGAAGCGGAGGTTTTTGACCGGGATGATGGCCACCGATCAGGCCCAGCAGCAGACCGGCGGCCCAGCCGATCACCATTTGCCGCCAGTGCAGGAGATGCAGCTGGTGGAGGAGATGCAACAGTGTCGGGCGACACTGTTGCATCTCGAAGCCGCAGGTGCATCCACTGGATGGACTGGAGTGTTGATAGACAAGGCTGCATAGCAGTTGGAGAGGCCCCGTCCGAGCCTCTCTTGCAGCCACGGACCACCACTTCAGCCCAGGTTGACTGATGCTTTGGAGTCGAGCTGGAGGAAAGCCTGGGTAGGGTAGAGGGGTCCCAGAGCACGGTGTCCTGGATGTTAGCGGTTGCGCTAAGAGAAACAATCTGTTTGGCTTGTACTGAAGCCACATCCATAAAGCCAGTCAGCAGGGAGTCTTTCTCTTTCAGTTCCTCTGAGAGTCGTCGGATGTCTTCCATAAGGTTAGCAATCTTTTTGTTCGCTTTCTTAAGGAGTATGCAGTCCTCATGGGGCAGAGTTATCTCGACTAGCATAACTTTAGTTGCTGGAGCTTTGTTGTGATCAGTAGCGTTGATAGCATTTTTAAGGTTATCTAGTTTAAAATCCATATCAGATAACTGAAATCCTTAACCCACGTAAAACTTAAGTTAACAACTTAAGTTAAATAAAAAGGATATAAAAAATGTAACAAAAAAGGGTGGATTAAAATGGATAAGCATGGTTTGGCCTAGCAGGAGAATGTTAAGTTTGAATAGAGACAATATGTAGCTCAGATACATAGTTGCCAATGGAAACAAAGTAATTCCTGTCATGTAGATATGACTTGAATCAACTTAAGACTGTGCTGGAAAGCTCAACTGAATTTTCCAACATGTCTAACAGTATTGAGTGGTCATCAGTGTCAAATGCTGCACTAAGGTTAAATAACACCAGAAATAAAATTTTGCCAGAATCAGTGCTAAGACAAATCTTATTTAGAACTTTAATAAGATAAGAGGCCGTGACATTGCATAAGATAACCAGTTTTGGTGCTTTGGAGGGGTTGAAATGCCGTTTGGTTTTTGTCAAACCTGTTGAGAGTAAGAAGTAGTTCTGCTGGAAGACAGTTTTCCCAATGTTTTTACTAGTAAATGGTAGATTTGATATCGTACCGTATTTGAAATATGGCTCTTCTTTTTAGTGATGATGTTACAAAGAGCTCATGTGCTGCAGCACTAATTCTTCCCTGTCATTCAAGTGGGGAGAGGGACAATATTAATTATATAATATTGGAAGGAAACATGTCTGCTGGTGGTTGAGAAATAACAGAGGGATCTTTGGATTTGCTTCTTTTTAGATTTATTTTTGTTTGTGAACTGCTTTAGCTGGTTTTGTCCTGAGCACGCCTGACTATCTTCTAAACCTTTGTGTATCCCTTGTTTGTCCTGTGTCTACCCTTGACCCTTGTGACAAAAACAACAAAAATTTCCTGTTCTCTCAGCAAGGGCTATGTGAGTAATGTCATTGTCAGGGTTGGCCAATCAGAGGCAGATTATTACAGGTCATGCCTTCAGCATAGCAGAATTTGCAAATTTGCTTACGGGAAAGTGCAAAGTCAAACATTGTACTGAATTTTAGACTATGGCAAATAATGAGATTTGGTGAATTTTTGGGGGAACAGATTTGCATCCTATTCTTGGTTCATTCAGGCTGCTGCCTCACACTGACATTTGCTGATTAGCACTAAACACATGTTACAACTGAGGCTGGTGGACATGTCAAGGCAGTTTTATTTATTAAGGCCAATATCACAAATCCCACATTTGCCTCAAGAAGCTTTATAATCTGTACAGCAAACTCCCTCTGTCCTCGATTCAGATCAGGAAAAACTTTCCTAAAAGCCCTTTATGTCACATTCCTGTCCTGAGCTTGTCTGTATTATTTTGGCCATGCCTTCTGTGTGTCTGTGATTTTTGGTTCCTCTGTGTCTGGGTTTCAGTCCTGTCTGTCTGTGTGTCTTGGGGAGTCTGGGTTTTTGTTCCATTTCTTTGTTCCTAGTCCTGTGCTTTAGTGTTGTAGTAATTGGTTCTGTTTCTTTCTCTGCATCATTTTGGTTTAGTCTGCTTGGTACTCTGTGTTCTAGTTCTATGTTCTCATTTAGGTTTTGTCTGTTATGACCCCTGTGTCATGGTCGATGTTTGCCTGTTTACATGGGTTTCTGTTATTGTCTGAAGTTAGATTCTTGTCTGCTATTTTGTTGCGTGTGTTCTGTCTGTGTTGATGATTAAGTTTGCCCATGTCTGCCTGTCAAGTGTTCTGTCTGTTCCCCCAGTTATCACTGTGCCTGCCTGCCTCTCTGTTGCCTCCTGTTGCCTCTGCCTGCTTCTCTGTTTTCCCTGCTGTCTCTCTGCCTGCCTCGTTTACCTTGATCCCTGTCACCTGTGTTGCTTTCGCCCTGCTCGTTAGTCCTTGTGTATATATACCTGGTGTTTCTGTTTAGTCTTTGTCCAGTCGTTGTGTGTGGGTGAGCTGTCATGTGTGGCTCTGTGCCTGTCTTGTCTCTGCCCTGTCTGTCTTGGATCTGCACACGTTTGGATTGTCTGTTTGATTTGGATTGTTTGTTCTCTGGATGTACCTCAGCCACTCTTCCAGTAAGTGTGCTCGCCTTTTGTTTTGCCATAATAAACCTGTTGAACTGTACCCGTCAGCCTACGTGTTAAATTAAGTGGAAGTTGTTGATTTGTCTGTATAACATAGAAAATATATAAATTCAGGTATGATGTTGGTATGGTGCAGTGACAACAGGCACAAATGAGAAACCTGTCCAATCCAATAGTTCAGATTTTTTAGTCTGAACCAAAAAGGCCGACTAGCTCAGAAGTCAGGATGAATAATAATAATAATAATACATTTATATAGCACTTTATGATGTAAACTCAAGGCACAACAGTGAAGTGGGGAGACTCACCTCAACCACCACCAATGTGTAGCACCCACCTGGGTGATGCATAGCAGCCATTTAGTACTAGAATGCTCACTACACATCAGCTTGAGGCAGAGAGGGAAACAATAAACAAAGTGAATTAAAGACGTAAATCCTCTGGGGACCAAGAATATCTGAACATGTCAATCCACCTTTTGGTCAAAGTCCGGTCCATCTGGACTAAAGTATTCTACCAGCAGACATCAGCATCCACAGAGCAACACTGCTAGTGTGTCTAAAAAGACAATAAAAGCAGAGACAGTCATGTTGATATGAACATTAGAGAAACACATCATGCAGCTGAAATATGATCCTGGTTCATCATCTGGACTCGTTCACCTCAGCTGACACATTCAGCAGCTGACAGGTTTTTGTATTACTCTGTTTCACTGTGGGAGAATTCATCTTTGGCTCTGGAACTAAGCTGTATGTAACAGGTAAGAATCAACATTTTACTTTTACAGTTTTTTTGTTGAACAAGCTGAAAATGGGTTTTAATGAGAGAGAGATTCATAATTCCTGAAAATATGTTTAAATCTCACTGCACAACTAAAGTTATTCTTTGTTTCTGCACCAGATAAACTGATTCATATTTTTAAAAAAGATATTGACAAAGTTACAAATATACAGCATTTGATCCTTTCAGCGCCGGCTCTTGTAAATATATGTTATACAGCATAAAACTTTAAATGTGTTTAAATGTTTTATTGGATAATTAATGAGTAATGTTTAAACATTAAAATGTACCACATGATAATTTTATTTTATATGATGATACATATGTATTTTAGTAAAATATTTTTATACATTAAGGCAACAATTCATATTGATATTCAATGTGATATTCCAATAAACCCATTTTAGAAAAAGCAATATATGATGTATGATTTAAGATACGTGTATGTTACAGTTAATAACTTCGATTTTATTGTACAGTCTGTGTTGTATAATGATTAAAAAACACCTTAACTTTCTGTCTGTTTTTATATCAGATACTGAAGCAATTTTATAAAAAAAATTATATGTAAATATTTCCTGGGGAAAATCTAGAGTTTCAGTTTATCTTATGTTATGAAAGTAATCTTTATTCACACTTAACATATATGAACGTTTCAGAACAAACCCATGTAGTTGTGTTTAATTGTTAAAGTTTGTTTCTTTAGTAATTATTGTAAAAGTTTTATTGTAAAATATATAATATGCTGTAGATATTGTAATATCAAAATCAAAATTTTATTTATGTCAAGGTCTGTTTATTAGCCTATGATAAGTAAATTAACTGTGACGAAGGGAAAGGCCTTCTTTCTACACGTTCTCATCTCAGGGTGTCAAATACTGAAGCTTTGACAAAGCATGACAAAGCGTAGGTATTTGACTCACAAGGTACCCTTCAGCATCCATATGATATGCTTTTTTAATTGTCTCGATATTCAGACTGAGAAAAACTTAAAAGCAGATCGAACACAAGAATAAAGTTAAACAGTTTATTTAACAGCAGAAACAAACAATAAAAACCACAAAGCACTCTTTCACATACTGATGTCACTACTGGTGTCCGGGGATTCGTGACACTAATATGAGGTATATTTATGCAATTTGGTTACGTTTTGACATAAAAAACTCCTTCGTGTTTGGGTTGAAATAATAATTCTTGATGGCGGATGGGTTACACTGGAGTTACTTAAATGCCCAGTGTCATACAGGCGCTGAAGGGTACCTCCAGGCTTTATTTTCTTTCCTCACATAACTTAATTAATATTATTAAACATAACGTGTGCTATGGAGTTGAATCCAGTACATGAAGTGAACTGTGTGCTGTATTGATGAGGAGCTCAGTGATCAGAGTCCATGTAGTTTCCAGGATCAGACTGAATGCAGTGCTGGAAGCTGCTGTTGACTGTGTGAATGTGTGTCTGTGCTGCTTGTTGCTGCTGTCAAACTTCAGTTGAGCAGGTAGTGAAGCCCAAGGTGGGATTGTACCTGGCAGCGCACAAAGAAAACCAGGAGGAGAACAGATTCCTGCTGTGTGTGGCCTCAGAAATGTTTCCTCCTCCGGTCCGATTCTCCTGGAAAAGGCGAACAGTGAATGGTCCTCTGGAGGAGCTGCCCCCTTCTAAGGAGGAGCAGCAGGAGCTCAAAGATTCGGAATGCATTGCTGCCATCAGAGAGATTGATCGGGACACTCTCTACACCTATCAACATCTCTGCTACGTCCAGCACGAGGGGGGGGAAGTGGAGGCCCAAACAGAACAAGGTAATGAAGGCTTGGTGACTGTGTTCAGCAGAGATTCAGCTTCATGTGGAGACGCTGTCAAAAAGAGCAGAGGAGCAGAGGACTGACATTTCTTTCTGACTCCTTTTCTGTTTCAGAGGTTTCTGCAAAAACATCACCTCCACCATCAACTACACCATCACTTCCACCATCAACTACACCATCACTTCCACCATCAACTACACCATCACTTCCACCATCGCCTCCACCATCAGTGTCCTTCCAGTCTCAGTGCAGGGTGAAGCTGCTCTGCCTGCTGTACACAGTGCTGATAGTGAAGAGTCTGGTGTACTGCTGTGGACTCTCTCTGCTGAGGATCCTCTGAAACAACGGACCGTCCACCTGCTGCACACATGCTGACTGACTGCTTTCTGTTGCTTTTTGCTACCATCAAATCTCATCAATTCATCTAATTGATTGCTTTGATCAGCAGTTAGAAAAGTTCAAATGTGTGAAAATATAAACACAAATATACAATGTTTGGATCACAAACTCCGCTAACTGTGAGGACAACAGACAGAGCAGCTAGACCCCCTCATATGTAGCACAACACAGCAAAAGACACCTGGCTCTATCCACAAAGGACACACACACACACACACACACACACACACACACACACACACACACACACACAGACTCAGTGTCCTTATGACACATGCTTATCTCTTTGTCTTAATCTAGTTAATGTTTAATGCATGTTTCTTCCAGTTAGTTTTGTCTTGTGTGTTTTGCTTTGTTTTCTTGTTAAATAAATGCTTGAGTATATACATGCTGGTTTCTGTTAATATAGAGTGAATATATTGCCAACCTCCTCTACACTCTCTATATATATCTCTAATCTATTAATAATAATTGTGTTACACTTAATTCAATGTTTAATTAGAATGCCCACATTATATTTTAGTGTATTTAATGAGACTGAAATTGGTAATTGGTCATAAATGTATCTCTTATTTAGGAGTGGTGCCCTGACGACAATAAAACCTTTGGTTATATTCTATTATTCATCATTAAACATTATCAATAGTAAATGGCATGTCCTTTAAACCCTAATTCCCAACAACACATACATATTTCCAGTTAGTGAGTGCAAATTTGGTACACTGTTATTTTAATGCTCTAGTTTATTTCCACTTTTAATTGTGACTTGTATAATAATAGAAAATTAAGCTGAATCATTAGCCATCTGCTAAATATGTTATTGTTTACAGTATCTTTTTAATACATTATGCAGAGTGTAACAGATTTGTCTTTCGTTCAGCGTGTCTTTTCAGTTAACTGAAATATCACAGCTCCTGTGTTTTAAAAAGTTGTTCTTTCATTGTTTTTATGGATTTCAGTTTGGCTAGTTAATAGTTAAAAATCAGGACCAGAATCAACTTCATTGGTCATGTATGTTGACAGCTACAAGTCATTTGACTCTGGTTGTAAGTAGCTCTCAATACACTATCACACAGTGCCAAGAACAAACGTACAGGAAGATGCTGTATGAATAAAAGCAAACAGCTAAACAATGACAAGAAAGCTAAACAAGGATAAACAAACATAAACATATATATACATAAGTCAGCAGGTGTGGGTGTGCCACCAGGGTCACTGCTGACCCCCTTTTATAATTGTGTCGGTGTTGATGTAAAACTCTACGCTGATGATACTGTTGTTTACACACATGAACAAACAGCTGCTGTGAAGCTACAACTGCTTTCAAATGATCCCACAGCGACTGCATCAGTCAGAGTGTTGGAAACATGATGGCTGTTGGTTTCTTCTAAACTAACAAAATGCAAAACTTATTATTTTGCCTGCTGCTGATTTGAAGCGTCATTTAATTATTATCCCTATGTGAACACTGCTGACTGACTGAGTGTTAGAATCAGTGTGGGATCAGAGCAGACTGCAGGTGGTTGAACATATCTGCTTTTATTTCAGCTTCTCAGCTCTGAGTTCAGGATTCAAGCTGTTTCTCACATATTAATAACACAGATCAAAGCTGAGACAGTGAGTACTGAGTGCTGAAATCTTACTGAACTTCCTGGAATGATTTTTTAACCAGAGTCGACAGTTGTAACTGTCATTGTGTTATTGTCATGTGAAAACTGTGACTAGCGCTGAGGAGGCTGCAGAGCAGAAACCCACACTGCTGCAGGAAAGGAAGTGCTGATTGGCTGTCAACAGTTTTTTATGAGTCCTAATAACCACTGAGAATAGATTCATATCTGCTGCTGTACACACTCATCAACTCCCCTCCCTCTCTGAAGCTGTTTATTTTTTTCTCTTGTTGTCTTGAAGACTTTTTTCCACTGAGCCCTCCACCCACACGGAGTTGAACTGAGCCACAGACCAATAATGATGACCACACTCGATTTGTTTGTTTCCTGTTTGTTAGTTTTCCTGTTTGTTGCTGCAAACTTAGAGAAGATGAAAGAACGAAGACAGTAAACTAAAAGAAATGAGACTGAAGACTAAAAGAAACTAATGTTAAACTTGTCATGAAAACAATTATTGAAGATCTTTTTAAATTATTGAAGATCTTTTTAAATTATTGAAGATCTTTATGTGACAGTGTTTTTATATTTAAACAAAAAATATTGTTATATATTTTTGCACAAAATATTCAGTATGAAAAAAGAATAATGCAACATTTGAAATGACTTGACCTTAAATATTTTGCTAGGCTAATCAAATTTTTAAATGTCACAAGAAAACAATACAATTTTAGCTGAGATTTTGAAGGTAAAGCTATTTATATCATCTCTTTTCAATAGCCGACACAGAGATGTTCAAGCAAGTTTGTCTTAGAGATGAAAAGTTAAACATAGTCCAAAGTTAAATCTTTGAGTTTCATTTATTAAAACTGGGCATTCATTCAAAGATCAAGAAAAAAAGATAGTCATGAAAAATAAAAGAACAGCTGCTCTTTCTAAAAGACTGAACTATGTATAAAACAGATTTTGCAAAAAGCAATCTGCAACATTTGCATAAAGAACTGTAATTGAAGCTGATAACATGGATAAAATCAACAGAAATATTCAGTATTATGTATTATGTAAAATAATCATTATATTAGAAAACAACTGAACGTTGTCGCAGGAGTTCTTAGTGAGCTTCTGATCAGATGTAGATTTTTAATGAAGTTATCCTGAGATAACACTTTTTTAATGTTATCTGTATCATCAACATTTATGTTCTACATATAATTAAATAATTTAGATGTTATTAACAAGAAACGGATTGAAGGATGATGTTACAAAATTACTGAATGTATCTGCTAACAAGTTTAGTGTGTGTAACAAGTATTATTTCCACCACTGAAAACAGTAAACTACACTGAACCATGTTCTTCATAATGAAGGAATGTGTCACCCAAATGATGGACAGTTATGTGAAATTCAGACGTTGCCGACACAAACACAACTTGTTAATCGGATCAATTCATTGTTTATTTTAGAAGAGGCACCGGCTCTGGACGTTGAGCGTTAAAGCTGCAGTAGGACAGTCAGTCAGTCACTTCTGTGAGGTCGGTGGATGTTTCCTTGTTTCTGAGGATCCTCAGCAGAGACAGTCCACAGCAGTACACCAGACTCTTCACTATCAGGACTGTGTACATCAGGCAGAGCTGCCTCTCTCTGTACCATGACGGGACAGGCGCGACTGGTGGAGGTGATGGTGGAAGTGTTGGAGGTGCAGAAACTTCTGAAACAGAAAAGGAGTCAAAAAGAAATGTTAGTCCTCTGCTCCTCTGCTGTCTTTGACAGTGTCTGGTCACCAGGCCTTCTTTACCTTGTTCTGTTCGGACCTTCACTTCCCCCCCCTCATGTTGGACGTTACAGAGGTATTTAAATGTGTAGAAAGTGTCCAGATCAATCACTCTGATGGCGGCGGTGCATCCTGAATCTCTCTCTCCCTCAGCAAGGGGCAGCTCCTCTAGAGGACCATTCACCTTTTGTCTTTTCCAGGAGAACCGGACCAGAGGAGGAAACATGTTTGAGGCCACACACAGAAAGGAGGTCCTCCCCCTCCTGGTGGGCTCTGGATGCTTCTGGGTACACATTCACCGTGGGCTTCACTACCTGCTTATCTGAAGTTTGACAGCAGCAACAAGCAGCACAGACGCACATTCACACAGTCAACAGCAGCTTCCAGCAGTGTATATTAAGCAACCTATCCAATTACTCTGATATAAGTAAAATATATCTTGTACTAAAAAATATTTATCACCATGTAAAATGAAATTATCAATAAAAACCAGCATATATTTTAATATAGACATTAAAAATACCTATGTTACTGATATTGTGTCTACCTCACACATTTCAATCAAAGTAAATACAATATTATTAAATAATATTTTACTTTCCCATGTTTTACTTATTTAAAATCAACTTAATCACAAAATATACACTTTGTAATAAATATATCTTTCTCTTGTTTTTATATTTGCAGCCATATATCATACACAGATAATCTAAAATGTATATCTGGACATTTATGTACGGTATATAATGTTTTTAGATTTTGAATGCACCTTGATGTGTAGGATGTATATTGTACATACATTGTGGAAAAGATTTATTTGTATTTGATTCCATGATAGAAATAGTGAAACCCTGATGCAATGTGTTTAATTTATTAGAATTTTTCACAATATAAAATATATTTAGAACACTAAATATTAAACATACAAATTAACAATATTTAACAATATTATACAAATATATTTACCACCATGTAACATTTACAATACATTTCTCAAACATCAAAATATATTAAAATCATATACCACACAAATAAACAACAGGTAAGAAACAAATGGTGCATATTCACTAATATTAGGAAATACTGGATATCTGTAACATTGATTTTTTGAATTTGAAAATTTAGATCATCTCTGGAGAATCGTGCTCATCTCTTAAATTTATTTTGATTTACTGGAGATTTAAAAAGTCAACTGATTGACAGAAAAATTCTCCCCAATCATTTATCTAGAATTTCACGCTGTGAAGTTTGACTAAACAGCAGCTGATGAGAACGCTAAGCAAAGTTACAACATCAACCCTGAGTTTCTCTCATTCCTTTAAGGTTTTAGGATCAACAAGAAGATGATCGACAACAAAACTTAATGAGCTCTACAATAAAACAAAAAAGGAAAATCTTACCTGTTACATAGAGTTTAGTTCCAGAGCCGAAGATGAGGTATCTGTTGGATCCACTGGATCCTTCCACAGTGAAATACACTAATACAAAAACCTGTCTGCTGCTGAATGAATCAGCTGAGACCAAGTTATGAACCAGGAAGCTCAATGATGTTCACATACAGTGTACAGTGTTTACAGGAATTATAAAGATGATTGTTTGTGTGTATTTACCATTAAAAAGAAAATCAGTGTATTGTATTATTATGATTTCTGTAGTAATGTTATGTTTGAAAAAAGTTATAATGGAAATAGAAAAGTATTACAGGTGAATAATAACTAACTATATATATATACAGACATACACACACACATATATATATATGAAACACACATCCTGAAAGGCCTTTGGAGGTGAAATATGTGAACCTGGGCTGTGGTTTACTGCTCTCTTCCTGTCACAAACACTGTTTGACATCTGCTGGTTTTTGTTCAGGCTGCAGGGATCATTTCTCACTGTGGGCAGCAACCTCACAGGAGCAGTAGTAGGTGGCTGAATGGAGGACATTAATATTTGTAATCACCAACTCACAGACATTCTGTTTTCTCAAAGCTGAGAAATCATCTTTCTGAGGATGATTGTAACCTGAATAAACTCGACCATTACTCCTGTTAATATTTAGAATCACTCCTAATGTTTCTGTTTCTTTCTTCTGGTACCAGTATACATAAGTGCCACACTGGTCAGTTCCTCCACAGCTGAAGGAAACAGTTTCACCAACTCTCCTGGTCAATGTTAAATCCTCCTGAACCAGCTCTGCTGCCATGGCAACCAGCGCTGTAGAGACACAGACAGATAGATGAAGGTCAGTGTGACAGTGTTTGTTCCAGGTGGAGTTTGCTGGCTCCTGATTGGCTGGAAACACTCACCTGAACACAGACAGCACAGAGCAGCAGCTGGGAGGAAAAGCATTGTGTGCAGTGGTGTTTCCTCTGGTGAACCTGGGAGAAGTGGCTCTGATGCAGCTGAGGCCAAACAAGGACGAGCTGTGAGATCAGACGAGGGCCACGTGGTTTCTAACAGGTCCTCAGACCTCCCATCAGCCCCTTTAGTGGACAGACAAGGCTACTTTCTGACAATAGGTCCATTTAACAGCAGATATGTCCCAGTGAAACATGACACCAACAGCCTGAGACAGAAGCAGCTTAATGGAATTCAGCCATAATTATTTTCTTAATAACATCTCTAACATTTCAAAATGTTTTTCTGAAAACGGCCTATTATAATAACAGTTATTGTATAGCACCATTCTTATAGTTTAAGTCACTTTTAAAATATTTTTGGTATTATTACAACATTTTAAAGCTAGTGTATAATCTGTGCAAAATTTTAGTTTTGGTACAGTTTGAACAGCTTAAATGAAATAATAAGTATTATGAAGTACTTTCTCCATAATTTTTTTTTTGGAGTTGCTGCTATTTTCATTAATTCACAGTATAAACACAAGCAGCGGCTTATTTGCTATTAAACACTTTCTGAAATTGTTTATTGAAATATTAATGGAATAACGCGGTCAAACCAACTTGATAAATGTCAGTCTGTTCCCTTGACAAGCTTAAGGAACAGTTACAATACATTTAATATTATTTTAAGGGATGTTTTTTAATAACTTTGAATACATGAATAATGAATATTTCCTATCACAAAGTTATGACATCAATAAATAAGCTCCCACACTGCGGCTGTGTGACGGGTGAATTGTGAATTTCTTCCACAGAGAAAACCACCACCCTGTGTTCAGTCAGATGCAGTGCACAGGTATGCAGATGATAAAAATAAAACACTGATATCTAGTGGATAAAAAATAAAAATAGAATTTACAGTATTTAACGGTAATATTGACATCATTGTTGCTAGTATTTCTACAATACTAAATGTACTTTTTCTGTACTGCGGCCAATACAACACAGTAAATTCTAAAATTAACCTACCAATTAAATACTTGATCATCCCACCCAGATACAAATATAAAATTTTTAGTGCTGTTGTACAATCAGGCCAATCAGTCTGAGCAGACAGCTTTCTACATAACATTTTCTATATTGATCCAGACAAACACAAAGTAGGCCTGTCATTACTTGATCATATTACATATTATTCTGGTGCTTCTGTTATCGTAGATGGTGTCATATTACCCTTACAATAAACTATAACTAATCACGCCACGTTGTCACTTCACCTGAGACAGTACTGCAGCATTAGTTCAAACACAGCAACGGTCCTGAGTTTGTGTACTGCTTGTCTTGTAAGTTTGAGTTTAATAATACTTTGTTGTTGTTGAGTTGTTTAATACTTTCTATTTTAACTTCCAGTCCTTGCTTGCTTCGTCTTTACAAACTAACCCTCTGAACTTTATTTAACGTTCTAGTGGAGTTTACACAAATACCAGATCTTTCAGGCTGGATTTGGGGGAAATGTGTCTAAAATGATGCAGCAGATATATAAAGGTGTTCCATCTGATAGAGTCCATCTGAGTCCATCTGATAGAGTATCTCACAAAATGGCACTTTGCCGCAATGTAAAGTAGTGAGTGTACAGCTTGTATAACAGTGTAAATTTGCTGCCCCCTGAAAATAACACATCACACAGCCATTGATGTCTAAACTGCTGGCAACAAAAGTGAGTACACCCCTAAGTGATAATGTCCAAATTGGGCCCATTTAGCCATTATCCCTCCCCGGTGTCATGTGACCCAGTGTTATAGGTCTCAGGTGTGAACGATAGGTAAGAAGATCTCCAAAACCCTGAAACTGACCTGCAGAATGGTGGCAAAGACCATATAACAGTTCAACAGGACAGGTTCCATTCAAAACAGGCCTCGCCATGGTTGACCAAAAAAGTTGAGTGCACATGCATAGAGAGCATGATCCCCTCCCTTCAGAGACTGGGCCACAGGGCAGTATTCCCACATGATAATGACCCCAAACACACCTCCAAGATGACCACTGCCTTGCTGAAGAAGCTGAGGGTAAAGGTAATGGACTGGCCGAGCACGTCTCCAGACCTAAACCCTATTAAACATCTGTGGGGCATCCTCAGACAGAAGGTGGAGGAGCGCAAGGTCTCTAACATCCACCAGCGTCCATCCACTCCCAGATAGCAAATTTGTTGTGGCCCGGATCCGGCCCACACCTGACACGTTCATCTGGCCCACATACCGCATGGAATGATGGCACTTGGGCGGTCCACTCCTGTTTGCCAGATCTGGGCCGCAAGCGAGCCGCAACCATGCCACATGTCAACCACAAACAAACCAAATAAACCAGAACTGGCCCTAATCTGGGCCACAGGGTATTTTTATTCTGGCCCAGATGTGGCCCAGATTCCATATTCTCATTCGGCCCACATACCGCGTGGAATGATGGCACTAGGGCGGTCCACTCCTGTTTGCCAGATCTGGGCCACAAGTAAACCGCAGCCATGCCGCATGTCAACCACAAACAAACCAAATAAACCAGAACTGGCCCTAATCTGGGCCACAGGGTATTTTATTCTGGCCCAGATGTGGCCCAGATTCCATATTCTCATTCGCCCACATACCGTGTGGAATGATGGCACTTAGGCGGTCCACTCCTGTTTGCCAGATCTGGGCGCAAGCGAGCCGCTAACCATCCCACATGTCAACCACAAACAAACCAAATAAACCAGAACTGGCCCTAATCTGGGCCACAGGCTATTTTTATTCTGGCCCAGATGTGGCCCAGATTCCATATTCTCATTCGGCCCACATACCGCGTGGAATGATGGCACTAGGGCGGTCCACTCCTGTTTGCCAGATCTGGGCCACAAGTAAACCGCAGCCATGCCGCATGTCAACCACAAACAAACCAAATAAACCAGAACTGGCCCTAATCTGGGCCACAGGGTATTTTTATTCTGGCCCAGATGTGGCCCAGATTCCATATTCTCATTCGGCCCACATACCGTGTGGAATGATGGCACTTGGGCGGTCCACTCCTGTTTGCCAGATCTGGGCCGCAAGCGAGCCGCAACCATCCCACATGTCAACCACAAACAAACCAAATAAACCAGAACTGGCCCTAATCTGGGCCACAGGCTATTTTTATTCTGGCCCAGATGTGGCCCAGATTCCATATTCTCATTCGGCCCACATACCGTGTGGAATGATGGCACTTGGGCGGTCCACTCCTGTTTGCCAGATCTGGGCGCAAGCGAGCCGCAACCATCCCACATGTCAACCACAAACAAACCAAATAAACCAGAACTGGCCCTAATCTGGGCCACAGGCTATTTTTATTCTGGCCCAGATGTGGCCCAGATTCCATATTCTCATTCGGCCCACATACCGCGTGGAATGATGGCACTAGGGCGGTCCACTCCTGTTTGCCAGATCTGGGCCACAAGTAAACCGCAGCCATGCCGCATGTCAACCACAAACAAACCAAATAAACCAGAACTGGCCCTAATCTGGGCCACAGGCTATTTTTATTCTGGCCCACATTTGGGCCACATCACATTCCATACTGTCATCCGGCCCACATACCGCATGGAATGATGGCACTTGGGCGGTCCACTCCTGTTTGCCAGATCTGGGCCACAAGTAGGCCGTAACCATGCCACATGTCAACCACGAACAAACCAAATAAACCAGAACTGGACCAAATCTGTCCAACAGTTCACATTTATTCTGGCCCAGGTGTGGCCCACACCTCATGTTGTGTGTATGTATGTTTGTGTACATACACACACATACATACATAAAGTACACTGTAAACACCAATTCACTCACTCAACTTGAAAAAAATTGTGGAAACTGCTTGCACACAAAACCCTTAAGTTACGCCTAACACAAAATAATAGTCACATGAACCTTGTCCAGAAATCTAAATCAAAAATATTTGAAATATTATAGAATACAAAATCCATGGTTGTGTAAGAAAACATCTAGACATTATAGTCTAAAGTGTATCTTTTTATTTAGCAAACTGTTGAATCCAACATGACACTGCATTGAACTCTAATAGTAGCTTAACATCTCAACATTTATGCAAGTACTTTTCTTACACTGTTTTTGTAGTTTACAGTTTTGGCATTGTGTTTTAAAGACAACAGTAATTTCAGTTTTACTCTATCCACATTTAGCAGGATTTCCTGAGTGAACTCGTATTATAAATCTAGCCTTTTGAGCACTCAGACTGGATAACATACAGCCATACAAATACAGTAGTACATCAGGCTAACAATCAGTCCAGTGAAAGACAACCTGATCCTGCAGGAAGACCTTGACTTCAGATGGTATGGCATCATCTTTACAGTCAGCAGTGACTTGTGCAATGGTAGGACCTTGGTTGGCACGCTCCTGGAAAATATGCCCAAAAATGTACAATTACAAACCACTTAACCCCTAGTGCGATCTCTGACATGTATAGCAATTGTAAGTTGCTGTGGATAAAAGCGCCAGTTAAATGAATAAATGTTAATGTTAACATCATGCAAACTCCTCATAGAAGACCACAGCTGACCAGGACCAGGCACAATGACAATCCAATTTGCGTGACACTACAGTATAATTTAATCATGACTGGATAAAAAAAAAATCACTACACACTAGGGCTGAATGATTTTGCAAAATAATCTAATTGCTATTTTTTTTAAACCAATATTGCAATTGCGATTTAATTTGCAATTAATTTTTAAGCTCTTTACCATCTGTAATATTCAAAACGCAGAAGCAGTAAATCAGTGTATAGTATGATATTAGATAGATTAAACTTACACTGTTCTTTCTTGTGGGTCAGTTCTGTGTTATGATGAATTAGGTAGAATTATTATTATGAGCAATAAGATATATCAAATTATAATAATATGAGAAAGACAATTTGAGTCATGGCATTAAATAATATGATATAATATCATCAGGTCGGCCTACCTTTTCACCACAGCAGTAAGTGCTCTATACAAAATCCACAGTTCAACCACCAATTAATGAGTCCTGATCTCAGTTCAAATCTCCTGGAGTCCATCTTTCTGTATCCCCGTAAGCAAACTAAAAATACTCAGTTTGAGGTTCAATTCAAAAGTTGGCTAACGAAAATACAACAGAGTGACACCTCTCGTGTTTAATAGACAAGCTTAGTAATTCTCCGACAACACCGGAGTCCCCCTCCTCCCCTGCAGCCTCCGATGCTGGTGAGCAGCACCGGCTGTAGCCAAGCTGTAACTCGGGACAGACTGGGCCTCTTTCGGACTTAGGGTGCTTTCACACCAAACGCGAATCGAGCGTTTGGGGCGGTGAGTTTACATACAAAGTCAATGCAAAGACGCGTAGAGCCGCGATTTCCATTCAGGCGGCGCGAAGCGACGCGAAGTGGGCGGGGCCGGCGACGCGAAGGCAACGCGATGGAATTCGCGTGAATATTTTCAACTCAGTTAAAAAGACGCCGACGCTGAGTCGCTGATAGCCTATCAGTGTTGAGATTGTCCATACGCCACCGAGGCTTCAGAGCTGCTATGTGCAGAGGGTCGGGCAGAGCGGGGATTGAAAATCTGCAGGCCGGGTGAGAGCTGCTAAACTTGGGCTAGAGGAGCAGGGAGCAGCGCTCCAAACCTTCGGAGAAATAAATACCTACAAGTCGGTCGGTTTCGGTTCTGACAACTATGCCGTTTACTCGCAGGAGGAGCTCGGAGTTAAATGTTTTTATTAAATTAGCGTTTTACTTTAATTTTGGGTATTTCAACGTTGATTTATCTTCACTGGAGCTTCTCAGCAGCTAGATTCCATGCACATCCGGTTACAGTATTGTTGTTAGCGTCGTTAGCTCTGTCGGACTACGATTTCATATTTATATAAAAACGGGACAAAGCTGGACGTTACTTGGAGAAAAGAAAGCGAGGAGGTTGAACTACCTGGTGAGTTCAGAAAACATGTGTCTGTAACTTTATTACAGCTGTCATTGTACTTTACTGTGACCAAGTTAGCATAGCACAGCCCTGATCGATCCGAACTCCGTTCAGAAAACAAACATTTTATAAGTTGTTGTCCTGCTGTCTTGCTGACAGACCTGACAAAGCATGAATTCAAATGTTTAACAAATCTGCATCATGTTGTGGCTATTTCGGCATCATTGTAATCCGTTTATTACTATTTAATCATCGCAAAATGTTTACTTTGTTTTCATACAGTTGTAGTAATGGCGAGTTGTGTTTATTCACCTCATCGCGTTAAAATCGCCTTCTCGCGTTGTGTGTGAACACTTGCAGCGAATGTACTCGCGCGTGGAAAGCGCTGCGAGGTGGAAAATCGCGTTTGGTGTGAAACCGGCATTAGGCGTTTAGTTTGAAACGCCAATTTACAGATATTTCCTGAGCTGTAAATTGGCGCTGTGTGTGTGACGCAGGCGCTGATCGACACAATACGCTTACCTTACTACACGTGTTGTGCATTTTTCCGTCCATCAAAGCCGCGAATGGCCCGACGAATTTGCCCACCACCAAGTTACCCCCGGTGGCGGGTGCTAATTCCTATTCCTATCCGAATTCCTATATAATATTCAATCGCTGCACACAAAAACACACATGATTCGACTGTCAGTCGACTATAGGCAGTACTTGAAGATTCTGATTCGACTATGTAAATCGGGGACAGCCCTAGTGGCACTGTAATGCTAGCAGGCTGAGTTGGATAAAAAAAATAACATGGAGTACAGTAAAGAAAAATCTCAAAAGATTTTGAAAAATGGTTATTTCTGATCTGATTAAAATGTGCTTGAATGTGCCCCTGCACTGAAGATCTGCTCAGGACATTCTTATAATTTACCTGAGTATGCTTTTACAATGGAGAAGAGATCTTCTGGGCACTTCTGCCAAATTCTCCTTGCATCTCTCTGGCGTCCGCTAGCAAACGATCTGTGTGAGAAACACATGAGAAAAGTATAACAATTAACAATCAAATCACCCTAATTCAATAGCTCTAAATCTGTGCACTTTATGTAAGTTACCTGATGTTCCTGGAAAAGAGCTGGCCATCTTTCCTGAAAATGAAGCACAGACTGTTACTTAGATCCATTTTGCTACCACTTCATCAGTTTCTGAGTGGAAACCCTACATACAGTCATCCTTTACCTATGAGATGAAGTTAAAAACCCGTCTCAAACACTCTGTCACTAATATCTCACTGGATACAAATCTAAAATTTCAGAAAAATAAATCCTATTCCTGACATCAACATGAGTGAAGTTTGGAAAGAATGGTGAACTTAGTGTCAGTCTCTCTTCCTGTCCCCCTCCTCCTCCTACTGCTGCTGATGGCGGGGAGGGTTCAGCCAGCAGCTGATTTTATGAGTGTAATATTTTAATGTACGTGGCAAACTAAGCTAAACTAAAGACAGAAACCTTTAACTTTAGCTTGTTTATAACAATTAGCCGAATCAGCGCTGTGCGCAGCTGCGGTGGATGAGAGACTGAGCAGATTAAAATATTACACTCTACATGTTTATGCCAAACAGACAAAGTCCTGCTTTTTTTACTCGCAAAGGTTTTATTGCACCACGTACTTACACTAACGAGCGTAGCTGTCGTCAACTTCGGTAACGTCAGCTGATCAGCTGGATGACTTCGCTCCGTGTTTGTGTGTGTGTGTGTGTGTGTGTGTGTGTGTGTGTGTGTGTGTGTGTGTGAGGCACTCTGCAGAGACAGAGGAGGGGAGAGAGGCTGCAGGTCATGCATCCTCATTGTTGAGCCCTGGATGAGAAAGAAACGAAATAGCTCTGTCGTTATTTCCAGTAGCTAGCTTTTGTTGTCATAGCCTTTATTCCGGCCGGGCCACAAGGTTGTTTCTGGGCCGGATTGCTCAACGTACGTTCACACTTGTCGGGACATTTCTCCCTGCAACAACTCCAATTTATAAATCTAATGTCGATACTGTTGAAAATGTCTAGTTTATGTTGCATTCAACTGTATTAAGTCACATTTATTTCTAGCAACTTCTAACAACACATGTTCGACATTAGTCACGTTTTGCACAACGTCAAACGGGATTAACCTCAGTTTGTTGTCTACAAAGTTTAGCTATAATCCAATTAAAACAGAATTAATTTGGCCTTACCATTTCACCGCGATGCCTCTGGTGTAATCCACTGTCGTTACTTGAGCGCCGAAACTTCAGATGATGCTAACGACCGTGTCCTGCAGCTTCTGATTGGCTGCCAGCTGTGGCTTATGTCCTCGTCATCATCCTCCTCGTTACCTATTGGTTGCCGCCTGAAACTTAAATTTTAAAATAATGCGCGGCTTTCCTTACAATAATAACGTATTTCCATATATTATTGATCATTATGTTGCATTTGCATAATAAATGACATGGAAATTTATTGTATTAGGCCTATGTTTACTTGCCCACAGACATTTAGATGTATCAATATGTTTTTATCCACTTTTCAATGCTAACCACATTATTTTCAGTAAAGTTGATACTTTTTTAATGTAGTGGAGTTCACAGAAAAGACCTCCTTATATGCATAGTTTTCCTGTAGGCCAGTAATAGTATGTCAATTTATCTGTAGTAGTTATAAATTCCCATCTCATAAACAGCACTGTCCACATTGATTGTAATCATAATTTTTTATTATTTATTATTTTGAATATATAAGATATTACCATCTTTATCTAATCAGGTATTCCTGTTGAGTTCAATATATTTTGCAAGAGAGATCTAAGTTTTCAGACAAAGAAATCCAAACATTCTCAGACATACAAACTCACATTAGAGCAATTAAGGTGACATAAACATAATATAGATGAGCGTTTATTTGATGGTCTTATGGTGATGATGGTGCAGGGCGTGGTGACTAAAGGCCAGTATTTCTATTTACATAATTTTCATCAACACCAAACCATTTTGCACAGGTGTACCATCTGCATTTGATGTATTTCTGTCCGTTTCCTTTAATTTGTCCTCATCTGTATGTTACCTTTAATAACAATCAACTCTTGTGTTGACTATCTGACGGGGACATCATGTTGTATGTTAATGTTTAAAAACTAGCTATAATCTTGTCAACCTGATTGTTCACACTGGAATGTTATGTTGCCCTCTTTACACCAGTGGTTCTCAAACTCCAGGAACCCCCCAGGGGTCTTTGAGGTGGTTCCAGGGGGTCCCCAGCAAAAAGGGAAATACTTTATTTTTGTTACAATTATATCCATTGGTAGCACAGTGACAGAATGTCTCACTATTTTGGTCATGGGTTACACTTTCTGTAATAAAACATCTAAAAGCAAAAATCCTATCAGATGGGGGACCCTGGGACAAAATCTTATCAAATGGGGGTCCGTGGTCTAATTTGAAATAGTTTATTGGTCCCTGATGTGAAAAGTACCAAAGAGTACCACTGCTTTAAACACAACATCTATTCCATGTCTTTTGTCCTGGTACAGGTCAGATGGACATCAACTGAGGGGCCAGACAATTAATTCCTGCTATTCCTTAATATTTTTCAAAAGGTCACAGAGAACATTGTTGCTACTAGAGCCCAGTGTGAGAGTAGTGCTTGTAAATTTGAGTTGTTTATTTTTGTCAAAAATAATTTTAAAAAGATTATCTAATGACCATTTACAGCATTGCCGTAAATTTCCAAAAAGTGGCCCATAATTGTTGTTAACTACGTGGCCCACATTTGGTTCATCACATGTGGGCCACATTAGGCTCACACCTTGATCCGCCAATGTTGACTTTGCCGTAAATTGACCAAAAGTGGCCCATAATAGTTGTTGTTTACGTGGCCCACATTTGGTTCATCACATGTGGGCCACCTTAGGCTCACACCTTGATCGGCCAATGCTGGCTTTGCCGTAAATTGACCAAAAGTGGCCCATAATTGTTGTTAACTATTTGGCCCACATTTGTTACATCACATGTGGGCCACCTTACGCTCACCCTCAGATTAGCCAGTACGGATTGGGCCTGACCTTTACCTGAAGTGGCCCACATCCGTTTTATCATATTAGGGCCACACATGCAATGTCAAATGTGGGCCACCGTAGGCTCACACCTTGATTGGCCAATGCTGGCTTTGCCGTAAATTGACCAAAAGTGGCCCATAATTGTTGTTGTTTACGTGGCCCACATTTGGTTCTTCACATGTGGGCCACATTAGGCTCATCCTCAGATTAGCGAGTACGGATTGGGCCTGACCTTTACCTGAAGTGTCCCACATCCGTTTTATCATATTAGGGCCACACGTGCAATGTCAAATGTGGGCCACCTTAGGCTCACACCTTGATTGGCCAATGCTGGCTTTGCCGTAAATTTCCCAAAAGTGGCCCATAATTGTTGTTGTTTACGTGACCCACATTTGGTTCTTCACATGTGGGCCACATTAGGCTCACACCTTGATCGGCCAATGCTGGCTTTGCCGTAAATTGACCAAAAGTGGCCCTTAATTGTTGTTAACTATTTGGCCCACATTTGGTACATCACATGTGGGCCACCTTAGGCTCATCCTCAGATTAGCGAGTACGGATTGGGCCTGACCTTTACCTGAAGTGGCCCACATCCGTTTGATCATATTAGGGCCACACGTGCAATGTCAAATGTGGGCCACCTTAGGCTCACACCTTGATTGGCCAATGCTGGCTGGGCCAAAAATGTCCCAAAAGTGGCCCATAATTCTTGTTGTTTACGTGACCCACATTTGGTTCATCACATGTGGGCCACCGTAGGCTCACACCTTGATCGGCCAATGCTGGCTTTGCCGTAAATTGACCAAAAGTGGCCCATAATTGTTGTTGTTTACGTGGCCCACATTTGGTGCATCACATGTGGGCCACATTAGGCTCACCCTTAGATTAGCCAGTACGGATTGGGCCTGACCTTTACCTGAAGTGGCCCACATCCGTTTTATCAAATTAGGGCCACACATGCAATGTCAAATGTGGCCCACATTTGGCTCACACTCCGATTGGCTAGTGCCGGCTTTGCCGTAAATGTCCCAAAAGTGGCCCATAATTGTTGTTGTTTACGTGGCCCACATTTGGTGCATCACATGTGGGCCACATTAGGCTCACACCTTGATCGGCCAATGCTGGCTTTGCCGTAAATTGACCAAAAGTGGCCCATAATTGTTGTTAACTATTTGGCCCACATTTGGTACATCACATGTGGGCCACCTTAGGCTCACCCTTAGATTAGCCAGTACGGATTGGGCCTGACCTTTACCTGAAGTGTCCCACATCCGTTTTATCAAATTAGGGCCACACATGCAATGTCAAATGTGGCCCACATTTGGCTCACACTCTGATTGGCTAGTGCCGGCTTTGCCGTAAATTTCCCAAAAGTGGCCCATAATAGTTGTTGTTTACGTGGCCCACATTTGGTTCATCACATGTGGGCCACATTAGGCTCACACCTTGATCGGCCAATGTTGGATTGCCGTAAATTGACCAAAAGTGGCCCATAATTGTTGTTAACTATTTGGCCCACATTTGGTACATCACAATGTGGGCCACCTTAGGCTCACACTCAGATTAGCCAGTACGGATTGGGCCTGACCTTTACCTGAAGTGGCCCACATCCGTTTTATCATATTAGGGCCACACGTGCAATGTCAAATGTGGCCCACATTTGGCTCACACTCTGATTGGTTAGTGCCGGCTTTGCCGTAAATTTCCCAAAAGTGGCCCATAATTGTTGTTAACTATGTGGCCCACATTTGCATCATTGCATGTGGGCCACATTAGGCTCACATCCATTTTGTCAGGGCCGCAAGAAAGCCGGAAGTGCCGCGTCATTGCCTGAAGTGGCCCGCAATCGTTTGCTATCTGGGCTGTGATGTCATCATGAAGGAGTGGACTCCAGTGGCAACCTGTGAAGCTATGGTGAACTCAATGACCAAGAGGGTCAAGGCAATTCTGGTCAATAATGGTGGCCACACAAAAATATTTTGGACATTTCAAAGCAAATTTACACTGTTATACAAGCTGTACACTCACTACTTTACATTGTAGCAAAGTGTGACTTGTTGGATCAGTTTTGTGACATGAAAAGATAAAATCAAATATTTACAAATATGTGAGGGACGTACTCATTTTTGTAGTTATACTACATGCTCCTGCATTATGCATCTGTAGTGATTTGAAATAGTTCAATAGAGGAGATGAACTGTAATAAAGCAGAATGAGCTCCGACTCAGCAGAAAACCACACAGCAGCTTCAGCTGAGCTGTCAATCAGCAGCAGCAGCCTTATCTGTCCGCCGCAGGGGCTGATGGGAGGTCTGAGGACCTGTTAGAAACCACGTGGCCCTCGTCTGATCTCACAGCTCGTCCTTGTTTGGCCTCAGCTGCATCAGAGCGCCACTTCTCCCCAGGTTCACCAGAGGAAACACCACTGCACACAATGCTTTTCCTCCCAGCTGCTGCTCTGTGCTGTCTGTGTTCAGGTGAGTGTTTCCAGCCAATCAGGAGCCAGCAAACTCCACCTGGAACAAACACTGTCACACTGACCTTCATCTATCTGTCTGTGTCTCTACAGCGCTGGTTGCCATGGCAGCAGAGCTGATTCAGGAGGATTTAACATTGACCAGGAGAGTTGGTCAAACTGTTTCCTTCAGCTGTGGAGGAACTGACCAGTGTGGCACTTATGTTTTCTGGTACCAGAAGAAAGACACAGACACATTCAGAGTTATTCTGGATATTCATAAGATTACTGGTCAGATTTATTCAGGTTACAATCATCCTCAGAAAGATGATTTCTCAGCTGTGAATAAACAGAACGGCTGTGAGTTGCAGATCCAGAAAGTTAAACTCTCTCATTCAGCCACCTACTACTGCTCCTGTTATAAAAGTAGCACCCACAGTGAGAAATGATCCCTGCAGCCTGAACAAAAACCAGCAGATGTCAAACAGTGTTTGTGACAGGAAGAGAGCAGTAAACCACAGCCCAGGTTCACATATTTCACCTCCATCTCAGCCAGAGTCACAAACATACTGAGCTGAGGGATTTATTTAATATTCTATTGATTTCTATTTGATCAGATATTGGGTGGCACGGTGCTGCAGTGGTTAGCACTCTCCTCATACAGCAACAAGGTCATGGGTTCAAACCTTGGTCATCCCTGGCCTTTCTGTATGGAGTCTGCATGTTCTCACTATGTCTATGTGGTTTCTCTCCGGATGATCCGGCTTTCCTCCCAGTGTCAAAAGAGATGCATGCTATGTTAACTGATGACTAAATTGTCCTTAGGTGTGAGTTGCCGTTTGTATATGTTTGCTCCTGTGATGGACGGGCGACGTGCGCAGGGTGTACCCCGCCCCTCACCCGACGTCAGCTGGGATTGGCTCCTGTACACAGGATAAGAGGTTTATGATGTATGATCAGATAATAAGAGATAACATTCTGTGTTACTAAATTCCTCTCCTCTTTTGAAGTCTGACTCAGCAGAAAACCACACAGCAGCTTCAGCTGAGCTGTCAATCAGCAGCAGCAGCCTTATCTGTCCGCCGCAGGGGCTGATGGGAGGTCTGAGGACCTGTTAGAAACCACGTGGCCCTCGTCTGATCTCACAGCTCGTCCTTGTTTGGCCTCAGCTGCATCAGAGCGCCACTTCTCCCCAGGTTCACCAGAGGAAACACCACTGCACACAATGCTTTTCCTCCCAGCTGCTGCTCTGTGCTGTCTGTGTTCAGGTGAGTGTTTCCAGCCAATCAGGAGCCAGCAAACTCCACCTGGAACAAACACTGTCACACTGACCTTCATCTATCTGTCTGTGTCTCTACAGCGCTGGTTGCCATGGCAGCAGAACTGGTTCAGGAGGATTTAACATTGACCAGGAGAGTTGGTCAAACTGTTTCCTTCAGCTGTCAGAGAACTGAGCAGTGTGGCACTTATGTTTACTGGTACCAGAAGAAAGACACAGAAACATTTACAAGGATTCTGCGTATTCAGAAGAGTGATGGTCAGATTTATTCAGGTTTCAATCATCCTCAGAAAGATGATTTCTCAGCTGTGAATAAACAGAACAGCTGTGATCTGCAGCTCAAGAAAGTTAAACTCTCTCATTCAGCCACCTACTACTGCGCCTGTTGGAAAACTAGCTCCCACAGTGAGAAATGATCCCTGCAGCCTGAACAAAAACCAGCAGATGTCAAACAGTGTTTGTGACAGGAAGAGAGCAGTAAACCACAGCCCAGGTTCACATATTTCACCTCCATCTCAGCCAGAGTCACAAACATACTGAGCTGAGGGATTTATTTAATATTCTATTGATTTCTATTTGATCAGATATTCCAGCAGGTTTCTTGTTGTTCCACACAGTGAGGACAAACTAGCAGCACAGAAGCACAATGTCGATGGCTTGTTTTTTCTCATCAAGAGTTTTGAAGTCTTCTGCAGTAAGCTACGTCATTCTTGACATGTTACTTTTATTTAAAAATGGTGGTGATCCAGTATTGGAAGTATTGATGGCTTTTCAGATGTATTTTAGTGAAAAAGGACATAAATTCAATGTTTTTATGGGTGGAAAGGAGTTTAGGGTCTGTTTGTGTTGGGTGATTTTTCAGCCTATCACCTTTCGCACATTAGGTTTCTCCATTCTTAATGTTCTTGTTAATGATGTTGGAGAAACTGATTCTCTAGGAGATGGAAGTAATTTTTGATTCTTGAAGGCAACTTGTAGACAGGGGAGCTCTCTTTATAATGTCATGACGGATATGAAGTTGGGTTTTGCCCCTTTCAAATGGATAAAGTAATATTTAAGTAACAACAACTAATTTCCAGCCAAATGTTCCAGATGCAGATTAAAGTCGTCCTCGTTGTTCTGCTGCTGGAATAAAGTCCATTTCTCCCTCACAATACTAATCTGCTCTGAATGAAAACCCTTCCAGCAGCACTTGTTTAACAGCTTTCAGCAGATTTCAGCAGATCATTTCACTTTATTACATTTTAAAAGCCAAATCTTGGACACATGTCAGGTCAGGATGTTGCCCTTCTAGCAGCGGCTTATTAGGACGCTGATTCTGTTGGCAGGTTTCCATAAATGTCCTGTGGATGTTTCTGGTTCCCAGAGGATGAATCCAAACAATTATGGTGACCTCCTGACCTTACCTCTAGCGCCACCATCAGGACAAATAATTTCTGTAAACCAACACTTAAGCAACTTAAAAGTTAATGTCTTGATTTTTGAACTTTAAACATTGAGTTTACTGAAACTTTAACGCACCACAGAGAATTAAACACTGTAAAATTTAATGGTGGGGTAATAGATGATGGACAAATCCAATTCCATGAAAAATACAACCCTTCCACTCAAGTTGTCATCACGAGTGGTAACCTGGCATACCGGGCAAATGCCAGGTATGCAATCAAAACCAGCTAATCGAAAACCAGCTAATAAGTACACCAAGTCTTCTTAATGAGTTATGCTGTTTTAATTATATGTGTATCATCGTTTTGAGTGATGAGCGGTGTGTAAATCAAATTCTCCGAGTGCAGAGACGCACGCTGACGTCTGACGTCACTATCGGCCAGACGTGACTTTACGTTTTCAGAAAATTCAAGATGGCTACCCGATGCGAGGGAGACAATTTTGCAATTAACGGAGCAAAACTGTAAATAACCTTTTTAACAAAAGACGAGAACCAATATTTATTCGCAGCGCTGTGAAAGAAATGTTTTTGTGTTCTTTAACTTCTATTTTACAACCGTGTGTGCTCTGGGAAGACCGCTTCAGGATGTGGAGGCAGTTTGGCGCGTTTTATGCTAGCGTTAACGGACATTAGCTCCAAAGTAACGTGATTTTCATTGAAACTATTTTATAATTAGTTCATCTTGGAAGATGTTCCATTGACATGAGTTGCATTATTACACAAAAGTGTGTGTTATTTAGCATCGTCTCAGATATTAATGGGATGGACAAAGTCACAGAAGCACCTGTCTATGTGATAACGTTACAAATTACCAGCAGCTCAACTGCAGTTTTCAAAATGATCATACAGTCGAATCAACAACTGTCCGAAACAGTTTCATTCAAAACTGAACATTATCATTGTTATGGAGGATTTATGGCAGGAATGTTGTGTTACTGCATTACTTTTTAGCTAGATGTAACTTTTGAACTGGTAACTTCCTCTTAGAGACTAAATACATTTCTCACAACATTAAACTATGCTAGTATCACATGTTTGTGACAAGTGTTTGCATGGCCATTATTTTGTAAACTAATAAAAAGTTGGTGTTCATATATTGTGTGCCTGTACTATAGAGTGCTGCTGAAGGGATTTCATCATGTCCATAATCACCTGACTTGCGAAAGCAGCTCTTGTATCGGTGAGTAAGTGAAATGATAAAATATATTATTCTAAAAAATCAGCAATTGATGACATTATTGTTAACTGGACTAATGGGAATTATTTGTGTTTTATCTGCTGCTGCAGGATGAAGCATTGAGTGACACTACAGCTATCCAAGGTATGTTTTCAATTTGCACATCTCTGCATAAGAGTTAGTATATTTATTTTGAATTATTCAAGATTATGTAGACTTAATGCATTTAATACTGCATAGATTTGAAAGACTTGCGTTAAGGTATTTAAAGGAACTAGGATGCTTCTTTATTAAACAAAAATTCCCTTTGTGGTAACATTAATACATACATTTATGTGTTTGTATTTGAATGTCTGCAGGTGTTTTCTGAGTTTCATCGTCATCATGACTTATGTTGAACCTATGGAGCCAATGGAGCTTGACACCCCAGCTGACTGTCCTGTCCAGGTGGAGGGCCTCACAGAAGGGCAAGAAAGCAGAGGCACTGCGGAGATCCTGGGATTTATGACCTCCAGGTGAGAGTAAGATTCATTTTGCCATAGCCACAGTGTAGATCACATGATGTGTGGTCATTACAGATTAGGACATCTCTGCAATACAGTTATTCTGAATTTGTGATGATTATGATGACATCTACTTTCAATGGTCATTCCACATTTGCACAGTTGTGTTATTTTTTTGCTTTGTTTTCCAGTCACTTTAAAAGTTGTTTCAAGCCTATTTTAAATGGATATTATTAGGCTGCCCTGAACACATAATACAAAACAGAGAATCCTCACTTTATTTTTTACTTGTCCAAGAGACCAATGCCAGGATTGCGATGATTTATCCCTGTGGGGTCTACTGACAGGTGCAGAGGAACAGACAGAGAGAGATGTAGTGTAGGCCTCCTCCACACGTAGATCCATCCAGAAGTTGTTAACATGGAATCTGGGCTAAAGAGGTTTAAAACGCGAGCAGTGCTAAAAAACATACTGCTGACAAACCACGTGTATGTGTTTGTCCCTGTATGATACAGCAAGAGAAATTCAGAAAAAGTTGGTGTGAGCTGTTTTGTGTGTGCAGGGTTGGGGGTTGAAGTGTGGGTTCCTGTGCGAATTTCAAAATCACCAAACCTAAAACCAAAAATCTACCCAGTGAATAATAGGGGTGGGAGAGTTAATCGATTCTTAGATGCATCGCGATGCTGACGTGGAGGATTTTAAATCGATTAACAAATGTCTACCAATCGATTATTAAAAGTTAATTGCGCAATGTTGATGGAACGCAAAAGTGCCGTGCCCGGGCCGTCAGCGGAGCGCACACAACAGAGACTCCCCCTGTATTTGACACACCACGGCTGCAGAATGAATAACCACCCTACTGAAATGTCACACAATCATTAATATCAATGCGCAAGTGATGATTTCAACTCGTACACTGTGAGCATGGTGACACTCGACGCTCGACAGCTCTCCATATCTCTGTTTTCAGAGGAGTCTGAATGTTAAAGAAATGGACCATTGAGCTGAGGTTAATAAAGTAAATTAGGGATGCAGTCTAGTCCTTTTAAGATAATTAGGAGATGTTTCTTTTGGATTTACCCGCTAAACACTGACCCTCAGTTGACTAAACAATCATATTGAGGCGGATACAGTTCAGCTAGCAGGCTATAGTCATTCATTTGCATCCATGATTTAGTTAAAAACATAAAATCTAGATTTGCAGACCAGATAAAATCATTTAAGATAAAAGTCTTACTTGACAGAGATCTCACATTGAAGAGAGCCATTTTAAATTAGTTTGTTTTGGGTGCTGGAGTTGGTGCAGTTGTCCTAATCCTTATAAGATTACTATGATTTCTGCGTGGGATGTGCACATTTCGGTTTACTGGTCTATGATGATGACAGGAATAGAAGTCTTTGGAACAACGCTGGTAGGAGACGGCTTTACATGCCAGCAGGTGGAGACAGTTGTTTGTGGCAGTGAGACAGAGTTCTGTTCAGTGACCGGTGGTGTGTCCAGGTGTGCTGCATGAATGATTAGTCATTCACGCAAGTCATGTGTGGACCGCACCACATGCTGTATGTGAGCAGCTAAAATTTCTGAAGTCCGTCTGTCTTAAAAAGAGACATTCTGTGCGAGAAAATATTAAAGATATCCACATAACAGACACTGTGAGCCCTGCAGGCGGACTGGAGCCAGTCGTGAAGGCCAAGGAGTCTATTGAAACAGCCAGCACTGCGACCAACTGTGGGAATGGGACCAGAGATAAAAACGGACTTTAAAAAACTGCTTTAAAAGGTTAAAAAGATGGCTTAAATCTGATTTTGTCAGCTCAGACTGCTGAAGAGCTGTGTCATTTGTTCCCACATGGACTATTACACTTGCGATGGAGGACGGGAGCGATGGCCTCAGGTCCTGGAGTTTTTTTAAAATGTCAGCCGTGGTGGCACCGGGGAAGCAGCAAGTGGTGGCGTTAAAGAAACGGATGTTTATGGAATCACCCATTATTAGTGTGGTTGGGGAGAAAAGAAGACGAGGAGATGCCGGTTGTGGGGTTCCAGAGCAGGACTGAGCAGAATCTGCTGTTGGAGTAGCAGTAACTGACCTGAGAGCAGGGCTACCCGACGGTGCAGGGTAGAGACGGCCTCCGGAGCGTCTGAGCACAGCCTCCTTCAGGATCCTACGTGGATGCCGCAGGTGCATAGCGGTTGGAGAGGCCAATGTGGGGAGGAGAGGCAGCCCCGTCCGAGCCTCTCTTGCAGCCACGGATCACCACTTCAGCCCAGGTTGACTGATGCTTTGGAGTCGAGCGGGAGGAAAGCCTGGGTAGGGTAGAGGGGTCCCAGAGCACGGTGTCCTGGATGTTAGCGGTTGCTCTAAGAGAAACAATCTGTTTGGCTTGTACTGAAGCCACATCCTTAAAGCCAGTCAGCAGGGAATCTGTCTCTTTGAGTTCCTCTGAGAGTCGTCGGATGTCTTCCGTAAGGTCAGCAATCTTTTTGTTCGCTTTTTTAAGGAGTATGCAGTCCTCATGGGGCAGAGTTATCTCAGCTAGCATAACTTTAGTTGCTGGAGCTTTGTTGTGATCAGTAGCGTTGATAGCATTTTTAAGGTTATCTAGTTTAAAATTCATATCAGATAACTGAAATCCTTAACCCACGTAAAACTTAAGTTAACAACTTAAGTTAAATAAAAAGGATATTAAAAAATGTAAAAAAAAGTGGATTAAAAATGGATAAGAGTCCCGTTTAAGATGGAGCTTCCGGCAGGTAGCTACAGATGACAGATGCCAACACATGCGCAGAGTGCAAATTACGTCAAAGGATAGGAACATGTATTATGTAGGGGAACAGCATATGGTACAGTCTAGCCTGCACTTTCTCTGCACTACTGTGCACATGATGTATGCACATAAGCGACATAGATCTCAGTGTCGTTCGCATGACTTTGGGAGACGTTATTGTTATTATGCTTGGTTTGGCCTAGCAGGAGAATGTAATGTTTTGTCAGGGTTGGCCAATCAGAGGCAGATTATTACAGGTCATGCCTTCAGCATAGCAGAATTTGCAAATTTGCTGACGGGATAGTGCAAAGTCAAACATTGCACTGAATTTTAGAATTCTATGAAACTATGGCAAATAGTGAGATTTGGTGAATTTTTGGGGGAATAGATTGCATCCTATTCTTGGTTCATTCAGGCTGCTGCCTCACACTGACATTTGCTGATTAGCACTAAACACATGTTACAACTGAGGCTGGTGGGCATGTCAAGGCAGTTTTATTTATTAAGGCCAATATCACAAATCCCACATTTGCCTCAAGAAGCTTTATAATCTGTACAGCAAACTCCCTCTGTCCTCGATTCAGATCAGGAAAAACTTCCCTAAAAGCCCTTTATGTCACGTTCCTGTCCTGAGCTTGTCTGTGTTATATTATTTTGGCCATGCCTTCTCTGTGTTTTGATTTTTGGTTCCTCTGTGTCTGGGTTTCAGTCCTGTCTGTCTGTGTGTCTTGGGGAGTCTGGGTTTTTGTTCCATGTCTTGGTTCCTAGTCCTGTGCTTTAGTTCATGTTGTAGTAATTGCTTCTATTTCTTTCTCTGCATCATTTTGGTTTAGTCTGCTTGGTACTCCGTGTTCTAGTTCTATGTTCTCATTTAGGTTTTGTCTGTTATGACCCCTGTGTCATAGTTGGTTGATGTTTGTCTGTTTACATGGGTTTCTGTTATTGTCTGAAGTTAGATTCTTGTCTGCTGTTTTGTTGCGTGTGTTCTGTCTGTGTTGATGATTAAGTTTGCCCATGTCTGCCTGTCAAGTGTTCTGTCTGTTCCCCCAGTTATCACTGTGCCTGCCTGCCTCTCTGTTGCCTCCTGTTGTGCCTGCCTGCCTCTTTGTTCCCCTTTGCTGCCTCTGCCTGCCTGCCTCTCTGTTGCCTCCTGTTGCCTCTGCCTGCTTCTCTGTTTTCCCTGCTGTCTCTCTGCCTGCTTCGTTTACCTTGATCCTTGTCACCTGTGTTGCTTCCGCCCTGCTCGTTAGTCCTTGTGTATATACCTGGTGTTTCTGTTTAGTCTTTGTCCAGTCATTGTTGTGTGTGGGTGCGCTGTCATGTGTGGCTCTGTGCCCGTCTTGTCTCTGCCCTGTCTGTCTTGGATCTGCACCCGTTTGGATTGTCTGTTTGATTTGGATTGTTTGTTCTCTGGATGTACCTCAGCCACTCTCCCAGTAAGTGTGCTCGCCTTTTGTTTTGCCATAATAAATCTGTTGAACTGTACCGGTCAGCCTACGTGTCCTGCATTTAGGGCCTACAACCTGCTCACCACACGCAAACCCTGACACTTTAACCTTTCGACGGCTGAATTTATTTACAGTAAAAAAAAAAAAACAGTTTTAATTTGCTTTCAGGTTGGTGGAAATTAAGTGGAAATTGTTGATTTGTCTGTATAACATAGAAAATATATAAATTCAGGTATGATGTTGGTATGATGCAGTGACAACAGGCACAAATGAGAAACCTGTCCAATCCAATAGTTCAGATATTTTAGTCTGAACCAAAAAGGCCGACTTGCTGGTAGCACTAGATCAGAAGTGAGGATGAATAATAATAATAATAATAATAATAATAATAATAATAATAATATTAAAGCTGCAAGCAGCGATGGGCGGGCCCTCGCACCTGTAGCACGTCGGAGTGTGATGCGGCCGCGTTGCATATTGTGGAGGTCGGCCGGTGCGTCTGTGCATTTGCTATGCGCTTCGGACGCTGCATGAAGGTTTTGTACCACACTTCCTGTTGCCAGCAGGTGGCGCTATGACTGTGGCTAAATGTCGGCATGTACATGTGTTCAGGGTGGTACTGTTATCCTACATGTAAAGTTTTGTGCAGATGTGATCATCTACAGTGAAGTTACAACCACTTCCTGTATCATGGCGATGACTTGATCTTTGGCATGCGCCACGGACACGCCCATTGACGAACAACGCGCAGATAGCACAACTTTACATCGTCAATGCCTTTAGAAGGCACAGCAGAAATTTGAAGTCGATCCGACTCTATCTCTAGGAGGAGTTAGTTAAAATACGGAGTGTGTAAATCACCAAAACTTTGCCATAAAATTCAAAATGGCCGACTTCCTGTTGAGTTTAGGGCAACGCTCCAAGAGGCTTTTTGTGCGTCTGGACATGATAGATGTACCACAGAAATTTCGTACATGTAGGTCAAACCTGTGTCGGGGCTGCTTCGTTGAAGGTCACTTCCTGTTGCCAGCAGGTGGCGCTATGACTATGGTTGAATGTTGGCATGTACATTTGTTCAGGGCAGGACTGTTGTCAAATGTACAAAATTTGGTGCAGATCTGAGCATGTATAGCGAAGTTACTACAACTTCCTGTTTCATGGCGTAATCATCGGCGCCTACGGACACGTCCATTGACGAAAACGCGCAGATAGCACAACTTTTAATCGTCAATGCCTTTAGAAGGCACAGCCGAAATTTGAAGTCGATCTGATTACATCCCTAGGAGGAGTTAGTTAAAGAATGCGAGTGTGTAAATCGTCCCAAAATGGTCGCACAATTGAAAATGGCAGACTTCCTGTTGGGTTTAGGGCATGGCTCCAAGAGGCTTTTTGTACCTCTGGACATGATACATGTGCCACAGAAATTTCGTACATGTAAGTCAAACGTGCGGCGAGGGCTGCTTCATTAAAGGTCACTTCCTGTTGCCAGCAGGTGGCGCTATGACTGTGGGTGAATGTCGGCATGTAGATTGGTTCAGGGCGGGACTCTTGTCAATAGTGTCAAATTTCGTGCAGATCTGAGCATGTACAGCCAAGTTACAACAACTTCCTGTTTCATGGCGAATCATCGAAGCCACGGACACGCCCATTGACGAAAACGCGCAGATAGCACAACTTTGAATCGTCAATGCCTTGAGAAGGCACAGCAGAAATTTGAAGTTGATCCGACTAAATCCCTAGGAGGAGTTCGTTAAAGTACGAAGTGTGCAAATCGTCCCAAAATGGCCACCAAATTCAAAATGGCGGACTTCCTGTCGAGTTTAGGGTATGGGTTCTTGAGGCTTTTGTGCGCCTTGATATGATACACGTCCCCACCAAATTTCGTGCATGTAGGTCGAACGCGGACGAGGGGCTAATTTTTTCTAATTTTCTAGGTGGCGCTAGCGAGCCATTTTGCCACGCTCATCCGCGAAACCCACAAAATACGAAATTTTTCACCAGTCCTGACATGCGTGCCAAATTTGGTGAGTTTTCGAGCATGTTGAGGCCGCGAAAATTGAGGCTACTTTGCAGAAAAAAGAAAGAAAAAAAAATTAAAGCTGCAAGCAGCGATGGCGGCCCTCGCACCTGTAGCGCGTCGGGGTGTGATCCGCCGGCGTTGCATATTCTAGAGCTCTGCCGGTGCGGCTGTGCATTTTCCACGCGATTCGGACGTTACATGAAGGTTTTGTACCTCACTTCCTGTTGCCAGCAGGTGGCGCTATGACTGTGGGTGATTGTCGGCATGTACATGAGTTCAGGGCGGGACTCCTATCCTACTTGTAAAGTTTGGTGCAGATGTGACCATCTACAGTGAAGTTACAACCACTTCCTGTATCATGGCGATGGATTGATCTTTGGCGCCACGCCATCGGACACGTCCATCGATGAAAACGCGCAGATAGCACAACTTTTCATCGTCAATGCCATTAGAAGGCACAGCAGAAATTTGAAGTCGATCCGACAAAATCCCTAGGAGGAGTTAGTTAAAGTACAGAGTGTGTAAATGCGTCCAAAAATGGACGCAAAATAGAAAATGGCCGACTTCCTGTTGGGTTTAGGGCATCGCTCCAAGAGGCTTTTGTGCGTCTGGACATATTACACGTGCCACAGAAATTTTGTAGATGTAGGTAAAACATCGCGGCGGGGCTGCTTCGTTAAAAGTCACTTCCTGTTGCCAGCAGGTGGCGCTATGACTGTGGGTGAATGTCGGCATGTAGATTTGTTCAGGGTGGGACTCTTGTCAAGCGTGTAAAATTTCGTGCGGCTCTGAGCAGGTATGGTGAAGTTACAACAACTTCCTGTTTCATGGCGAATCATCGACGCCATCGGACACGTCATCGGCGAAAATGCGCACAGAGCACAACTTTTCATCGTCAATGCCTTTAGAAGGCACAGCAGAAATTTGAAGTCGATCCGACTGAATCCCTAGGAGGAGTTCGTTAAAGTGCGGAGTGTGTAAATCGTCCCAAAATGGCCGCCAAAATTCAAAATGGCGGACTTCCTGTTGAGATTAGAGGAGTGGTCCAGGAGGCTTTTATGCGTCTGGACATGATAGATGTACCACAGAAATTCCGTAACTGTAGGTTAAGCGTGGGGCTGGAGCTGCTTCGTTAAAGGTCACTTCCTGTCAGCCAGCAGGTGGCGCTATGACTGTGGGTAAATGTCGGCATGTACTTGTGTTCAGGGCGGGACTCTTGTCAAGCGTGCAAAATTTCATGCAGATGTGAGCATGTACACTGAAGTTATAACAACTTCCTGTTTCATGGCGAATAATCGACGCCACGGACACGTCCATCGGCGAACAGCGCGAGATAGCACAACTTTTCATCGTCAATCCCTTTAGAAGGCACAGCAGAAATTTGGCGTCGATTAGACTAAATCCCTAGGAGGAGTTAGTTAAAGTACGGAGTGTGTAAATCGTCCCAAAATGGCGGCACAATTCAAAATGGCGGACTTCCTGTTTGGTTTAGGGCATCGCTCCAAGAGGCTTTTTTGTGCGTCTGGACATGATACATGTGCCACAGAAATTTCGTACATGTAGGTCAAGCGTAGAGTGGGGCTGTTTCGTTAAATGTCACTTCCTGTTGCCAGCAGGTGGCGCTATGACTGTGGGCGAATGTTGGCATGTAGATGTGTTCAGGGCGGGACTCTTGTCAGCGTGTGAAATTCGCGCGGATCTGAGCATGTATGGCGAAGTTACTACAACTTCCTGTTTCATGGCGAATCATCGATGCCACGGACACGCCTATCGACGAAAATGCGCAGATAGCACAACTTTACATCGTCAATGCCTTTAGAAGGCACAGCAGAAATTTGACGTCGATCCGACTAAATCCCTACGAGGAGTTCGTTAAAGTACGGAGTGTGTAAATCGTCCCAAAATGGCCACTTAATTCAAAATGGCGGATTTCCTGTCGAGTTTAGGGTATGGGTTCTTGAGGCTTTTTTGTGCGTCTTGATATGATAGAAGTCCCCACCAAATTTCGTGCATGTAGGTCAAACGTGGACCGAGGGGCTAGTTTTTTCTAATTTTCTAGGTGGCTTAGCGAGCCACTTTGCCTCGCCCGTCCGCAAAACCCACAAAATACGAAATTTTTCACCAGTCCTGACATGCGTGCCAAATTTGGTGAGTTTTTCGAGCATGTTACGGCCGTGAAAATTGAGCTTACTTTGCAGAAAAATAATAATAAAGAAAAAAAAAAAAAAAAATAATAATCCTAACAGTTTCAATAGGGTCCTCGCACGGTTCGTGCTCGGGCCCTAATAATAATTAAAGCTGCAAGCAGCGATGGGCGGGCCCTCGCACCTGTAGCACGTCGGGGTGTGATGCGGCCGCGTTGCATATTCTGGAGCTCAGCCGGTGTGGCTGTGCATTTGCTACGCGCTTCGGACGTTGCATGAAGGTTTTGTAGCAAACTTCCTGTCGACAGCAGGTGGCGCTATAACTGTGGTGAATGTCGGCATGTAGATTCGTTCAGGGCGGGACTCTTGTCAAACGTGTAAAATGTCGTGCAGATCTGAGCATGGAAAGCCAAGTTACTACAACTTCCTGTTTCGTGGCGAATCGTCGACGCCACGGACACGCCCATCGATGAAAACGCGCAGATAGCACAACTTTACATCGTCAATGCCTTTAGAAGGCACAGCAGAAATTTGAAGTCGATCCGATTAAATCCTTAGGAGGAGTTCGTTAAAGTATCGAGTTTGTAAATCGTCCAAAAATTGACGTAAAATTCAAAATGGCCGACTTCCTGTTGGGTTTAGGGGAGTGGTCCAAGAGGCTTTTTGGTGCGACTGGACTTGATACATGAGCCACAGAAATTTTGAACGTGTAGGTCAAATGTGCGGCGGGGGCTGCTTTGTTAAAGGTCACACAAAGGTCACGTCCTTTTGCCAGTAGGTGGCGCTATGACTGTGGGTGAATGTCGGCATGTACATGTGTTCAGGGCGGGACTCTTGTCAAGCATGTATAATTTCATGAAGATCTGAGCATGTACAGTGAAGTTACAACCACTTCCTGTGTCACCGATGAGGTGATCTTTGACGCCACGCCACGGACACGCCCATTGGCGAAAACGCGCAGATAGCACAACTTTACATCGTCAATGCCTTTAGAAGGCACAGCAGAAATTTGAAGTCGATACGACTAAATCCCTAGGAGGAGTTCGTTAAAGTACGGAGTGTGTGAATCGTCCCAAAATGGCGGCCAAATTCAAAATGGCAGACTTCCTGTCGAGTTTAGGGTATGGGTTCTTGAGGCTTTTTTGTGCGTCTTGATATGATACACGTCCCCACCAAATTTCGTCCATGTAGGTCAAACGTGGGCCGGGGGCTGCTTCGTTAAAAGTCACTTCCTGTCGCCAGCAGGTGGCGCTATGACTGCGGGTGAATGTCGGCATGTACATGTGTTCAGGGCGGGACTCTTGTGAAACGTGCAAAGTTTCGTGCAGATCTGAGCACATACACTGAAGTTAGAACAACTTCCTGTTTCATGGCGTACTTTGTCGACGCCACGGACACGCCCATTGGCGAAAACGCGCAGATAGCACAACTTTACATCGTCAATGCCTTTAGAAGGCACAGCAGAAATTTGAAGTCGATCGGACTAAATCCCTAGGAGGAGTTCGTTAAAGTACGGAGTGTGTAAATCATCGCAAAATGGCCACCAAATTCAAAATGGCGGACTTCCTGTCGAATTTAGGGTATGGGTTCTTGAGGCTTTTTTGTGCGTCTTGATATGATACACGTCCCCACCAAATTTCGTCCATGTAGGTCAAACGTGGGGCGGGGGCTGCTTCGTTTAAGGTCACTTCCTGTTGCCAGCAGGTGGCGCTATGACTGTGGGTGAATGTCGGCATGTACATTTGTTCAGGGCGGGACTCTTGTAAAACGTGCAAAATTTCGTGCAGATGTGAGCATGTACACTGAATTTACAACAACTTCCTGTTTCATGGCGAATCGTCGATGCCACGGACACGCCCATCGACGAAAACGCGCAGATAGCACAACTTTACATCGTCAATGCCTTTAGAAGGCACAGCAGAAATTTGAAGTCGATCCGACTAAATCCCTAGGAGGAGTTCGTTAAAGTACGGAGTGTGTAAATCGTCCCAAAATGGCCGCTAAAATCAAAATGGCGGACTTCCTGTCGAGTTTAGGGTATGGGTTCTTGAGGCTTTTTTGTACCTCTGGACATGATACACGTGCCACAGAAGTTTCTTACATGTAGGTCAAACGTGGGCCGGGGGCTGCTTCGTTAAAGGTCACTTCCTGTTGCCAGCAGGTGGCGCTGTGACTGGGGGAGAATGTCTGCATGTAGATATGTTCAGGGCGGGACTGTTGTCAAACGTGCAAAATTTCGTGCAGATCTGAGCATGTACTGCCAAGTTACTACAACTTCCTCTTTCATGGCGAATGGTCGACGCCACGGACACGTCCATCGACGAAAACGCGCAGATAGCACAACTTTACATCTTCAATGCCTTTAGAAGGCACAGCAGAAATTTGAAGTCGATCCGACTAAATCCCTAGGAGGAGTTCGTTAAAGTACGGAGTGTGTAAATCGTCCCAAAATGGCCGCTAAAATCAAAATGGCGGACTTCCTGTCGAGTTTACGGTATGGGTTCTTGAGGCTTTTGTGCGTCTTGATATGATACACGTCCCCACCAAATTTCGTGCATGTAGGTCGAGCGTGGATCGAGGGCTAATTTTTCCTAATTTTCTAGGTGGCGCTAGCGAACCATTTTGCCCCGCCCATCCGCGAAACCCACAAAATACTGAAATTGTTCACCAGTCCTGACATGCGTGCCAAATTTGGTGAGTTTTCGAGCATGTTAGCGACGCTGAAAAGTGAGCTTACTTTGCAGAAAAAAGAAAGAAAGAAAAAAAAAAATTAAAGCTGCAAGCAGCGATAGCGGCCCCTCGCACTATGTAGCGCGTCGGGTGTGAGCCAGTTGCGTTGCCTATTCAGCACCTCTCCGGTCGCGGGTTTGAATTTTCTAGCGCTTTGGACGTTGCATGAAGGTGTTGTACCTCACTTCCTGTTTCCAGCAGGTGGGCTATGACTGTGGGTGAATTATGGCATGTATATATGTTCAGGGCGGGACTCTTATCCTACATGTAAAGTTTGGTGCAGATGTGAACATGTACACTGAAGTTACAACTACTTCCTTTGTTATGGCGAAGACTTGATCTTTGACGCCACGCCACGGACACGCCCATCGACAAAAACGCGCAGATAGCACAACTTTGCATCCTCAATGCCTTGAGAAGGCACAGCAGAAATTTGAAGTCGATCCGACTAAATCCCTAGGAGGAGTTGTGTAAATCATCCAAAAACGGCCGCACAATTCAAAATGGCCGACTTCCTGTCGGGTTTAGGGCATCGCTCCAAGAGGCTGTTTTTTGCGTCTGGACATGATCCATGTGCCACAGAAATTTCGTACATGTAGGTAAAACGTGCGGCGGGGCTGCTTCGTTAAAGGTCACTTCCTGTTGCCAGCAGGTGGCGCTATGACTGGGAGTGAATGTCGGCATGTACATGTGTTCAGGGCTTGACTCTTGTCAAACGTGCAAAATTTCGTGCAGATCTGAGCATGTACACTGAAGTTCCAACAACTTCCTGTTTCAAGGCGAATCATCGACGCCACAGACACGCCCCTGGACGAAAACGCGCAGATAGCACAACTTTTCATCGTCAATGCCTTTAGAAGGCACAGCAGATATTTGAAGTCGATCGGACTAAATCTCTAGTAGGAGTTTGTTAAAATACGGAGTGTGTAAATCACCAAGAAATTGCCGTAAAATTCAAAATGGCCGACTTCCTGTTGGGTTTAGGGCATGGCTCCAAGAGGCTTTTGTGCGTCTGGACATGATACATGTGCCACAGAAATTTCGTATATGTAGGTCAAACGTGCGTCGGGGCTGCTTCGTTAAAGGTCACTTCCTGTTGCCAGCAGGTGGCGCTATGACTGGGGGTGAATAGTCGGCATGTACAGCGTGTTCAGGGCGGGACTCTTGTGAAACGTGCAAAATTTGGTGCAGATTTGAGCATGTACACTGAAGTTACAACAACTTCCTGTTTCGTGGCGAATCGTCGATGCTACGGACACGCCCATTGACGGAAACGCGCAGATAGCACAACTTTGAATCATCAATGCCTTTAGAAGGCACAGCAGAAATTTGAACTTCGATCCGACTAAATCCCTAGGAGGAGTTAGTTAAAGCAATGGAGTGTGTAAATCATCCAATAACGGCGGCAAAATTCAAAATGGCTGACTTCCTGTTGGGTTTAGGGTATCGCTCTCAGAGGCTTTTTTTACCTGTTGACATGATACATGTCCCCAAAAATTTCGATGCGTGTAGATCAAACGCGGCGGCGGGGCTGCTTCGCTAAAGGTCACTTCCTGTTGCCAGCAGGTGGCGCTATGACTGGGGGGTTAATGTCGGCATGTACATGTGTTCAGGGTGGGACTCTTGTCACACGTGTAAAATTTCGTGCAGATCTGAGCATGTACAGCCAAGTTACTACAACTTCCTGTTTCATGGCTGAATCATCAACGCCACAGACACGTCCATTGACTAAAACGCTCAGAGAGCACAACTTTACATCGTCAATGCCTTTGGAAGGCACAGCAGAAATTTGAAGTCGATCCGACTAAATCCCTAGGAGGAGTTCGTTAAAGTAGCGAAGTGTGCAAATCGTCCCAAAATGGCGTCCAAATTCAAAATGGCGGACTTCCTGTCGACTTTAGGGTATGGGTCCTTGAGGCTTTTTGTGCGTCTTGATATGATACACGTCCCCACCAAATTTCGTGCATGTAGGTCGAACGTGGACGAGGGGCTAATTTTTTCTAATTTTCTAGGTGGCTTAGCGAGCCATTTTGCCCCGCCCGTCCGTGGAAACCCACAAAATACTGAAATTTTTCACCAGTCCTGACATGTGTGCCAAATTTGGTGAGTTTTCGAGCATGTTGAGGCCGCTGAAAATTGAGCTTACTTTGCAGAAAAAAGAAAGAAAGAAAAAAAAAAAATAATCCTTACAATTTCAATAGGGTCCTCGCACGGTTCGTGCTCGGGCCCTAATAATCCTACAATTTCAATTAGGGTCCTCGTGACGGTTCGTGCTCGGCCCTAAATACATTATATAGCACT